>JANAVB010007399.1:5432491-5441445 GCA_029216955.1 Iris pallida | reverse complement strand
CTCCCCGACGTTCTCGCCTCTCCTCTCAGCGTTTCCCTTCGCGGCCCCCTGTGGATCCGGGCGTCCCCCTCCGCGACGCGTCGCCTGAGTCGCGCCCTCCCCAGCCCCGGCGATCCCACTTCCCCCCCCTCCCACTCTCCCTCCGGCGATCCCCCCTTCCCGCTCTCGCTCCGGCGCATCTCGCCGGAGCCGCCGTCCTCGCGGATCGTCCGCCCTTGCCGCTCTCCGTGCGTGGTGCCAGCGGTGGCCCGAGGCGCCTCGCACAGACCGCCAACCTCGCGCAGTGCGCTGCTCCCTCGGGCAGCGCGCCACCACCCCCTCGTTTCGCGTGCCCTCGGGCCACGCGTTCATCGGGCAGCCAACCCGGTCCTTTGGGTGGTGTTCCCTTCCCCCTTTGGACCGTAAACCCCCCCCTTTTTGAATTTCGAATCACTTTAGAAATTTCCATTCCCACCCTTTTAATTTTAGTATTTACGTTTTTGCATACCAGGACACTTTTGTGTTTTGTTCGTCCCTGGCACCTGTATGCTCGGTTAGAGCCCCCTTTTCATTCAATAAAATTGCTGGTTTCCAAAAAAAAAAAAAAAATTATATATATATATAAAAAAAAAATTAGATATATATATATATATATATATATAAACACACTCACACACACACACTAAATATGAATAATACCCCACATATTCACTAATACAAAATGAAGTTTAAGTGCCTAACCCACTTAGATACAAATCTAATTATTCTAGAAGTGTCCAAATTTGGGGGACAACTCATGGACACAACCACAAATCACAACTTCTCCTAGGACACACCAAACGGACTCAAACTTGACACGAATAGGGACACAACCTTGGGATAAATCCTACGGGTTCAAACTAATTATTATGATGAAAGAAAGAATTAGAGAATAGGTTGTACCTATCGGAGATGGATTCCCAATAGAAAATCCCTCCGACACGGCTCCGACACAATGAATTGTTTAGGACACATCCTTCCACTACTTGCTACCAAAAGCTTGGAGAAGTACTACTTGGGATAGAAAGAGTTGGATGGAAGAATATTTGGAAAAGGAAATCTTTTTGGAGATGATTCCTAAGAAATTCTATTCTAGCTCTTGAGAAGAAGACTTGGAGAAGAAGAAGATGTAGAAATTTTGAAGTGGAAAGAAGAAAGAGGGAGGGTGGTGGCCGGCCCTATATGGAAGGGTTGGGGCCCCTTACTATTTACAAGTTTGCCCCTCCCTTTACTTCCAAGCTAAGTTAACTTTCTAATTTGGTTTTGGGGGTTAGTTTAGACTAAATAAAAATCATAATTAAGCCTAAACACTCATGTGGGATTAGTCCAAACTCCTAATCCTAAATGTTAAGTTTGGTGGGCCATGGCTAATTAATGTGTTAATCACAACTCAAGTCGAAATTCTCCAGAGTCCCGAATTAAGTCGGAATGCGATAAAATTTGAACCCGACTCCTATAATCATTAAATATTAATATTCATGAAATAAAATTCCCAAAATATTCAAAATGAAAATTACCATTTTACCCCTATCTTGGAAAAGTGAGGGTGACAAGTCTATCCACCTTAAAAAAATTTCGTCCTCGAAATTGAAGACAACAAACACAGGAATCACAACAGAAAATAAAGGAAATAGGCTTATACCTCAGGGCGCAAAAAGATAAGGGAAACGCTCTCGCATGTCGTCCTCCCTCTCCTAGGTAGACTACCTGGAGAGTGATGTCTCCATGCAACCCGAACCAAGGGTATGACCTGGTTCCGGAGCACCTTCTCCCTGCGATCCAGAATCTCTACCGGCTGTTCTGGATAGCTGAGAGTAGGTCCCACCTGTATCGCTGAATGGTCCAATACATGGCTAGGATCTGCCACGTACCGCCTCAGCTGAGATACAGAACATGTTGTGCACTCCCTCAAGCCTAGACGGCAAGTCCAGTCGGTAAGCTACTACACCGATCCTCTCTATGATGGTGAAAGGTCCGATGTAGCGCGGACTGAGCTTCCTACCGCCGCCAAAGCGAATCGTGCCACGTGTCGGGATATCCTCAAAAATACCATGTCACCAACCTAGACATAAGACAAAACTCAGCACATAACTAACAAACAATCACAAACAACACGACAGAAACTGAAACTAACCTCGAACTCTAATGGTCTCCGGTGACTATCGGCCCAATGCCGCTGCCTATCTGAGCCACCCGAAGTCTGTCTCTAATCAACCTGACCTTCTCTGCCGCATCCACAACCGTCTCCGCCCAAGAAGCGCCCTCTCGCCGACATCGTCCCAAGACAAAGGAGTGCGGCATCTCCGTCCATATAGAGACTCAAATGGTGACATCTCTATACTGGCCTGGTAGCTGTTGTTGTAAGCAAACTCTACCAGGTGAAGATGGTCCTCCCAAGAACCCCCGAGATCAAGCACACACGTGCGAAGCATATCCTCCGAAGTCTGGATAGTCCTCTCCGACTGCCCGTCTGTCTGAGGATGATAAGCGGTACTAAACTTGAGCGAGGTGCCCAAGCTAGTCTGCAAACTCCTCTAGAAGTGAAAAGTGAATCGGCTATCCCGGTCTGAAACTATGCTCACCGGAACCCGTGCAATCTCACGATCTGACGAACATACAGCTCTGCCAGCCTCTCCGTAGACAAACCCACTTTGAAAGGCAAAAAGTGGGTCGATTTGGTCAATCTATCAACGATGACCCAAACCGCGTCCTTCCCTCCTGGCGATCGTGGAAGTCCAGATACAAAGTCCATGGTGATGTGCTCCCACTTCCACTCGGGAATGGATAGCGGCTGTAGCAATCCACCTGGTCTCTGTCTCTCGGCCTTCACCTGCTGACACACAAGGCAACGAGATACAAACTGAGCTACCTCGCGCTTCATGCCATACCACCACATGTGCTCTCTCAGGTCCCTATACATCTTGTTGGCTCCAGGATGCATAGAATACTGAGAGCGATGCACCTCCTGAAGAACCTCCTCCTGAAGCTCTCCAAACGGAACGTACAGCCTAGTACCGTGCCGCAACGACCCATCTTCGGCTACAGAGAAATCGTCGAGCAAACCCGTCCACACCTGCTCCCTGATGCTCCTCAGGGCAACATCATAATACTGTGCTGACCTGACTTATCCATCAGCTCAGACTGAATCTGCAAACCCCACATCTGGATCTCCATGCCCGGAATGATGAACTCGATACCCAAACTATCCAGGTCAGCCAAAAGATGACGATCTGTCGTCAAGAACATAGCTACTGGATACCTGCTCAAGGCATCTGCAACTACGTTGGCCTTCCCCGGATGGTACTGTAGTAATATATCGAAGTCCTTCATCAGCTCTAACCACCGCCTCTGTCCGCATGTTCAGCTCCTTCTGAGTGAACACGTACTTCAAGCTCTTGTGATCTGTGAAGATCTCAACTCGCTCTCCGTACAGGTAATGCTTCCATAACTTCAAAGCAAAAATAACCGCGGCCAACTCCAGATCATGAGTAGGATAGTTCTTCTGATGAGGACGTAACTGCCTGGATGCATAGGACAATCACCTTCCCGTGCTGCTGAAGAACACAACCCAAGCCCTTCCCTGAAGCATCGCTGTAGATCGAGAACCCACCTGACCCAGATGGCAAAGTCAAGATCGGAGATGAATTCAACCTCCTCTTCAGCTCATCGAATGCAGCCTGACACTCAACAGCCCAGACGAACTCCACGTCCTTCCTGGTGAGTCTAGTCATCGGCTCTATAATCTGTGAGAAGTCCTGGACGAACTTCCGATAATAGCCAGCCAAACCCAGAAAGCTCCAAACCTCGACAACTGAACTGGGCGTAGACCAAGACTCAACTGCTGAAATCTTCCTCTGGTCCACTGAGATCCTGTGCTCGGTCACAACATGACCTAAGAACTCGACCTGGTCCAAGAAGAACTCCCACTTCGAAAGATTCCTGTAGAGTTGCTCCCTCCTTAGAGTCTCTAACACAACTCTCAAGTGCTCCTCATGCTCCTCCTGCGTCTTCGAATAGATCAAGATATCGTCTATGAAGACCACCACGAACTTGTCAAGGTACTGATGGAATACCTTGTTCATCAAGTTCATAAACACCGCGGAAGCATTGGTCAACCCAAATGGCATCACTGTAAACTCGTACTGGCCGTACCGAGTTCGAAATGCCGTCTTGGGAATGTCATCCCACCTCACCTTCAGCTGGTGATAAGCGGACCTCAAGTCTATCTTCGAAAATACCTTCGCCCCACTCAGCTGATCGAACAAATCGTCGATCCTCGGCAAAGGGTACCTATTCTTGATAATAAGGTTGTTGAGTGCCCGGTAATCAATACACATGCGGGATGTACCGTCCTTCTTCGGCACAAATAGGACTGGCGCTCCCCAGGACGAAGAACTGGATCTAATAAACCCCTTGTCCTGTAGCTCGTCGACTTGCTTCTTTAGCTCTATCAACTCGCTGTTGTTGACCCTATAGACGTGCTGTGAAATGGGCTTGGCGCCCGACACCAAGTCTATAGAGAACTCAATGTCCCTGTCTGGCGGTATCCCCGGTAACTCCTCGGGAAAGACATCCGAGAACTCAGCTATCAACGGATGTGGCAAATCCTGCCCCGCCAACAAAGCTCCACAGAATCCAGCCTCCGGCTTCCGCTGATCCTCGAGCAAACTTGATCTCTGGCTCTCCCGGCGGCCTAAAAAGAACTCTGCCTCCTCTACAATCAATACTAGCATGGTGCATGCTCAACCAATCCATATCGAGCACCATATCGTACCTCGATAGGGGCATTAAGAGCAGATACACACTCAAGTCCCGGCCTCTCAGGGTGACTCTCCGCCCCTTACAAATATTATTAACCAGGATAATGCTTCCTCCGGTCATAATCTTGCAAGTCCTACCCATATATTCAGCAATAATGTTGTGTCTCAGAGCAAAGAAAACAGACACAAAACTATGAGTGGCACCAGAATCAAACAAGGCGAAAGCAGGAAAAGATCAAGGAGAACATGACCTGCTACAACATCTCCCACCGGCTCTATCTCCTCCTCTGCTGCCAAAGTGAACACCCTGCCTGCAGGTGCTCCCTTCTGGTGCTGTACAAAGCGCTGCTGCTGGGTCTGAAGTGGAGGACCTCTCTGCTGAACTGCTGGTCCTCTAGCCTGCTGCACTCTGTCCTGGCCTCCTCGGACTCCGCGAAAGCGGCAATCCCTCAGCTGGTGATCGGGCGCCCCACAGTATAGACAGACGCCCAACCTCTTCCTGCAAGCCTCCCTGGTGTGCCCCGGCTTTCTGCAGAAGCCGCACGGAGTAGCCGGTCTCTTGGCCCTGTCCCTGGTGCTGCTGGGCACGCGGTGGTGCCTATTGAATCTGTAACAGAGGCTGCTGCTGAAATGGCCTCTGCTGATACTGAAAGTGGTGGCACTTGGCCGTTTCCGCACTGGAACTCGCCCCCATGGTATCGCCGCTCCTCTTCGGCTTGAGGCCGAAGTCCTCCTCTGCAATCTGTACGTCCATCAATATATGATCGAACGTCGCGTCACGGCGACCCGAGGTGCGGGTGCGCACTGCATGAATAAGTCCCCTACAGAACTTACGAGCCTTCTGCCCCTCATCCTGGATCATATCGGGAGCGAACCTGCTAAGGCAGAAGAACTCTGCTGCATACTCGTCCACCGACGAGTTCCCCTGCACTAAGACCCACGAACTGGCCCTCCAATGCTGTAAGAGCCACGTCCGGGAAGAACTTTTCCTTGAAGAGCCTCCGGAAGTTCTCCCATGTTAGCCCTCTCACCGACGCACGAGGATCCGTAAGGTACTATGTCAGCACGATATCGAAGAATCGACTAGCTGCGGCTGAAACCCAAAGTCCTCTAGGAAGCTCTGCCAGCTCCATACTCTGCTGCACGTCCTCTAGCCAATCGTCTGCATAAAGGATGCCCTCCGTGCCCATGAAGTCCCTGGAGCTCATCTTTCTAAAGTCTAATACTGTCCCTGGCCTAGACTGCTGCTGGTACGGCTGCTGGCTAGTAGGGCCCTGTACCGTACCCGGTGCCACTCTCTCCACGGCTGCCAGTACAAGCTGATGCGAGTTCTCTATGCTCTGCCTCAGCATCTCAATCTGATGGTGTGACACCTCCGTCTGGCGCTGCGATGCCTCTACCTGGGCTCGCTGTGTCTCCATTATCTGCTGAAGGAGAAGGAACATGTGGTGTGTATCCGTCGGTATCGGAGGTGGTGGCGGTAGCATCTCTGGAAACGACGACCGAAACCCTCTGGGGTGGAGGTGGTAGACCTCCCTGCGCAACTGCCACGGCCTCCGGGATAGTCGAAACACTGAGGGCAGTCTCCTGAACCTCCTCCTCAGCCTGGTCAGATCCCTCGTGCAAGCTACTCGATCCAGTGGCCTGCGGGTACGTCTTCGTGATCCTGGAGACGAATTGAAACAAAGAGATCAATATGGCACATGAGAAGATATTATCAAGAAAGGACAGTTAATTTAATACAAGGAGAGTAATCATGATAATCAAAAGATCGAAATTTTTTCCTAGGTGTGATTGAGAAACTCCTATCATATCCTAGGTCCTACGTCCTAATTGTAGGCTCGTAATTAGTACTCTAAGTCGACCACCATTATGAGATCACACTAATTGCGACACAGACCTGCATGGTCTACCACAAAAATATGTCACGACCCGCACCCTTATGAGGGGCACGAGCACGTGGGTATGTCCAGCCTACGCCACAGTATCGGCAGTAGAACGCTGTATATAACGTCTGTAATACTACGACTAACAATATAAAGGTACCTGTACAGTATATACACTCCGAATGAAGGTGACAAATCAATACAGTCTCAATCACAGGATGAAACTAAGGTAGATAGCACAGAAGAAAAATATATGATAGATGAAAAGGAAATAAGTCCAAGATCCAACACAAGTCCAGATATATACACAACATCCTTGGGTCTCAAAATATAACATAGAAGCTACAGTCTGATAATGCTAGCTGGATCGCAGTCCAGGCAACCCAACTAAGCTACACTACTCCGGGAGTACAAAATCTAGTGGCTCTACTATCAGGCCACGGTCCTGGACTACTCCATCTAGCTCGAGCCCATAATAGGTCGAGCAGTCTGACTCAGAATTATCTGTAATATATCATAACGGTATCCTGTCAAGAAAATGAGCAAGTACAAGCACTAACTAACAGTTTCATGTGAATTGACAAATTCTATAAGAGACAGTATAATGAACTACAAGACAAAGATATATGAAGACTTGGGAACCGTTCGGAAGCTGAGTTACAACCCTTAAACCAAACAAGGACCGGGGTTGTAACTCTTCTCCCGAGCAGAACTTAGTCTCCATCAAGGTACAATATAAAGGCATGTAGAACATGTGAGTAACTTAATATCATAGCATGGTGAGAAAGTACTGAATGTAGAACAGAACAGGATATATGATAAGATAAGTAAATATAAAATGTGACTTGAATTATTAGAGCGTTATGTGATCGGCTTGGGTTAAGTGACAGGACAGGCTATCCACTTAGCCCGGCAATCCGTGGTGACCTCAACGGAAAGTCATAGCCGGCCAACCTGGATAACGAGCACAAGGTAATAGGATCTCGCTACACCCTA
Organism: Iris pallida; assembly: GCA_029216955.1. Classification (NCBI taxonomy): domain Eukaryota; kingdom Viridiplantae; phylum Streptophyta; class Magnoliopsida; order Asparagales; family Iridaceae; genus Iris; species Iris pallida. Next base: position 5,433,785 of record JANAVB010007399.1, on the reverse strand, counting down.
CGTGAGGGAAGAGTGGCGCAAGCACAAGAATATAGTGACAGGGTGGCTTGGATCACATAGCCCCTAATAATTCTCCATCCCTAAATAGTACAATGGATCTGGACATGACACGTCATGGCACGTAATTCCATAAGAGGGTAGCAAGTCCCCTTAGAAATTGATGTCTATACAAGCACATGGAACAAGGCAGAAAGTTTACTAATATACCCAAAAATTTAGGAACAACATCTCATGTCATGATCCAACGTATACTAGTCCGTGAACTATCGTGACTGGGAATCAAGTAAGACACTACGACTGAATCGGATATAGCAGATATCAAGACAATGAAAACTATCAGTGAATGTACTCGCCTGCTGTCCTGAGCTGTAGGGTATATCAATGCTCAGAGTGGTAATCAGAGACCTAAAGATGAGATATTTGCATGTTAATTTAGGTTTAACAAAGTTATGAATGATTTATAATGAATGATATAAAATCTAGGTCAAACTAGGTCTCACTGAGTCACACTAAGTCCTGTCAAGTCAATCTAGGTCAAATTAAGTTATATTCAGTCAATCTAAGTCAGACTAAGTCAACTCTAGGTCATACCAGTCAAAGCAAGTCAAAACAAGTTGAAGCAAGTCAAACGGGGTCAAGAGTTGACTTACAGTTGACTTTTAGTCAACTGGTCAACCTTGGTCAACTCTGGTCAACTCTAGGTCAACCCTAGGTCAACTGGTCAAATGTTGACCAAGAGTTGACTTTTGGTCAACTGGTCAATTCTGGTTTGGATTTGGTCAAATTTAGACAAAGGCTTGACTCATTGTTGACTTTTGGGTAAAAAGTCAACTATGGGTCAACCGAGCCAAAATCGGTTCAAATATGACATTTATAGGGTTGTACCTAACAAGTCACCTAAGTTTCAAGTCAAACCGAATACCCGAACCCCGTATCTTGAATTCACCCGATACCCTTTATACATTTACCCTTAAACCACTCTAACCTTGAAGCCGAGTGGCTTTTCCTTAGGAATTCCACTCACGGCTTCCTAGGGTAGTAGGATACTAGCCTATACAACCATTACCTATAAAGTTCTCTAGGTAAAGTGGGCATCCAGTCCATCTTACGGTCATATTACCCGTTTACCCGTTATCTCGAGTACCGTAGGATACTCAATGATATCGCGTGATACCACTATCCTAATCCCAAACGAAGTCCTGATTTCAACCTAGGAGCCTACCCACAAACTCTATTTTATATTAGCTAAGTCCCCTCCAAGTTTGGACGCGTTTCGACTCACGGAATCAAAATC
>JANAVB010007399.1:5119991-5427491 GCA_029216955.1 Iris pallida | reverse complement strand
GGTAGGGGTGATTATAAATGGTCATATGATTAAGCCATTATGTTCACTCGGTTACTTTTTATGTGATTATCATGTTTCTCATGTACGGCACAGCCTTCATGGCTAGTGTTTTCATGTACAACCTGTTTTATATCATGTTCAACCCAAGCCAATTACGTACCATCTCGTACTCTAAATTACTAGTCACTTATAGTTCTTACTTATCATATATATATTTTTAGTTATCAAATATCTCTTGTTTACATGTACATTTTCTTACAGTCCATGTATCTTACTCTTTTGTATGCTTTATATTTTCTGCCATGATATGAACTGCGTGAGATGTATTGTGTTCGTTCCTGTCCTGACTGGACCTGTTGAAAATATTACAGAGGATGAGGAGAAACTCTGCACCACCTACTACGGAACTTGCTTAGATGACACTTGCGACCTGGACCTCCGGGAGGTTCAGGCAGCTGCTGAGGATGATACCATTATCTAGTTTAGATAGCTAGACCTTTATCTTACCTTTCATGTCATTTGTTGTTTATGGATCCAGAGTCGTATATTTTTGAGATGTTGAGACTTGATATTGTTAACTTGGTTTGTTTCACTTCTATTTGTACCTCAGTTTTTGAGGATTTTATTATCTATTACCTCGTGCTATTTCTATCTCTAGATTTGTGATTAAGTTGTACCTCCTGTGATTTGGCCTCCTTTTGGAGAGTATATCATATTATGGTTAGTTATGTTCATGACTTAGAACAGCGTTCTACCGCCGATACTGCGGCGTAGGCTGGACATACCCACTTCTCGTGCCCCTACACTGGGTGCAGGTTGTGACACATTTTTTGTGGTGGCCCATACAGGTCGAGATTCGCATTTGTGCGAAGTCATGATAGTATGATGATTAGTTGTACTGCTGCGCACCTGTGATAGAATATAAGAAGTAAGGTATTAGAATGAGAGGATACTCAATCACAGTTAGAATTCCTTGAGAGATTTCTGGGATGACTCTTGAGAATCCCATTTTGAACTTCAAATTTGAAATCCTTTTATCTTGTTTTGATTCACCCTCGGAACCTCTACTAACTCCAGGCTCCTCTGGACGTCCTCCAACCAGTCATCTGTATACAGGATACCCTCGGTACCTTTGAAGTCCATCGGGTTCATCTTTCTGAAATCTAGACAAGTGCCAGGCCTCCCCTGACTCTGCTGCTGAACTGGAGCACCCTGAACTGTACCCGAGACTACTCTCTCAACTGCTACCATCGCCAGCTGGTGGGAGTTCTCCATGCTCTGCGGTAGCACCTCTGTCTGACGGTGGGATGCGTCAGCCTGATGCTGATGTACCTCTGCCTGGGCCCTCTAGGTCTGCATTATCTGTTGTAGAAGGGCCATCATCTGCTGTGCATCCGTCGATAGCGGAGGCGGCGGTGGAATAGTCTCAGGAATGACTATAGACGGTCCCGCTGCTGGAGGTGGAAGACCTCCTGGAACTGCTGCTGCTACTCCCGCCTGAAGGGCAGGAACTGAGGCTACTGCTCTCTCGACTGCTACTCCCGTAGCCGGAGGTGGAGGTCCTACTGGATCGGACCTCTCTGGAACTGTACTAGGCCCTGGTGCCTGAGAATGAGTCACTGTCATCCTGAAGATGAATTGAACCCTAGAGATCAATATGGCACAAGATAAGATATTATCAAAGGAGGACAATTGAATTCAAATGCAAGTAGAGTTGTCATGGTAATCAAAGATCAGAAATTTTTCCTAAAATGTGATTGAGTAACTCCTATCATATTCTAGATCCTATGTCCTAGTCGCAGGCTCGTAATTAGTACTCTAAGTCGAGCACCATTACGAGATCGCAATAATTGCGACACTGACCTGCATGGGCCACCACAAAAACGTGTCACGACCCACACCCTGATTAGGGGCACGAGTACGTTGTTACGTCCAGCCTACGCCACAGAATCGACAGTAGAACGCTGTATAGGTCGTCTACGAAAACTACACTAAACAGTATAAAGGTACTTGTACAGTATATACACTTCGAATGGAGGTGACATAGCAAATACAGTCTCAATCACAAGATAAAACTAAGGTAGATAGCACGAAAAGAAAATGTGATAGATTAAAAATAATAGAAAATAAGTTCAAGGTCTAACACAATCCCAGAGATATATACAACATCATAGGGTCACAAATATATAACTATAAGCTACTACAGCCTAAGATAAAAGCTGGATCGCAGTCCAGACAAGCCTAACTAAACTAACTACTCTGGAAATACAAAGTCTAGTGGCTCAACTAACAGGTCACAGTCCTGACCTAAGTCTCCATCTGTCCCGACCCCATAGTAGGTCGAGCAGTCTGCCTCAGAAACATCTGTAATATATCAACGGTATCCTGTCAGAAAAATAAGCAAGTACAAACACTAACAACAGTTCCATATGAATTGACAAATTCTATAAGAGACAATATAATGAAATACAAGACAAAGATGTAGGAAGACTTGGGAGCCATTAGAAAACCGAGCTACAACCCATAAACCAAATAAGGACCAGGGTTGTAACCCTTCTCCCGAACAGAACCTAGCCTCCAATCAAGGTATAACATAAGAGCATGTAGAACATGTGAAATATAAGACAAAATCAACATGAGATATATAATAGGATGTGAGTACTGAATAAGACGATAATAAATATATATATATATATGATGACTTGGGAACTATTCGGAAGCCGAGTTACAACCCTTAAATCAAACGAGGACCGGGGTTGTAACCCTTCTCCCGAACAGAACCTAGCCTCCTATGATAAATAAATATAAAATGTGTCTTGAATTATTAGTTCGTTATGCGATCGGCTTGAAAAACATGATCAAGCTTTCCATCTGATCGGCTATGAACAAGTGTACAACAGAGCAGGATAAGGCCGGCCACCATGGAAAGCTATGAACAAGTAGGGTAAGGCTTTACCCGTCGTGAGACGAGGGTATAGCTATGAACAAGTAACAAGTACAAGTGTGAAGAACAAGTAGGAATTTTGATCACACAACCACTAATAACTCTCCATCTCCGTATAGTATAATGGATCCGGACATGACACGTCATGACACGGGACTCAAGGGTAGGGAGCAGCCCGTTCCCAAGTCCATGTCTATACAAGTACAAGTAACAAGTTGAGTCATGTACCAATATACCAAGTAATCCAAGAACAATATCCCATGACAGGATCCAACATATACTAGTCCGTGAACTATCGTGTCTGGAAATCAAGTAAGACACTACAACTGAATCGGATATAACAGATATCAAGACAATGAAAACTATCAGTGAATGTACTCACCTGTGGTCCTGAGCTGATAAGGTGAACAGATTCTTAGAGATATCACAGACCTAAAGATGAGATACCATGAGTCCAAACAGGGTTTAATAATGAAATGAAAGCTAATCTAGTCATGATATGCAAGTCTAAGTCAAAACTAGGTCAAACTAAGTCACACCAAGCTAAACTAGGTCAAACTGGGTCAAACTAGGTCATACTAGGACAACCAAGGTCAAACAAGGTAACAGGAAGTTAATCCAAGTCAAACTAGGTTAAACTGGGTCAAGGGTTGACTTACAGTTGATTTTTGGTCAAAAGTCAACTCTGGTCAACTTTGGTCAACACTGAGTCAACCCTGTCACGCCCCGATCCGGAAAATCACTCATCCTCGCTAGATTTTACCCGAATCATCGTCCTCGTTGGGGCGTGATGCCGCACGAGCCTGGAGTTGCGCTCGTACAAGGCAAGATAACGGCTCACATAGTGTTTATCTCAAATTGATAACATAAGCAGCGGAAGAAAAATAAAGTATAACATAAGATTCTCTTTTATTGATTATGAACTGAAGATTACAAGACTCTGAATAGCCAAACTTAACATGCCAATTGGCTACAACGCTCATGATCTCTCTTGCTCACAAAAGATTACATTGTTCCATACATTATGTCTCTTTATAGCCACCAAGTAGTCTTCGACCGAACATCTCCATGTCACAAGTCCGAACGCCTATACGGTAGCTCCTCTTGAACGCTAAGGACTCCATGCCTCGGCACGTCCAAGCCAAGCTCCGCCCCGAGCCGAACATACCTGAACCTGCATGCAAACTAGTAGAAGATTAGTGCTTTCGTCCTCGCTTCGCACTGATCAAAACCCGCTCGCACCCAAACCAAACACTAAGTATATTTCTTGGAACATGCAACATTATTTGGTTATCTTGCTAATTAGCCTTAGGATCAGTTTTATGACAATACTTAAACATAGCACCTTATCATAAGTGTGTCCAATACCGTGTTCCTGCGGCAGATACAGTTAGACATAATATGAATATAGACATAGTGATCGTGCTCATCTCCGTCGCATTTGCCTAGCCTGCAAAGGTTAGAACTTTACATAAGAAATCATTCAATTTGCGCAACCAACCAATCATAAACTCAGACAATGCATAAGGGTCGCAGGTCCTGTGCCTGCACCCAACTCTAATCTCAGCCCACCGGCCCTATCTATATGAAGGTCACGGTGTTTCACACCGTAATGGACTTGGCATCTTTTATGTGTAAGCCTATGATCGTTTCGATACGGGTTGCTAGCCCAATATCCGAAGGATCCTAAACTTACTGATATCATAGCTTATCACAACACTGGACGGTCACAATCCGTCCGAATGATGTGCACCATAAATACCATACATAATTCCCTCCTAGGCCGAACGGTCCCGGTGCCCCGGTCTAACCGTCCGAGGGAAGCCGCACCCGTGCACGGGCCATCCGAGTCCATTGACCATGCAATACGTGCCATAGCATACAAGTCATACATTCCAACCGTGTACGTGGTGCACATCTCGATATTGTCTTTCAATATTCTACCACCACCGCCCTACCGCGACCCGTACACTTGATGCACGTCGCTTCAATTGTTCAATGTTCTATCTTAATGTTCAACACATACTACGACACTTAATCGCCGAGCCACGCTCGCTAACTCAATAGCAACTTACACATACGATGATATGTTTTATTAGACGTGAAGGAGTAGGGAGAGAGAGTCAAGAACCCGCCTACCTTAAGCCGATACGCTTGTCATTTTGTCGAGCTGATGCGGCTGGATTCCATAACTTGGTCGCATAGCTAACTCTTGGACTTAGCCATTCCTTTGAACTACTTGGTTGAGTTGGACTATCGCGTCCATGCCACGATCCTTAATCTAGCATAAAGGCATAGCCTGCATACCAGATCAACTAAAATTAGCACTTTTTCAACGGGACTTATCCTTTGCATCGATTCGATCCATAGATTCCAATCGACTCAAAGCTTACCTTTGACCAACGTAACTCTTGCATCGATTCGCATCGATACTTCATCGGGTCATCGCAACTCTTCGAGTCAACGACTCATCATAATGTACCGTACGGAGCGGGGCATTACATAATATACCACTCAAAACAAGGTTCGTCCTCGAACCGAAACCAACACTTAAGCCAAGTGTCTCGCTAGATCGTTTCACGATCTCGTGCTACTATCGTTGGAATCATACAACTTAGTTTGGATCATACACATATTTTAGGCGTTCCACCAATATATGCATTTCAGCCAAGCTTAGTTGTAGGATATCGGGAAAACTAATAAGTCCAACTTAAATCCTCAAGCACCAACTATTTTGTACTCGACTTGGTTAGATCTTAGCACTTATTCCCAAAATACTTCTCGTATGCATTATCCCATAACATGCAATCATTTTCCAAACATCTCTGCATATAACTTAACTCGAAACTATTAGTTCGATCTCATAAGTTTCTCGCTGGCCACCTAACACTCACACTGCATCAAGTCATTGCGCATCCGATCACAACAATTCTCCACAATACCTACTCGCCCAATCATTTTCTATCTCTCATATAACTCAAATCTTTCATCCAATCATTCATAACATTTGGCCTTAACGACGTGGACTAAGTCCAATATGTCACAAATTTCTTTGCCTACAATCCGTACTAAGTCTCGCACACAACTATTCCAACACGATCCACGTTTTCGAACTGCCTACGCATCGCGTCTGGGGCTACCCCCGCTAGGTAACTTATCCAGACATCATGTTTAATCTCTTTCGACACAAGAGGTCCACTTAAGTCTACGATGCTCAAAGGCAACAATCTTTCTAATCCAAGGTCTCTTCGATACGTCCATCTCCTATTCTTGACCGAGTACGAATCCTTTACTCAATTCTCGAATCAATCCTGACTAGTTCGTCTCGTAACATAGATAGCACGCTCAACACACATAGCCTAACCGTTACTCAAACCGATCTACGACACAACTCTTAGGGTCGTTCTACTATCCGTCGCTCTCGCGCATTACAGAATTCTTGCAATCGCCTTACCGCATCATTATTCTAAGTATGTTCCTTAACGTCTATTCGATCCTCATCCAACCAAGTCTATTTACGCACTCATTCGATCGACCATCACTTTTCTGGCCATATCGATCTAGTCGAAGGCTACTCTCTAACTTCCGAAACACGATACTCACTCGCTTAGACTTATCCTCAACATGCACTACATTATCCTTCATCCTCGACAGAATTTCTCATGCGACTCCATTGGGTCATCCTATGGGACTTTAACTGTCATGCCCCAGAACCAGAATACTGGAGAGCGGGAGAATGACTCAGCCAGCTACGTATTACGGGTAGATGAATACCGTATAATACGATCAATGCTGTCTACAAGACGAGGGGGTGCATACTACATGAAAGTCTCACTATGGTCACTTCACATCTATTGTCTCAATCATTCAAACAAGAAACAGTAATAGAGAACATGTAAGATAAAGCAGTAAGGTATAAGCCCCTGTTTTTCAAATTTTAGTTAAATTAGTGTTAATTAATTTTTAATGACATTTATGGCCTTAAAATAATTATTTAGATTTTTAGGAATTTTTCTAGAATTTTTAAATGATTTTAAATGAGTTTTAAAATACAAAAATATTGATTTGTAATTTCTAAAATGTTTTAATATCAATTTGCAATTATTAGAATTGTTTTAATACTGTTTTGTAATTATTCAAATTACTTTTATATCAGTTTGTAATTAGGAATTTGTTTTTAAATAGGGAATGCAAATTATATTTGCATTTGTTTCCTGTTGGGGGCCTAGTGTAAAATCCTAAAACCTAGGGGCCTAACTGCTAATTGCCAAACCCCCCCCGACCGACAGCTCTCTCTCTCTCCTCGGCCTCACCCACTCCGCTGCCCCGACTGCCCCGAGCTGCCACGCCGCCCTGCCCCCGCCTTTCCCGGCCAAGTCCACTGCCCTAAAACCCCCTATAAAATCCCCCACTCCCCCCTCGACCTAAACCCTAACCCTAAATTTCCCCGACAAGCCACCGACGACCCCCTTCTTCCCCAAAACACTCCACCGGAACCCTAGCTACGGCGAGCCCCTGTCCAGCCTCACCACTCGTCGTCGACAGCCGCCACCACCGTTATCCGCTTCGCCTTGCCGAGCTGGAGACAGCGCCACTGGAGCGCCCCGACCCCGACGCCTCCTCCGCCGTCCCCGACCTTCGGATCACCCTTCAACTCGCCGGACACGTGAGTGTCAGTGTTCCCCTGTGTCGTGCGTGTCTCGTATTGGGTCGGAAGTGTTCGCCGTGTCCTGGCGAATACTTTGATAGAACTGGACACGCGAGATTGAACTCGTGCGTGTCGTGCAGGCCTAGGACACGAGAAAATCCTGTGTCCTTAACTGTCTGGACACAGGACAGTTTTATATTTTTTTTATGTATAAACTACCCTAACCTAAATAAATTAACCAGAACCCTAACCTCTAACAAAACTAACGGGCTGACCCCCTGGCCAGCCCGACTCGGCCTAACCCCCCCCCCCCCCCCCCCGCTGTGTTGGCTCGAGTTCGAGCCCCCCCTCTTCTTTTTATTTCCTTTTTCTTTTCTTTTTCTGTTTTTTTTTTCTTTTTCTTTTTTCTGTTTTATATATATTTATATATATGTGTATATATATATATATATATATATATATATATATATATATATATTAGTATATATATATGTATATACTGTATTTGACAGTATTTTATATATATATGTATATATCTTATAGTTAGTGAGTTTCATGTGTATATATTTGTATATATATATATATACGTATTGTTATTTATATTACTTTATATATATAAACTGTTTATATATATATATATATATATATATATATATATATATATATATATATATATATATATATATATATATATATATATATATATATATATATTTCACTTTAGTATTTTATAAATATATATATGTATTTATGAATATATATGTATATATTTTTCTTGTGTGTATATTTTCAAAGTTAGTAAATATTATATATATGTATTTGTATACATATATATATATGTTTTCATATATATATGGATTATTATACACTTTATAATTTTATGTCTCCTTATATATATATATATATACATATTTGTATAAATATATATGTACTTTATAAATAAAGTATTTTCCTTATACATAGATATATGTACCTTTTCCATATGTATGTATATTTTCACTATGCATAACTTTACCATATTAAAATAATAATATTTCCTTGGCACTATTGCCAAATCATATTTTTAGTATATTTAAATTACTGCAACCATTTGGTGTCCAAGCCTAGCATGGGTATTTGGGCCCAAATGTGTTTTCACACATTCAAGACCTGTACAAGTTATATTGGACTTGATTCATGGCCTTGGGTCCTGTATTTGAACTTTGGTTCAAATTATATACATGGACAAAATACGCAGATAATTAATTATTTTGTGCAATGCTGTTTTTTGATTTTCTAAAAATACTTAAAGTACTGCTAAAATTATGGAAAAATAGTATTTAGATACTATGTTAAGTTAGCTAATTTAGTATAATTTTTGTAGTATTTAATTACTGTTTTGCCACTAGTTTGGCATATGAAACCAATACTCATTTTCTGTATACTTAGGAAAACTGATTTTTATAAAATATTTGTACTGGTTAATAAATTCCAGAAAAATTATAATAAATTTCTATGATTAACAAGGATCACTTTGATACTTTGCTTTAAACAAAACTAGGCTTTTTGTCTATCTCTAAAATAGTTAGAACACAATGATCTTTTGATTTATTTATTGATTAATTACGACTTGTAGCTTTTTGTGTTATTTGGAGTTTTAGTCGTGTTGAACCCCACCCCTCACTAGTGTAAAGACCCTAGAAAGTTAGTTAACATAGTGTGTCACCCCACATTGGTCTCCTATGCCAAGTCATTATTTTGGCTAGGTGCCCAATCACAAGTCGTGTTTCACCAATTAGTGTCCTAGTATTTTAGCTTAGTGTAAAAGCTAAGTTATTGTATTTACTTCTACAGTGACGAGCTACCAGACATCCATAGCATTGTTATCGCATCTTGTTTTGTTTTGCTTTGCTAGAGGCAAGTACTTTCTACGAACTTTACATACTGCTAGAACAATAAACTGCGACTTACCAACCATGTTAAATGCTGATCCTTGGGATAGCAAGTTAGAACTTTACATGTTGTATTACTTTCAGTCTCTACCATGTTTAGGACAGTATCTCATATATCTCACATGCTTTATATCGTTCTCGTATCTTCCACATGTTTTTACTGTTCTCATATCTCTCACATGTTTAAATAACAGGTTAAGGGGAAACTGTTAGTATTGTACGTGAACATGACCCCCTTCTCCGTATGTATTTACCGCGCTCGGTGACATTCTATATGTACCCTTGCCGTATGTTCTGATATCGCGTTTGTGTATGGATATACAACGATGCCGTTCGTGCACGCATGTGCATACCAGAAAAACTTGATATGTACCACAGTACATCCTGATCACCTATTGACCGATTCACGTACATGCTACCGTTTTAAACTTTTAAACTACATGCGGTTATCTATAAAATAACCAAATTAAACCATGATATGCCATGATTCCAGTTTATTACATTCTTGTTCATGCTTCGTATACTTAGTTTGCTAGATTCAGTACTTGCTCCCGTCCTGACAGGATAACGTTGTAGGTATACTTACTGAGGAGGAGTTGCTCTGTGATTCGTATTATGGAGTTACTGCCGAGGACCCGGCTCTGCTTTACGAGGATGTTCCTGCGGGGAACCTCGCCTAGTTGTCTTTTGTTTACTTAGACTTTTGAGAGTAGACGTATATTAGACTATATCATTTTGTAACTGGACATGTATCCAGTTTTACATTTCAGTTTACTTGTACTTGGATATTTTACTATATACGACGACTTTTCTGTTTGGAGCATTTATGATTCTTCTTCACTTATAGAACTGTTAGCACATTTTAGTCTTATCCTGTTATCTCTAGAACAGCTTACTGCGCTTTATCTTAAGCGTAGGCTGGACATGGCTCGGCCCGGCCCAACAATTTGGGTAACGGGTCGTGACATAAGGCGTCCCAAACGCTCTGTCAAAATGTTCTTGATATCTGGCTTTACAAAACATAGCCAGATTGATGTAGCAAAAGTATACACAATTGTTATCAGCTGCAGTCTGACTTTAATTACAATTATGAAAAAGTAAGTACAAGACAATCCGACTAACATGTCGGTGCCAAACGGCAAGGTATAAAGTAGATAACAAAACAAGCGAGGAAGTAAGAAACCCACTCGAGTCCTCCTGCGATCATCCCTCTAGTGTTGACCATCTTGGAGGTAGAAGTAAGCTGGATCCTCGGGGACCGGCTCTAAATCTGGCCATGCAAAACCAGAGAGGTTAGACCTCTAATAGCAAGTACCAAAAGGAGCACGACATGAGAACTAAAACCAGTAATGAAAAATATGACAAATAGATCTCTGCTTGCCACTAGGATTCTCATAACACACTACGCCAAAACATGCATTTTTCGACAGACCAAAACTGTCGTAAATCACATTAAACGACAGTTTTGGCTTGTCAGAACATCCGTCGTTAATAGCGCGTCCCAAAATTTAAACGACAGTTTTGGACTGTCGTTTTATAGCTGAATAAAACGACAGTTATTATCCGTCAAATAAAAACAACAAACTAAAACTGTCAAATAATCTGTAAATTGGTCTGCAACTATTTTTACTTTTTCAACAGGTAAGGTCTGTCGTTTTTTGGAAACAAAATTTAAAAAAAAAAAAATCTCAATTCATCCATATCAAATATATTTAAACATATTTATCCTCTATATAAAACTGAAATATCTCTGAATAAAATTTCTTATAAACATCAACAATGGAAAAACTCAATAAAAATTGCATTAACTACTAAATGTATCGAGTTTAACATAGCAATTACATCAAAAAACAAAAAGTAACTCCAACGTTTCTAGCTTACAACAATTTCATTCACGTGATGAACAAAAAGATAATGTTATTGCTAGCTTACAATCTCAAGTGTAGTACAGAAAAAAGAGAAGTTCAAAACCTCACAAACTGAACTGAATATTTTGGCGAATGAATCATTTCCCCAACAGTAATATCATCAAACTTTTTGTCTCTATCAAACAGCATCTTCAAAAGGTAAGTCTTTATGGGCAAGGTAGACAGATCATGTCCCTATATACAAAAAATAATATAAGTATAGAATAGTTCTTGATTTCCCATAAATATTCAAAAAAATTCTACAAAGTTGTATAACTATATAACAAATGATAGAAATAGATGATAATAAAAAAAAATAAGTATAACCGTAGACATGTCTCTAAGAGTATATTAAATGTCAGCTCAAAATGAGTATAAAGTAGTATTAATTTTGTCACATATTACATGTGAAGTTTGCTAAATGTGGTGAATAACCTAATTTTCTAGAATACGGTCTTCTAAAATTAGACAACAGTATCTGTGCCGAGGTGGCAATTGCATTATTCTTTCTGAATTAATAACAAAAAGTGACTGTCAAATATGGCTATAATTGGTAAAATCAGCAAAAAAAACTGTTAATATGCAGTTTAACCAAGTCATTTCAAATTAGAGAACCTAAATTTTTCATATAAGCATCAATTAACCTGTCAAGAAGAATAACATCACGTGAATCAAGACACAAACTCAATTCATAATCTTGCAAGGACATGAATGGACGATCACGTCCCACATAACTGTCTGTTAGAAGGTCATCCATGCTACAAAATGATTATGTACTATATTTATAGGATAGAAATGAAAATTCATCAGCAGGTTTTTGGAAGTTAGATAGCTTAGGGTTATCACATACAAGGGTCTATCTGAGATGAAGGCAGGCTCAATAAATTGTGAAGTCCTCGTTGGCGTGTCCGTACCATGACATTTTCTCGTGATATTAACTAATGTTCCAGAATAACTTCAGGGAAATTGAGAACAACAAGTATGAATAAGCAATTGAATTGACTCAGGGAGCACATACCGGGACCACATCAGCCAGAGTTTCAAGATAATCCATGGGATTCAAAGTAGCAGGGGCATTAAAAAGGTTCCCCATCACCTCTACAAAAGGTTAAAACATGATTAAAGGCCACTGCATTTCAAGGATCAAATTCAGCATCTAAACTAGAGAAGGTAAAAGATCGGCATACTTTTTGCAAATGATTGGTTGCTTCCTGTGAACAGAATCGTGGCTGGGCACAATCCTGTCTCTTTGCAGGAACCATCCGGCAAGTCGTCAAATGTATCCGAGCCAGAAGTAGACCTCGCGGCACGATATTCGGGACGAGGGACTTGGAACAGTACAGGCCACCTTGGCGGGCTGGGCAAGGGGCAGGTACCAACTTGGTCCAGGGTCGAGTACTGGATCCCGCACACGGTCTCGCACTTGCCGTCCCCATCGGTGTCGACGCACTGGCACCCACACCGATTCTTGGGCTTGTCGAGCTCGCTGTTTACAAGATTTTGAATGACAACCAGCAAAACACAGAGGAACAAGGGGAATGCTATGATGCCAATGTTCGTCTTCATGTTCCTTTTCTGAGAATGAGGATAGGTTGTAAGTATACAAGTTCAACAACAATAACAAATCCTTCATCCCAAAAATATGGTTAGCCAAATCAGGATTGCCAGGGATAAAAATAATATGCAACGAGGGTTCTTCAGAATGCATCTCAAGCAATTCAGTGGAGAAGCTGCAAAAAAGGACTTTATATTTATACTTTTGAAATTCAAACACAGTCCAGTCAATGAAAACAATAAACTAGAAAAAACATTTAAACATCGTAAATATAAAAGAAGCATGTCAAACAAGCAAATACTTTATCACAATTTCTAAGAGAATAAAGCATTTCACACCTGGAGATTCTGCATATCCGTATAGTCGCTTGCTTTCTCCTAAGAGATGGCAACTTTTCCTCATCCATTGAACAACTTGAATGTCTACACAGTACAAGTTCATCATTTCAAAATTTTCCAACCAAAAGGAGGATTAAATAGAAATGGAAGCAGAAAATTCATGTTCAACATTTTGACTGAAACGTTTATTTCAAAATAAACATTTCTTAATACTTCTGATGAAAAGTATCAGTGGCTGAAATTTTAAGCAATGCTAACTCCAACCATATATAGGTGTTGTTATGGTTCAACAATGGGCAAAGAAAGGTTACAAACGATATTCCAGTTCCCTGCTAGCTTAATGTGTTGAACAAAACATAAAAAAAAGGATAAGTGATTCTAAGAATTTGGTTTATCAATGAAATTCCATCATCGTGTGTATCACTTTATGTGACAGATACGGATCCGGGTCTCGAGAACAACTCTCCATACATAAGTGATTCTAAGGGCTTGCCTTGTATTGTTGTGGTACTTGACTTTAACAATTTAAGGTAGATATTACTAATGTTAGAGACGAGATGACCCTCAATAGAGCTGAATGGTAGAAAAGGTTCATGTAGCTGACTCGCAAAACTTGGGATAAAGGCTCAGATTATGTTGTTACGGTACCTGAATTGTACAATATTAAGTAAGCGGCCTAAACTACCGATCAGCCTCAGGTTTCAAGGCAAACTTCATTATCTGCAACACATGGCTTGGCTCAAAATTTGGCAACAAGTCATAGAAGGGCAGACAAAGCTGAAATTTTCATAACATTTTGATCCATTTATGAGGTGAGGGTGGGCTGCCAAGTAAAAAGTTCGGAAGATACATAATATCACTATAATATGGTGGTCACAATCAATTGATTGGTTTTCTTATCATAGAAAATAACTTCTTAAATGTATAGCTTTTCTCCTTGGCATGAATTGTTTGCAGTATGTATTGTTTGTATTGAGTATTACTCCAGTTTACTATTTTTAGTGATTTATGTCAATAATTGTGCCGGTGCTTCCTATAATTGGTTATATTAAATGGACATGAATAAGACACGATAAACATGAATACGAGATTTTAATATCTTGCAAGCCTATGCCTCTAGTGTACACCACTGTGCTCATATTTTAGCTGCCTACTCACAACATGCTTATATGATCAACTACAACACAGACCAAAATATGTTAATCTCAGGGTGGAAAATTGCTCATTTTACTTCAACTATAAATGTTACCAGATACCTGAGAAACACAAACAACCAAAACGGCATCACATCCATATTTTATCGTATCAGAAAGGGCTACTCAGTATTCCCTGTGCCTATATCGTATTTAGTCATATTTGTATCCTCAGATATTAAAATGTACTTATCAATAAAGAACATAATAAAGAATCTAAACATGTGAGGATGCAAGAGGTAATGTGTAGTGCAGTAAGCTAATTGAGAGTGCAGTGCATAATTCATGCAGAACATCAAATCAGAATGCAGTGAAGGTTATGCAGTGATCATATGAAGTGAATCCAAGGCAGTGGCCAATATGGATGCAATGCAAGGATATCTAATTATGCAAGGTATGTATCTCACTGAACATGATAGCAGGACACATCACAGTTCATCAAATGGACAGAACAATTACCTAGGGACCAAATATTTAATGAATCTATACAATACATTACACCTGGTTCAATCTAATCAAGATAGGGCAGATACCTATACGAAAGGGATGTGAATGAATCAAGCTAATGAAGGACAGGTAAAATTCCCAGACTGAACTTATTAAAGAAGATTAAAACTTCTCAAGTACCACTTGACTGTATCAATAGAGGAATAGATGGATAAGGGCTCGACTGGATCATAACTCCAGGTTCAGAACATAAGCAAGGTCTGAACAAACATGTGTAGCACAAAGTCTATACCAAATTCAAAAGGGGACAGACCAAAACCCTGCTACTATGAATAATGGGTCCTGCTATAGGATACTCTAAGTTACTTACTGATACTAAGAGGGGGAAGGGCTGAACACTAATGGGACTAAACACTCATATAGGGGCTAACATCTAACACACACTCTTCTCTCTCTCCCTAACCTCTATTACTCTAAGACTTGATACATGGAGTAAACACAAGGATTGGTCAATGCATAAGAAACTGATACTCAAACCTGGACTTTTATCATACATGGATAATCTGGGACTACTAAGGGTACTTGGGGACAATAGGAAATGTAGTCAAGAAAATACATATATGGCTAACCTATGTACTAGACACTCTCCTCATCTATACAACTGCTGCCCCCTCTTACTATGCAATAAGGAAACGAACAAGTCCCTGCGCAACCCAAGGCCAAGGGAAAACTAGTACATAAGTGATTTGAAGGTTAACCAAGATAGGATGATACTCGAGTAACCTATTCTAAGGCAAGGATAATTTGAATGAGCAGATACTCCAACTCATAGCACAATAGAGGTTAAACATAACCTGGACAGACAATGTTTCAATAGAATGTTACTTGGTGGTGCAAAATTATATCTGAGTTTACAAGGGAAACATAAATGACAGAACAAGACATTGACTATTGGGGATTACTGAACCCAGGACAGTACAATTTGGTTCCTAAAATTGAAAACAGCAAAGAGAAACAGGACATAATAGTTGCTGATCAATCAACAAACCTCTTTCGCAGCTGGGTCTTCTAAGTCCGAAGAAAGAACCCAGTCCACAACAAGTTTCCTATGGCACAATACATAAGCATGGAGAAGGGCCTGCCACCATGTTCATATATAAATAGTTAATGATATACGTACCTTAAATTGAAGTGAATACGCCTAGAAAATATAAATCATCAGTGAAAGACATCAATTTGTCCAAAAGTCCAATTCATCATACATATATACTGGTACATGTAATTAATTGGTAAAAAAAAAAGACCCAACCACATGAAAAAGTACTATGACAGCATTGAGGCAACATTTTAGACAACAAACATTAGTGTGTAACATGGATAAAACCCTAGTGATAAACCATCACCATATCGTTTTATAGTTTCAAACTTAAGTGCTCAAACTATAAGATTTGATTCATATGCAAATATTCTTGCAGCTTTTCAATGAAGAATATATTAAAATACCTGGCTGTTCATATGGATGACATAATAAATGGAGATTAGAACAAATCTTGATTAATTTTCTGCGTCAAGAGGTTGAGGCCTAGACTGATATTTTGAGTTACAAGTTAAAAATTACAAATTACAACTACAAGACTGAGATAGAACTAGCCTGATGAGAGGCTAAGTTTATTTCAATGAGGCATGGTCCATGGACTAGGCCAGGAAAAAAGGATAATTTATATGCTCTGTTCCTACAGTCATGAACAAAAGCAAATGGTTGGTTAGATAAGATACTGTGATATAAACAGCCATAATTTGGCAATTAGTTAGATTCCTTGATGACAAGTTACAACTGAAAATATAGGTTATCCTCAATAGTAAAGGAATGTGCCAGATATTTGTTACATCATAAAGACTAACGATATTTGAAACCTGCATAATGAAATCCACACCCAATTTAGTGTCAATAATTATCTTTAGTAGTCCTTGACTCCTTTTCTAGTCATCAGTAATCTATTTACAGTACCGGAACATGGCAAAATCGCAAGAGTTTTTCTTTTACATTTTCGTCCAGTGGCTGTTCAAAGCATTCAAATGATTAAAATGACACAAAAAATGATGCAACATAGAGATCTAGAAGCAGGAAAAAATGTATAAAGGGGCAAGCACAAACCGAGGTGCTGCAGCAGGTTAAAATATTTGGTGTCAATCCATGTCCTCTCAGCCCACGTACACTATTCTGGGTTGCCTTAGTTTTCTACGTGGAAGCCAAGGTATTTAATTTATAATTCTTGTAGATGGACAAATGAATGGTTACTAGTAAATATTTATTTCAATACCAGAGGAGAATCAATACAAGTAGTACAAAAAACATCTTACTATATATATACAAACATACCTGCTCCCCAACTACATTTAGAACTGGAACGAGACTGACATGAACCAAGGAGAAATTGCCAAAACCTGAAACATGGGGCATAAAAAATAACTTAGTATATGAGATAATTAAAAGATTAGACTAAAATGAGCCAATGCAAAAGTTTCTCACAACACGGTAGGAGAATTGCCCTAGTGCTTCAATATATGGCACATATTCCACATCACCTGCATCAATAATGTCATTGTTGTTATTCCGTGAGAGGATCATGAATCCTGCACTACATACTTAGAAAATTACGAAAGATACCTTAAAAAATAAAAATAAAAAGAAGGGCAGAAACAATACTAGTATGTTTCTTCTTTGTGAATAAGCAATTAGAAACTTGAAACTAGAAATATTATCACCTATAGTTCCCCCCCAATTCTATAACACAAACATCAGCTGGTCCATCTTTGCCATCCACGGGTATTTGTGCAACTCATTCAATCCACTCTTGACTGACATATGTAATGTGTAGAACCACCTTAAAGAGAAAATAATAGGACTAGGCTAGGATCAGAAAATGTATATCCATGCATGATCCTCTTAAAGGATCATAATGAAAGTGGCGTTCATGAGGATATGCACCTGAACTATTTTCCCTAGATAATCTCCCCTTCTCTCCTTGTTAATGATAGCCTAGCATTGGTCACAACACAACGAAAATATAGGTAAGTTGTTTATTAAACCTAACTTTACTAAAGACATCATAAACAACTTCGGAATGAACTATCATTTACAAGCGAGAAACCAATCTACTACATGATAGATCTTTCCAGTTCTAACGTTGTGGTCAGGGGTTAATTTAATATTCAAGAATTGCTCATAGTTTCCAAGGACCAAGTCCACCTTCAAATCAAAAGATAAGACACGGAACTTCATTTAAAGAATACTTTCTCAAGAGAAAAGTAGCTAGGTTTCTGTGAAATATGGTCAAATAACTGGGACTAACAAAAGAATGTTATGGAAAATATTGCTATCCAGAAAATTTTACCGAAGAAACATGTAGCTAAACTATTAAGACATAAGGCTTGGGAATATGTAAGTATACTATATGGTTCTAAAGCATAAGGGATAAAATTGTTTATTTAACTATAAAAAATAAAAACTGTGCAAATAGAGCTTTAAGAGAGATGTGATGGTTAGAAAAAATAAATGGAACCATTTAAGCATTCACTGAAAATCTCGTAATAGAACACTTAAATGACCATATTTTAAAAGAATAACACATCCAAGTAACAAACCATTTAGGCTTCTTTCGCACCTCACCACCATCATCTATGACAAACGTTTCACCGTGCTCAAAAGGCAACATTGTTCCTGCATTAGTGTTCAAATATGGATCTGCAAATTCCCATTTAACACAATAAGCATCCTTCTTAGCAAGCCAAATTAACAAACAAAAATTAGAGAGAGATAAAGTTGGATTAGTTATTAAAACTACATAGGATTAGCAACCTATATTGACAATATAGGATTAGCAACCTATATTGACAATATAGGTTGCATATTTAAAGATGTCGAAGTGCTTATTATAGTATACTACTACGACATGAACAACACCGACTATTAATACTATACCATTGACAAAATAGATAAAGCACTAAGATGGTAACATGTAACAATGTTGTAGAATATAACAAAAATTAAAATAAAAGTATCTGAATGGTGAATGTGTTCATGCTCTGCGGACCTAGGCTGGTTTTTTGGACAGAGGGAATCAGTAAATATCACCATTCTAACAAAATTGAGGCCAAATAGAACCGTAATACCAAGCAATAATGAGGAGAAGAGGGAAAGTGTGTCTGTGCTTGTGTGTGGTGTTACCGATTGCAGGGAACGAATGCAGCGCCATCGAGGTGAAGAACGCACAAATCAAAACCCTAACCCTAATTTTTCAAATCAAACGAGTGTAGGTGGCTTGGTAGAGAAGGAGACCGACGTCGAGATGGTAGTGTGGCAGTGGTGATGGCGCCGGTGAGTGTGGTAGCGGTGGATGACCGTCTCCTGAGGGGTGTGGTGGGAGTGAGGAGAGAGGAATTGAGAAGGGGGAATATACGCGGGTTTAGGGATTTTTAGAAAATGGTTCCAGCTGATGGGGCGCGGGGTTTTGGTAAAAAAATTGATAGCCAAATTTCCAATAGAGGAGGGAATCTAAATTTTCAATGGAATTTTGAGAGTTTTAGTCCGTCAAATATAAATAGATTATTCTGGTGAAGTGGATTTTAATATCAAACGACGGTTTTAGTCCGTCAATAATGAAACGACTGTTTTAATACGTCATTTATAGACAACTCTAATTGTCGTAAATTGTTCGTTTTGGTGTAGTGACATCACGACACTTCGAACCAACCTCCCAACCAAACAAGGACAGAAGTTGGCCCGTCATGTCCTGACATTCTCATCATCTCAGTTAGGCAACAAAGTAGGTACAGTACACAAACAAGTCAATTTAAACGGCCATTCAACTACTACGGCTTGCTACTGTGTGTTCCAAGTTATCCTGGAATAATGCAATTAGGGATTCCTCAGTTCTTACTATGTGCAAGCAAGGCTAGTCTATCCAGTGAATCATGTGCGCCATGCATGAATTAGACGAGTCCCAGCAGGACGCCCGTCATCAATATATAATATACAATAAATAATATAACCAGATACTGCTCCATGCCCGTGTGGCAGGTTTACAGTATCTGTGGGAACCAGCCGGCCCGTCGGATACTACTCGTCCCAAGGGGGCTGCCATGTAAGAACTCGAAAATCCATTCTCTCCATGCAATCATTATTTTATTTAACTTAATAGTCCCTACGTTGAGTGAAATCCTATGCCGTGGATCATGGTCATTCAAATGAGTACTTTCGTACGGGGTACGATATGCACAACTCTACAACGATACCAGTGCGATTAGGTTGCAGGTCTTACATAGCGTAATACAACAATCAAATCTAACCACGGTAATCATGCCTTGACCATAAAGTACACATGCTTCTTTTGAAAAAAATAAATAAGTAAATAAATAAATAAATAGATTGAAGCCTGCATGTGCATGTATGTCAATATTCGGGATCAGCCAGTCGATTACAATAGTTCATAACATGAACTTGTCTCATTTATTTATTTTAATAAGACGACTAGCCAGCCTCTTAGTTCCAACTAGGAACGCATGATCAATTTAGTCAAGATAACCATCATTATCAATGGTGACAAGGCATGAAAGTCAACTAATATTCAGTAGGGTCGAGTCTACAACTCTCAGGGTTTAATTCCAGTCAATCGGGGTATCTATACTCAATTCACGACACATGGTACATCCCACGTAACAATCCATATTTAACAGAAATATTAACATATCATGATTATATCAAGTTTATGCCAAAAGGTGTAAGGATATAAAATGGACGTTAAATATCTAATAAAATATCAATATACAGGGCTATAGAAGATCCATGGTAAGTAGGGTCAGCGTACGCTCAAGTCTAGCGTATGCAAGTCCATACGACTCCTTTTCAAGGCAGCGTATGTACTCCATACGACTCCTGACCATCCAAGTTAGCGTATGCAAGTCATACGCTCCCAAAAGGCAGCGTATGGACTCCATACGACTCCTGACCATCCAAGTCAGCGTATGCAAGTCATACGCTCCCAAAAGGCAGCGTATGTACTCCATACGACTCCTGACCATCCAAGTCAGCGTATGCAAGTCATACGCTCCCAAAAGGCAGCGTATGGACTCCATACGACTCCTGACCATCCAAGTCAGCGTATGCAAGTCATACGCTCCCAAAAGGCAGCGTATGGACTCCATACGACTCCTGACCATCCAAGTCAGCGTATACAAGTCATACGCTCCCAAAAGGTAGCGTATGGACTCCATACGACATATGCTTCCAAAAGGTAGCGTATGCAAGACACACGCTTCCTAAAAAGGCAGCGTATGGACTCCATACTGTGCTGCACTAAAGAGCACGCACAGCTCAGTGACACAAGCTAAAAAGCTAGCGTACACTGCTCACTGTCTTCTCCAAACAGCAAGAACTCCATGGTTGCACTCCAAAGCTTCAAAAGTCCATAACTTGTCAAAACAAGTCCAAATCCAACTTTCTAAAGGTCAAAATTGGGTAGAATAAAACTCTCTACAACATGGAACCATCAAAATTTGCAAACAAAGAAGTTTGATAGATCAAAACCACTAAAATCCGAAAATAACTAATTTCTAGATCTACAAAAATTAAGACTTCGAAATGAGAAATGCCAAGTTCTAAACTCTCTTAGGATCATGAGAGGAAGATAAATGAACTATAAAAATGTGGGTTCTCATGTGAAGTAAGTTGTACTTGCCTACGGTTGGTAGGTGGAGAGAGTAATGAAGAAGAAGAAGAAGAAGAGGAGTAATGGTGAGAATGAGTAATGAGGAGAGAGAATGGAGAGGGTGGCTTTAAATAAAGGGGGTGGTAGGTGGGAGTTGGGCCGGGTCCAATGGGTCGGGTTGTAGGGGATCCAACCAAAGCCAACCCGAATCCAAATAAGCAAGACTAAGGCAGGGAATAAAAGCAGAAAATAAAGTGCAGAAATAAAATTGCAGAAATATAATTGCAGGAAATAAATTAACATGAAAATTTTAAAGAGCAGATTAATTGATTAACATGAAATTAAAGGAATTTAAATGCAGGATAATACATGATAAATATTAAATAAATACATGATAAATACTAAATAAATACACATGAGTTGTACATGTATAAAAAAATACGTATTCTGGGAACGAGGCGTGACATTAACATTCAATTGATTTGGCGGTCAAGTCTTCTAGGGTCATCTGCCCCGAAACTACACTCGATAATTGAAGATCATCAACGAGGGACAGTTACAACGAACCATGCTATATCCTATCGCGAAGCCAAATCAATTCCCGACAATTCCTATGAGACTTTATCCAATTCGATATAATTTACAAATCCACAATTTCTCTACTCCCGTACAACTGATGCGCCGTTGCTACTCGAATGACTCATGCGCTTGCGCACCGTTACTACTCGAATCACTCATGCATTACCGTCGACTATTTTTGCTAGTCGTATGACATTTACTCGCCTCAAGTCCGAGTTTACCTATTCGTGATCATAGTTCGACACATTCCATACTCCTCGAAATCCAATTTGCCACGCCTTGCAAGTTCGATCATCCCCGCTGGATGAATCACCATACTAGCGCTCACGTGGAATGATCGTCCTAATTTGGCATGACGCATGTGCGATGCTGGAGTTGCACTCGCATAAGACAAGAATGTCAACATTGTGGTTATCCTCGAAACAATCCAGCACTTTCATTTTCTTCCGAGTAACATCCATCGACTCTCAAATTCTCGAAGCATTCCTACCGTTATCATCCAAACTGCCATCAACTTAACTTGCATCTTATTCATCCAACAACAATGCTTAACAAAATTTTCGTTCATTCGATCAGAGTATCCCCGAGTTATTGTATATCGTCTTTGATACGCCTCAATACCATTGTCAATATGCATAACTTGAACATCTTCCTCTCTCATAAGCTCCAATTCTTTACAATCATTGTCATTATCTAAACTCGAATACGAATCAAGTCTAGCAGGCATCAAGATTTATTTAGTTGTAACTATCTACCATCATTGTGACATAATTTCTAATTCACATATCCATTCTCATATTCCTAACTCGCACTTCCAAATCGTGCTATCGACTTATCGCACTAACTCAAATTCGTTCGCACGATTTCTTCGCACCTACTCAACTCATTCCGAATAAGTCTTCGTACTAACTTAACGTAAATTCGGCCGGGTCGACTATTTCCTCAACGTAACATTCCTTCGCTATGCTCCGTCTATCGTTCGGCTTATACTTAACGAATCTTCGTCCGACATATTATCTATGCATACGACTCGCGCATAATCGTTCAACTCAATTCATCAAGGCATACTTGCATCGACTTCTATCAAGTCATTCCCACTCGAGTCTCGGTACTAATTCGTCCGTTGAGGACAAACATATCGTAACAACATAATCGTCTCGACGAAATCTATCACAAGTCACCAAACGGCTTAACACAGCTATCGTTAAGTGGTATTCCATATACCACTCAGAATCGAGCCTATCGTTATCGATACAATGCTTCGCTGTACCGATCACACAAGTGGTATTCCATATACCACTCAAAATTGAGTCAATACTCAACATCACACTCTGCATAGGTTCGACATCTATTTTCCAATCAACTATCCCGTATGGCGATTCTTTCGATCCCAGCTCTAGCGTTCTTCTTACTCGAGTTGGCACAACAACTGGACCAACATGTCCTATCGTTCGCTCAAGTTCAAATTTTCATTCAAATCTAACCGTGCCTTAGCGATCATATCGATCACATACGCAACATTCACTTATATTCAAAGTTAAACGCGACATACGACCAACATACACGTTTGCCTAGTCAACTCAACTTTGCGACCAACTCGACTCATTACTATCGTATCCGCGATCTTCCAATCTTACTCGTTGCAACTCGTGCAACAATTTACTCTCTATACTTAGGTCATTGCTCAATCTCATTTAACATATCGCTATCTATCCGCATAGCCATACAACATGTATCCTACCATGTTGACATGTTGCGCCAATGCAATGAACGATTAACGACTTGCTGCACTCCGAACAACCAACAACACATAATCGTTCGCATAGCAACATAACACGCATCGCCTCAAATATCGACCCGTTGTACTTCGTGCAATCAACAACACATATCTCCTCGTACTTCGTACGACCAGCAACACATAACTTCTCGCATTTCGTGCGATCAACAATACGTATATCATTGCACTTCGTGCAACCAACATCCCCATATTCGTTGTACTTCGTGCGACCAACATTCCATAACTCGTTGTACTTCGTGTAACCAACGTTCTCTGATGGCATCCGGAGATAGCGTGATAGTCACGACATACTTGTGGCAAACGTACGCACTTAATATAGACTTACTGTATGGAACATCCAATGTAGCATCGAGCAGATCCATGAGCCATGCGGTTGCGGAAACAACTTAGAGTCAACTGAATTCGATAGCGAAGCAACTGAGGGTCAAAGAGATTCATGCACGGTCCAGAGTATGGAACCGTTCTGATACCAACTTGTCACGCCCCAGCGAGGACGATGATTCGGGTGAAATCTAGTGAGGACGAGCGATTTCCCGGATCGGGACGTGACAAACCCTAGGTCAACCCTAGGTCAAACTAGTCAAATATTGACTAACAGTTGACTTTCAGTCAACTGGTCAACTCTGGTTTGGTTTCGGTCGATTCTAGTCACTTATAGGCTAAGTTTGACTCTCGGTTGACTTTTATTGACTTTTGGTCAAAATGGTCAACCGAGGTCAAATCTAGTCTAAGAGCACTATTTCTGAGCATTACCAACCAAGGGAACCAAATTCTAACCATATCTTAAACATTAAATCACATACCCTATAGTTAGCTAATTACCTTAACTTAAGTAAGGTAAAATCCTATTTACCCTACGATACCCACTCCCCTCTAACTCTAATACAAACTTCTAATACTAACTCTTAATAAGCCTACAATACTACTCTAATACAATACCATATCTCAACTAACATATCTTCTAACATACCATATCTTAACATGATAACTTATATCCTATCTTACCAAATCCTCACTTTCTAACCTATATCTACACACACTCACACACACACTCAAGGGTTAAGGGACTAATATGGTTTTGGAGAGGGGAATGAAACAATGGACTGGATTTTATGGAGACTGTATACATCATTTTTGTGGACTGATTTGATTTACATGGACTGATTTCATTGTGAAATAGGGGCTGGATTATATGTGAAAAATGGACTGAAAAGTATGGAATGAAATGTAAGAATAAGGGACTGAAATATAGGATTAAAAAGTATAGGAAGAGGACTGATTTATGTATGGAATGAATGAATGAAAGAATGCATGAATTGAATGGGGGAAAGAATGAATGGAATGCATGGATGAATGAAATGAATGAATGAATGTAAGGATGGATGAAATGTAGACTAAAATGAAGAATGGATGGACTGATTTTTTATGTGGACTGAAATTGTGAAGAGGGAATGGATGTGTGAAACTGAAATAGGGAATGGGATGACTGATATGGAGTGATCTCTTCACTGGAATAACAGGGCAGCAGTGCCCTGCTGCTACTGTTTTCGAAGGATACAGTCCCCTGTGGGGACTGCTACTGCTGTGTGTGCAGTCCCCTGCGGGGACTGCTACAGCTGCTGAAGCCTATGCTGCTGTTTCAAAGGAAGAATGGATGGAATCATGAAAGGATGGACTGAATGATATGGGAAATGAGGGAGGGAACTGAATACATATATAGGGTGATTTCGAAATAGATTTGTGTGAATGGGGACTGGGATGAGGCTCAATTGGCTGGCATGGGACTGAAATGAAACTGAATGAGGGGAAAGGACTGAAGGTATGAACTTGAAACTAAAGCAGGGGGTGGAGGTGGAGGTCCTACTGGATCTGACCTCTCTGGAACTGTACTAGGCCCTGCTGTCTGAGAACGAGTCACTGTCATCCTGAAGATGAATTGAACCCAAGAGATCAATATGGCACAAGATAAGATATTATCAAAGGAGGACAATTGAATGCAAATGCAAGAAGAGTTGTCATGGTAATCAAAGATCAATTATTTTTTCTAAAATGTGATTGAGTAACTCCTATCATATTCTAGATCCTATGTTCTAGTCGCAGGCTCGTAATTAGTACTCTAAGTCGAGCACCATTACAAGATCGTAATAATTGCGACACTGACCTGCATGGGCCACCACAAAAATATGTCACGACCCGCACCCCGATTAGGGGCACGAGTACGTGGTTACGTCCAGCCTACGCCGCAGAATCGGCGGTAGAACGCTGTATAGGTCGTCTATGAAAACTACACTAAACAGTATAAAGATACCTGTACAGTATATACACTCCGAATGGAGGTGACATATCAAATACAGTCTCAATAACAAGATAAAACTAAGGTAGATAGCACGGAAAGGAAATGTGATAGATTAAAAATAATAGAAAATAAGTTCAAGATCCAACACAAGCTCAGAGATATATACAATATCACAGGGTCATAAATATATAACTATAAGCTACTACAGTCTAAAACAAAAGCTGGATCGCAGTCCAGGCAAGCCTAACTAAACTAACTACTCTGGAAATGCAAAGTCTAGTGGCTCAACTAATAGGCCACAGTCCTGACCAAAGTCTCCATCTGTCCCGACCCCATAGTAGGTCAAGCAGTCTGCCTCAGAAACATCTGTAATATATCAACGGTATCCTGTCTGGAAAATATGAAAGTACAAACACTAACAACAGTTCCATATGAATTGACAAATTCTATAAGAGACAGTATAATGAAATACAAGACAAAGATGTAGGAAGACTTGGGAGCCATTCGAAAACCGAGCTACAACCCGTAAACCAAACAAGGACCGGGGTTGTAACCCTTCTCTCGAACAGAACCTAGCCTCCAATCAAGGTATAGCATAAGAGCACGTAGAACATGTGAAATATAAGATAAAATCAACAAGTGATATATAATAGGATGTGAGTACTGAATAGGACGACAATAAATATATATATAGGATGACTTGGGAACTATTCGGAAGCCGAGTTACAACCCTTAAACCAAACAAGGACCGGGGTTGTAACCCTTCTCCCGAACAGAACCTAGCCTCCTATGATAAATAAATATAAATGTGTCTTGAATTATTAGTACGTTATGCGATCGGCTTGGAAAACATGATCATGCTTTCCTTCTGACCGGCTATGAACAAGTGTACAACAGAGCAGGATAAGGACGGCCACCATGGAAAGCTATGAACAAGTAGGGTAAGGCTTTACCCGTCTTGAGGCGAGGGTATAGCTATGAACAAGTAACAAGTACAAGTGTGAAGAAAAAGTAGGGATTTTGATCACACAACCACTAATAACTCCCCATCCCCAAATAGTATAATGGATCCGGACATAACACGTCATAACATGGGACTCAAGGACAGGGGGCCAGCCCGCTCCCAAGTCCATGTCTATACATGTACAAGTAACAAGTCGAGTCATGTACCAATATACCAAGTAATCTAGGAACAACATCCCATGACAGGATCCGACATATACTAGACCGTGAACAATCGTGTCTGGAAATCAAGTAAGACTACAACTGAATCGGATATAGCAGATATCAAGACAATAAAAACTATTAGTAAATGTACTCGCCTGTGATCCTGAGATGATAAGGTGAATAGATGCTCAGAGATATCACAGACCTAAAGATGAGATACCATGAGTCCAAACAGGGTTTAATAATAAAAGAAAAGCTAATCTAGTCATGATATGCAAGTCTAAGTCAAAACTAGGTCAAACTAAGTCACATCAAGCTAAATTAGGTCAAACTAGGTCAAACCAGGTCATACTAGGACAACCAAGGTCAAACAAGGTCACAGAAAGTCAATCCAAGTCAAACTAGGTTAAACTGGGTCAAGGGTTGACTTACAGTTGACTTTTGGTCAAAAGTCAACTCTGGTCAACTTTGGTCAACACTGAGTCAACCCTGGGTCAACCCTAGGTCAAACTAGTCAAATATTGACTAACAGTTGACTTTCAGTCAACTGGTCAACTCTTGTTTCGTTTCGGTCGATTCTAGTCACTTATAGGCTAAGTTTAACTCTCGGTTGACTTTTATTAACTTTTGGTCAAAACGGTCAACCGAGGTCAAATCTAGTCTAAGAGTACTATTTCTGACCATTACCAACCAAGGGAACCAAATTCTAACCATATCTTAAACCTTAAATCACATACCCTATAGTTAGCTAATTACCTTAACTTAAGTAAGGTAAAATCCTATTTACCCTACGATACCCACTCCCCTCTAACTCTAATACAAACTTCTAATACTAACTCTTAACAAGCCTACAACACTACTCTAATACAATACCATATCTCAACTAACATATCTTCTAACATACCATATCTTAACATGATAACTTATATCCTATCTTACCAAATCCTCACTTTCTAACCTATATCTACACACACTCGCACACACACTCAAGGGTTAAGGGACTAATATGGTTTTGGAGAGGGGGATGAAATAATGGACTGGATATTATAGAGATTGTATACATCATTTTTGTGGACTGATTTGATTTACATGGACTGATTTTACTGTAAAATAGGGGCTGGATTATATGTGAAAAATGGACTTAAAAGTATGGAATGAAATGTAAGAATAAGGGACTGAAATATAGGACTGAAAAGTATATGAAGAGGACTGATTTATGTATGGAATGAATGAATGAAAGAATGCATGAATTGAATGGGGGAAAGAATGAATGGAATGCATGGATGAATGAAATGAATGAATGAATGAAAGGATGGATGAAATGTAGACTAAAATGAAGAATTGATAAACTGATTTTTTATGTGGACTGAAATTATGAAGAGGGAATGGAAGTGTGAAACTGAAATGGGGAATGGGATGACTGATATGGAGTGATCTCTTCACTGGAATAGCAGGGCAGCAGTGCCCTGCTGCTGCTATTTTCGAAGGATGCAGTCCCCTATGGGGACTGCTACTGCTGTGTGTGCAGTCTCCTGTGGGGACTGCTACAGCTGCTGAAGCCTATGCTGCTGTTTGAAAGGAAGAATGGATAGAATCATGAAAGGATGGACTGAATGATATAGGAAATGAGGGAGGGAACTGAATACATATATGGGGTGATTTTGAAATGGATTTGTGTAAATGGGGACTGGGATGAGGCTCAATTGGCTGACATGGGACTGAAATGAAACTGAATGAGGGAAAAGGGCTGAAGGTATGAACTTGAAACTAAAGCAGGGCAACAAGTGCCCTGCTACTGCTACTGTTGATGTGTTCTACTGCTGTCAAGAAGACAACAGCTACCTCTCCATGCCCACTCTCCACTTCTCTCTATCTCACTCTCTATATCAAATTCTCCCCTCCCCCATATACACCTACATATATACACATCCATATTGTAATGCCCCAGAACCAGAATACTGGAGAGCGGGAGCGTACATAGCCAGCTACGTATATTGAAGTGTAATCTACCTTGCTATACGATCACGGCTGTCTAGATACATGAGGGTTTAACTACAAGCCAACAGTCTTCTATGGTCATGAACAAGCCTATTGTCTCAATCTCAAGCAAGCAATAATAGTTACAAGATGTCAGAGCACCAAATATATAATAGCAAGGCGTCCCGTACATTACATATTGGATGATCATGAAACTAGTCGTACAAAATGTCAAGACTAGCAAGAGTTCAGTCGTACATGATCAACCCTAGGATCTGTCAATCATGTTACAGCCCGTAGGCAGACAGTAAATAAAGATGCAATACGAGCTAACACGTGCTCGTCGGCTAAATGCCTCAAAAGAATAATTTTTACAATAAAGTGGGAGGACAAAAAGAAATCCACTCGTTGCCAGGGTTACGCCTGGTGGTCACCATCTGGCTGGAAGACAGGTGGATCCTCTGGTGCTGCTCCGATATCTGGCCACACAAAATCAGCTGGGTCAGACCCCAGAAAGAGCAAGTACCACAAAGGAGGCTTCACTTAGGAATTAAAACCAGCATATCACAATAGAATATTAAAGATAATAAATAAAGAACTGATAATAATAGAGATAACAATAGTAAACTGAGTACGATGAAACCATTCAAGTAGCCAGGTCATAACCCTTAAACCAAACAAGGACCGGGGTTGTAGCCCTTCACCTGAATAGAAACCCGTCTCAAATACTATTGGTACAGTGAAGACAATAAACGAAGAGAGGACACAGAACTGCTCCGGGAGCCAGTTACAACCCTTAAACCAAACAAGGACCGGGGTTGTAACCCTTTGCCTGAACAGAACTGAACTCCCGATCTTTATTGCTAAGGCCAGTATAAATAATCATGGTATTAAGGTAAGGTAAAACATGACGAACATGGCATGGGGTTGCAATAAGACAATAAACGAAGAGAGGACACATAACTGCTCCGGGAGCCAGGTTACAACCCTTAAACCAAACAAGGACCGGGGTTGTAATCCTTCGCCTGAACAGAACTGGACCCCCGATTGTTATTGTTAAGGCAAGCATTAATAATCATGTCATGTCACAATTTTACACAGGATCAGGATAAGACTAAACTGGAATAAACTCCATCCAATCGATTATGACCAATCAAGAGTACGGCTTAATACTTTTAACTAACTAGGGTTATCACAGGCCTAGTTATTAGCAAGATGCAATGAGATTATCTCAACAGCCACAAGCCCTGCAGACCATCCGGTTATCCGGGTCGAATGTCCGTTTATGAAGAATGCAACACGTGACTGTGTGCTGAAAATATGCCCTACTCGTCGGTAGGCTACAAGTTCACTTAATATGCCCAGATAACGGGATTGCCTGTAGCTGGGAATCTCTTCATGTCTACTGAATTATTCTAGTTTATTAGCCTTAGTCAATTACTGTAGGTATCCCTGACCGTGGTACTCAGGGATCCCTATCCTAGACATGATGCAAGACAGTACTGGTTTATTTTGTACAAATACAATCACCCATGGTGTCCAGGCCATTCAATTTCTGTCATGACATGCTAGCCGTCGCAACAGCATTCGAGATATATATCATGTCAAATTCACTGTCAAGAGTGCGCCACGACGGGTCACCATTATGTCATGGAACATATTTAAAATTAACATTTAACCTGGTGTAAGCGTATATGTAATAACTAAATATAAACAGGGTACAAGAGTTGTAGAGGAATTATACGGCTCAGGGGAGACGGGGCATAACTTCCACATACGAACTCAAAATGAGGTACTCCAGAGATATTCGGAAAGGCATGACAAAGATCTAAAACTTTCTTGTTTTAAGTTTTTCAAAATTCTGGCTAAAAAATAGCTAAACTTGACAAAAACAGTCATTCTGTGGACTTTTTACGCCAAAAATTTAATTCTGCGTAAAATACACAAAAGGGGAGGGTTCCAACGTAAAATTTTACATTCTGGGTACCATCCATCGTAAAATAAGCAATTTCAAGGTTTCCTGCATAAAATTTCACATCCTGGGTACCATCCAGCATAAAATACGCAATTTTAGGGTTCTCTGCGTAAAATCTTACATTCTGGATGCTATCCAGCGTAAAATACGCAATTTCAGGGTTTTCTGCGTAAAATCTTACATTCTGGATGCTATCTAGCGTAAAATACGTAATTTTAGGATTCCCAGCGTAAAATCTTACATTCTGGACACTATCCAGCATAAAATACGCAATTTCAGGGTTTCCAGCGTAAAATCTTACATTCTGGATGCTATTCTGCGTAAAATACGCAATTTCAGGGTTCCCAGCGTAAAATCTTACATTCTGGATGCTATCCAGCGTAAAATAAGCAATTTCAGGGTTCCCTGCGTAAAATCTTACATTCTCGATGCTATCCAGCTTAAAATACGCAATTTCAGGGTTCCCAGCGTAGAATTTCACTCAGCCGACATGAAAAATCCAGAAAACTTGTTTTGGCCATAAAAACTTTATTTTAACTCGAAATGAGGTTAATCAAAAATCAAATTCACACAAAATTTCGTGCTCTTGCTCATGAAACTATTAGTTTTCGAAAATAACAAGTTTTAGTAGATCAAAACCAAGAAAAACTCCATGAACTCATAAAATCCCAAAGTTATAATGTAGATCTAGAAGAATCTATCCATAAAAATCAAAAACTCCAAGTTCTAAAGAGGCTTATAATCATGTAAAGAAGAGAATGAAACAATAAAACTTGAGATCCATCATGAAGCAAGTTGCACTTGCCTAGGGCTCTTGGGTGTTGGTGGAGAGTAATGGTGAGGAAGAAGAATAGTGAATGAGGAGAGAGAAAGAGTGTTGGGTTAATAAATGGAGATGGTGGTGGTAGGTAAGGGTTCTCCCCTTGGTTCATGATGAACCAATAAGCAACCCAAGCCGAACCAAGCCAACCTAAACAAGCCGAACAAAGCCAGGAGACATGCAATACGAGTCAGATACGTACATGTATTCCAAATACATAATTACGAACTATGGTCATCACAACTCTATCCACCTTAAAAGAATTCCGTCCTCGAAATTTAATTAAGAGGCTAGAGAGGCAATGACAAACTATATTCAAGCAATCTACCATGCAATCATTTATTTCAAGTAAGGAATTTAGAGCGTAAGGCATAAGAAAGACATTATACCTTACGAGTCAAACAGGTCTCGATATCGCGATCGGATATCATCCTCATGCTCCCACGTTGACTCACCCAAGGAGTGATGACCCCAAGCAACACAGACTAACTTGATAGTCTTGTTCTTGAGTATCTTCTCTCTTTGGTCCAATATGGATACGGGCCTCTCCTCATACGAAAGGTTGGTACCAACAACCAATTCCGAATGATCCAGGATGTGGCTCAGGTCCAGGATATACCTTCAGAGTTGGGATACATGGAACACGTCATGTACCTCACTCAGAGACGGCGGAAGAGCGAGACGATATGACACATCTCCTACTCTCTCCAGGATATCGAACGGCCCTATATACCTAGGACTAAGCTTTTTTCGTACGCCGAAACGAATGACGCCACGGTTAGGCGAGATCCTAAGAAATATATAGTCACCGACAGAAAATTCAAGGGGACGCCGTTGAGAATCGTTCCAATGGTGCTGACGATCTTGTGCAACGCGAAGATGATCTCTGACTCTCCTGACCACCTCAACTGTCTGAGTGATCAACTCGAGACCAAGCATCTGCCTTTCTCCAATATCATCCCATGCTAGTGGAGATCTGTACTTCCTACCATACAGTGCCTCGAACGGTGCCATCTGGATACTGGCTTGGAAACTATTGTTGTACGAGAACTCCACTAGGTGCAGGTGATCTTCCCACGAACCACCGAAGTCGAGCGTACAAGATCTTAACATATCCTCAAGAGTCTGGATCGTGCGCTCCGACTGACCATCTATCTGCGGGTGATAAGCTGAGCTGAACTGGAGGTGAGTTTCCAAACTCTCTTACAGACTTAGCCAAAAGTGCGACGTGAATCTTGAATCTCTGTCCGAGGTGATACTGACTGGTATACTGTGAAGTCGGACGATCTGCCTGAGGTACATCTCTGCTAGCTGAGCCGTCGACTGACCAACTCTGAATGGGAGAAAGTGAGGCACCTTCGTGAGCCGATCAACTATAACCCAAATAGCATCTCTACCGGCCGGGGACCTAGGTAATCCAGTCACGAAATCCATGGTTATATGCTCCCACTTCCATTCTGGAATTGGCAAGGGCTGAAAAAGTCCAGCCGGCCTCTGATGTTCAGCCTTGACTTGTTGGCAAACCAAACACCGAGAGACAAACCGAGCTATCTCCCTCTTCATGCCATTCCACCAAAAGTGCTAACGGATATCTTGGTACATCTTCGTACCACCGGAATGAATCGAATACTAAGAACTGTGAGCTTCCGCCATGACTTCCTGTCTGATATCTCCACTGGGTACATAAAGACGCTTCCCATGTCGAAGTGTACCATCTTTATGGATACATAACTCTGGCTTCGCCCTGCTACACATTCTGTCCTAAGCCGCTGAAGCTTAGAATCTGATGACTGAGCTATCTTGATTCTCTCAACTATACTAGACTGAACTTGCATGCTGGCCATAACAATGTCACACTGGTAGGAAGGACAACTTCTATACCCATCTTCTGAAGATCTGCTAACAATTCTGGTTGCGCTGTCAGAAAATAGACTCCGGCTCTCCTGCTCAATGCATCTGCAACAATATTGTCTTTCCCAGGATAATACTGCAGGTTGACATCATAATCCACAAGCAGCTCTAGCCATCTCCTCTGACGCATGTTAAGATCCTTCTGAGTGAACACATACTTCAGGTTCTTGTGGTCGGTGAAAATCTCTACCCTATCTCCATACAATTAGTGTCACCAAAGCTTGAGTGTAAATACTACTGCTGCCAGTTCTAAGTCATGGGTCGGGTAATTCCTCATGATCATGAAGTTGTCGTGACGCATAAGCTATTACCTTCCCATGCTGCATCAAAACACATCCTAAACCTCTGCCTGAAGCATCACAGTACACTGAAAATCCTCTGATCCCATCTGGAAGTATGAGAATGGGTGCCGTCATCAAGCCTCGCTTCAACTTTTCAAAAGAATTCTGACATTCCGTTGTCCAAGCAAACTGCACATCCTTGTGGGTTAACTGCGTTAGTGGTGCTGAAATCCGAGCAAAGTCCGAAACAAATCACCGATAGTAGCCGGCCAATCCAAGAAAACTGTGAACTTCTGTAACTGTGTTAGGCACTGGCCACATCTCAATAGCCACGATCTTCTGGAGATCCACTTCTACTCCTCCTCTGGTGATGATATGACCCAAATATGAAATGCGATCAAGCCAGAACTCGCATCTACTGAACTTGGCATACAACTGGTGCTCTCGGAGAATCTGGAGGACAACTCTGAGATGTTGCTCATGCTCCGCTTCACTCTTGCTATAGACCAGGATATCGTCTATGAACACAATCACGAACTGATCGAAATAAGGTATAAAGATACGATTCATGAGGTCCATGAATACAGCCGGCACATTGGTTGCTCCAAAGGGCATAACAAGGAACTCCCAATGCCCATACCGGGATCTGAAAGCTGTCTTCGGGATGTCCTGCTCTCTGACTCTGATCTGATGGTACCCTGACCGCAAATCTATCTTCGAGAATACTGCTGCTCCTCTGAGTTAATCAAACAAGTCATCTATCCTTAGGAGAGGATATCTATTCATGATTGTCACTGAGTTCAAGGTACGATAGTTAACACATAATCTGGACGTACCATCCTTCTTTTTTACAAGAAGCATCGGGGCTCCCTAAGGCGATCCACTAGCACGAATGAATTCCTTGGTTCTGAGTTCTTTAATCATTTTGTATAATATCTCTAATTCTGACGGCCACATCCTGTAGACTCTCTGACACAGGTGCGGTCCCGGGGATCAAGTCTATGGTGAACTCGATCTCTCGCTCTGGCGACATTCCTGGGAGCTCTTCTGGGAAAACATCTGGAAACTCCTCGACGATCCGGGGTAACTGCACTGCTGCTACTGCCATCCGCAATACGGAAGGAGAAGGTTCAACTTCGCCTCGGAAGAAGGAAAACTTCGGCTCGCCTGGGATGCTAAAAGCAACCCTGCCAATATGGCAATCTATCCTGGCATACTGGTCCCTCAACCAATCCATCCCTAAGACCACATCATAATCGGCCATCGGGAATTCTATCAACCTAGCGGAAAACTCTCTACCGCTAACTACGACCCGACACGAGAAAAACACTCTATCTACTCCCACAAGACCGTTACCAGTAAATATATTGAGCCTTACTGATAATGACTCGGGCTCTAGTCCTATCCATGTCGTGAATCGTGCAGACATAAATGAATGCGAGGCACCAGAATCAAATAATACTGAAGCTGGAAAGGTGTTGACGAGAATAGTACCTGCCACTACCTCACC
The DNA here is from genome assembly GCA_029216955.1 of Iris pallida. NCBI lineage: Eukaryota > Viridiplantae > Streptophyta > Magnoliopsida > Asparagales > Iridaceae > Iris > Iris pallida. Next base: position 5,391,507 of record JANAVB010007399.1, on the reverse strand, counting down.
GGGTGCTATTCCTTCCTCTTCCATGGTCAAGGCCAGCACTTGACCATACCCTCTGGGTGCGGGTCCCCTCTGCTGAAAATTCCTCTGCCTGCTCTGGATCAGAGCTTGGGCTTGGGCATACTGCTACGGTCTCTGCTGCTGGAATGCCTGGGCCTGCGTCGGCAATGGCCTCGGGAACGGGTACTGCAGCTGCTGCTGCTAGTGCTTGTTTTCCATAAATAAATTCTATTTATTTATTGTGTTTCTAAGAAAATTACAACTGTAGAAATCTGATCTAGAAGACGATCACTTTATCCCTTGGACGATGCGATGAAGAAGGCTCGGACCTCGAAGAACTTGGACAGCAACTGGGCAATCTCTCTGTTCTCTCTGAATTGAATATGGTGTCTGTTGAAGGTGGAGAAACTCTCTTTTATAGAGTTCTGGATAACTGCTCTGGGCATACGCTCAGTCAGTTACTTGACGTGTGCATAACTGCAGGGACGCGTGGCGAATTTTGGTGGAGACACGTTGGAGTGTGGTTGAGAGTAGTGGAGTATATCCAGGAGAGATTGATGGCATGAATGCCACGTTGCATAACTTCTGAATGAGTGAGTCACCGAGTACAGTTGTTTTCCATAAATAAATTCTATTTATTTATTGTGTTTCTGAGAAAATTACAACTGTAGGAATCTGATCTAGAAGACGATCACTTTATCCCTTGGACGATGCGATGAAGAAGGCTCGGATCTCGAAGAACTTGGACAGCAACTGGGCAATCTCTCTGTTCTCTCTGAATTGAATGTGGTGTCTGTTGAGGGTGGAGAAACTCTCTTTTATAGAGTTCTGGATAACTGCTCTGGGCATACGCTCAGTCAGTTACTTGACGTATGCATAACTGCAGGGACGCATGGCGAATTTTGGTGGAGACACGTTGGAGTGCGGTTGAGAGTAGTGGAGTATATCCAGGAGAGATTGATGGCATGAATGCCACGTTGCATAACTTCTGAATGAGTGAGTCACCGAGTACAGGACACATGAGAACATGTGTTGACTGTACTCGGTGACTCACTCATTCAGAAGTTATGCAACGTGGCATTCATACCATCAATCTCTCCTGGATATACTCCACTACTCTCAACCGCACTCCAACGTGTCTCCACCAAAATTCGCCACGCGTCCCTGCAGTTATGCACACGTCAAGTAACTGACTGAGCGTATGCCCAGAGCAGTTATCCAGAACTCTATGAAAGAGAGTTTCTCCACCTTCAACAGACACCACATTCAATTCAGAGAGAACAGAGAGATTGCCCAGTTGCTGTCCAAGTTCTTCGAGGTCCGAGCCTTCTTCATCGCATCGTCCAAGGGATAAAGTGATCGTCTTCTAGATCAGATTCCTACAGTTGTAATTTTCTCAGAAACACAATAAATAAATAGAATTTATTTATGGAAAACAAATTGGCGACTCTACTGGGGAAAGCTGTCTCCTATAACGAGACAGCAACAACTCAATGCGAAACTTCGTCGATCGGCTCGACGAAGAAGATGATGGTTGTACATTCGACCAATCTGCTTACGAAGAAATGCTCAAGGCGAAGGAGGGCCGAACTGCTTCCTCCGCTTTTCTCTCTGCCAAGAAGAAGGGACGTTCTGTCTATGTCCCTAAGTCTTCTCCGGCGGCCCGAGACGCTTCTGTCACTTCCCACGCTGACAAGAATACGTCTCCAACCTCAGCGAAGCACGCCTCGGCTTCTCTGAGTACGGCAATAGTGGCTTCTCCTAGTTACGCTGACAAAATGGGTTCTTTAGCCAAGTCAGTGTGTCCAAGGAAAGCCATCTCTGGACATGTCAAAGTCTCTTCTTCTTCTACTCCTACGACAGCAGTCGGCTCTTTAGCCATTAATAACTCTGTGCGTATGGCAGTCATTGACCAACCATACGCTAGTCAAAAGACAGCATATGACAAGAATTCTCTAAAGTCAGCGTATGCCAACCAATACAGTCCTTTGACTATCTCTCAAAGCCAGGCTGGGGGTTCTCTTCCACAGAATATACAAATGATTCCCCCATAGCTTGCACATCTTGTGCCAACCAAGGAGAACGACTCTTTAGTCAACTCCTCTGCTCCTAAGGTTTTTACCTCTGGGGTTAATTTGACTAGTACTCTTACTAGATCAAACAAAGGAAAACGCCTTTTGGCTACTTCCTCTAAAGATGGATTATTACCGACTCCCAGTCGGAATAATGTTCATCTTCCTTCTCTCAAAATTTTCCGATCCGAAAAAGGCAAATTGCAAGTATCTAGGACTGATACCAAAGTTGTACCTCCTATGGACCTTCGTAACAAGCTTAACCGGAATCGTCTCAGTTCTACTTCCGACTTAAAGAAGCCTTATCAAACTGGGACAAGTATAATGGACCCTGATGCACAATATGCTAAAAACTATATCGCTTAGATCAATCGGTCTTTATACATTCAAGAACCAAAAAGACAGAAGAATAAAAGACAAGTTTCTACACAGAGACTATCTTCAAACACTTCCCAGTCTGTTTTCGCAGATCTCCGGGAACATCTGCAAAACAAGCTGAGAATCAACACTCCATCTGTCTCTGACAATGCTCATATTCGTCATGAAGAGCATTGTTGTAACTTCCAACCTCGGGTCGTCATCCAGTGTTGTTGTTCACCGAAAAGACGATCTGTCTTCGAACGGATTCAACATGAACCAATACCAGACGAAGACGAACCTCTTTATGCTTCCGTCAACATGACCTCCAGAAATACTGGGGGTAGAATACGATCTGATTCTATATTAGATTCCGAAGACGGTGTTTACCTCGGCACCAGATCTAGAACCAGAGCTTCGACCAGTGTCTCTTCTTCTTTTCATCCAGATGATAATCCTGAGACCACGGAGGACTTCCTAGGAGAATCCAACTTCCCAGTATTAACTTCCGTGAATAGCCCCGGGAAAGATGCTGACTCTCATAGCGACGATTCGGAACAGACTATTTCATCGTCGATACCTCGAATGATTACCATTTATATGGTAGATGGCAATCACGAACCTTCGACTAGCACTGAGGCTCATGAACAAAGGATTTCTTCCTTGGAACAACAGTTACGAGCTATGGCGGATACATTGACTGCTATGCATACTCTTATACAAGCTCAGCAACAAACTCAGCAAGTTCAACAAACAGTACCACCAGTGGTATTAAATACTCCTGTTGCCCCAAATCTGGAACCTTCTACTATTCCGGGGGTACAGTCTAATGTTCATGTACAGCCCACTCTAAGTCAGTCCGGAGCTGGGGGTGGTACATATACTGCAGTCCCTCCTCCCAATTATGCCCAACAAGCAACGACACCGCAATCTTCCGGAGCGGTCACTGAAGAATTGAAGAATCTTCGATCTCAATTCGAAGCGTTCAAGCAAAAGGACGGATTACAAAGATTAGGTATCAAGCAGCCTTATCCCATACAATGGAAGGATGTATCGTACCCCCCAAAATACAAGCCTCCGACCATCTCTTTCTTTGATGGGGCCACCTCCCCAAGTCAGTTCATCAATCACTTTGAGGTAATGACTGATCAGCTGCAACCGAGCGATGCCCTCCTCACTCGGATATTTGTTGGTTGTCTTAAAGGAACTGCTTATGAATGGTATCGAAGTCTCCCTGATGGGTGCATTACTTCGTTTGCCGGGTTCAAACAGATGTTCCTAGAACGATTCTATGAAGGCATTAACGACATGACCATGTCAGCCCTTATACGAATCAAACAGAAAAATAATGAAAGCACTGAGAGCTTCATTGAAAGATTCAGAAGAGAAGCTCTAAAAATGCCTCTCGGAACTCCCGATGCCGTCACTATCGACACTTGCAAGTCGAACCTCTTACCAATCATCAGTATGTGGACAGGATCCACTCAGTTCCAATATTGGCCTTCCTTCATCGTCAGTACCAAAGCTGCTGAAGTCAGTGCTGAGACTTTCAAAGGTCTAGGGGTACACATGACTCCCAATGAATCAAGTCAAAGTACTAGCAACAGTACGCGACCCAACAATCGCAAAGGAAAAGAGACTCTCGAAGTCAATCTCCAGAGCAAAAATCAAGAGGTAATGTCTGCCCAAGCTACCCCAGCTCCAACAAATCAACAGCAGAGACCTCCTCGGCCGAAGGAAGAATACTCTTTCGACGACGACGATGTTCAAGGCATCTTCGAATGTTTACTTAAAGGTAACAAGATACAACTGCCAGATATCAAAAAGCCTGATGAAGCCAACAAGACGGATCATCCAAAATACTGTCTATATCACAGAATGCTGGGTCATACAATCCGGTCTTGCTTCGTGTTAAAAGGAAAGATCCAAGAAATGATCAAATCAGGAGCTGTGACACTAACACCTAAAGACAAGACAGTCACAGCAAATGTGATTTCGATGCAGTTCGGTGACTTCCCTCCGTTATTGGTGGAAAATGGGATTGTCCGGCCCTATCCCCAAAGCAACCCTTGAAGTTGTGAATATGCCACCAGCCCAGAATGAAGGACTTATTCCCGTCACCACTAAAAAGGGAGAGATTATGTGGATCCACCCCGATTTAGTGATGGAGTTCGAGACGTCTTCCTCTTCTCCTCGAAAGGCTCCTCTGTCTAAAAAGAAACCTGGGAAGACTAAGTCATGCCATATGACTTCTAGCATCACACCCAATCTTTCTCTAACCTCTACTTTTATCCTAGCAGGAAAGTCACCCCCTACAGAGGCAGAAACTGTACCTCTATCCGAAGACAGATACAAACCTGCGTTTCATCTATATAGTTCACAATCTCGTGAATTAATGGCGAAGATGGGTTATGATCTAGCCACTGCTCTTGGTTTAAACTCCGGCAAAGGACTCCGAGCACCTCTAGCCCTCACTTTGAGACATAATCAATCCCGTGTTGGCCTCGGTTTCTGGACTGAAGCTCTCATCAAGTACCGAAAAACCAAGAACAAGATCAAGGATTGCAACATGGTTTCGATAGACCCTGAACCTGAGCCTGAAGTCGAAGCTCTCTCCGGAACCCGGTCAGGAAAAACATATCTGAAAGATTATGTTGAAGCTCCTGAGGAAACTCCTGATGTCCCTCCGGTTGCAGCTCCAGCACCCATCTCTAACGAAGGATCTTCAAATGCTCCTGCTGAAACGATTCCCTCTAAACCAACAACAGCCGACAAAGGGAAGCAACCTGCCTGCTTTGACAAACCAATCAAGAAGTCTCTTTCTCCTGGATTGCAGAAGCCATATAATTTTGACATTCTGGCTCAACTTGCTAACACTCCAGCCAGGTTGTCCATCTTCGAACTTTTACGTTTATCCAAGGAAACTCGGGAAACGTTAAGTGAAGCTCTACTGCAAGCAGACTCTTGCCTGACTCATCTGAAGAAGCCGGAAGCAGAGCCGATGACTTGCCTATGTAGAAGCATGGAATTTTACAACCAGAAAGCCCATGCGCCAGACACTACATGCGCTAGAACTCAGACGAAGAACTTCACAGTAAAGTCAAATAAGTATAGACATTTGAAGAAGGACTTTTTATTTATATATAAAAGTCTATTATATGTCTAGAAAAGGTTGTACAAAGGAGAATTTCTACAAAAGAAAGATCCTAGATCTACAGCCAGCGGCCACCATGCGCCTCCAGATAGGCGCAGCGGCCACCATGCGCCTCCAGATAGGCGCAACAGCCACCATGCGCCTTCCGATAGGCACAACAGTCACCATGCGCTGTCAGTTAGGCGCAGCAAATACCATGCGCCTCCATCCAGGCGCATCCCATCATCTCTTCAGCAGCTCAGTTATGTGCATCCCTTCAGCCAAATTCTTCCAGCCAGGCTCACCTGGCCGAGCAGAGCCCAGTTATGTGCCGCTCTTCCAACCAGGCTCGCCCGATAAATGCTTCGATACACAAAGCATTTAACCCTCTGGCTGGAACCAAGGAAGAGAAGAGCACCGCAAATGCTGTGGCCAGGGGAGGCTTCGAAAGAGCCTCCAAAGCCGAAGGAAGACCGTGATCGAAACCGCGGCTAAAGGAGCAGCTTTCGACACGATCAAAGTGGGGAAACCCCATTTTGTAGGAAGAGAGAGCCTTGCACTGCCATTCCGATCTACGGCTCTTCCGGAATAACGGAGACGAGGCTCGAGCATCCCTATCTTTGGATGCAACAGGCACCTTCCGCCTGCCTCAGAAGCCCTCGACTCCGTCTTTTGGATGTAACAGTCACCTTCAAGTGCATCAAAGACAACACAGCGTCTCATTTTCACCCTCGGGAGCACTTCGTCAACAGAATGCACCCGCATGTTCAAGTTTATGTTGGAAGTACGTGAGGGAATGAAAAGCAAACCTTCTCTCTATGCCACTATTTATAGGCCGGGCAGATCAAACCCACGTGCCAAGTGGATGGCCCTCCGAATTTCGTGCAATGAATTTACATTAAATGGATGAACCGGACGCCTCGAATTCAGCCAAACGGCTATTTATAGCACTCGAAGAGCGAGACAGCCGCATCATTAAAAGACATGTCCGATGTGCCAGCCAGACAGCGCATCACACGGACGCGCCCTTCGGCATCAGGCGCATCACACAGACGCGCCCTACAGTACTCGGCGCATTATAGAGGGTGCGCCCCCACACATCTCCATACCGAGTGGAACGCCAACCGACGCGCCCACTCAGCTGTCCATCGAACGTCACCAACATTAAATGCTGAACTGACAGAGTTGGCAGCACGCCTCCCAAAGTCTGAACAGTTGACAGCTTTATTCAGAAAACGAAGCGTCGGCAACGTCAGCATCATCATGACTCTATTCCGACGGCTACTGCCACGTGGCCACCCGCATGCGCCTCTACGGCCATGCGTCCACACCCGCGTGCGCCTCTACGGCTATGCGTCCACACCCGCATGCGCCTCTACGGCCATGTGTCCAAACCAGCATGCGCCTCAAAAGCCATGCGCCTCAGACCCTTCACTGATCCCTAAAGACAGAAGAAGAGTCTCCGGTTGAAGTTTTGCATGCGCCTCAAAAGCCATGCGCCCCAGACTGATCTCTGATCCCGAAAGACAGAAGGAAGGTCACCTGCATGCGCCTCAAAAGCCATGCGCTCTAAATGGTTTATAACTCCTAAAGGTTATGAGCCGCAGCCTCCTCCTGCGCCCAATCCAAGGCACAGCTCACCAGATCACTCCTCTCCACAAAATCCGAGATCTTCGAACCATGAGACGACGACACGTGTCCTTTGACTCAACTCATCCGAGATTTCAGCAACGAAAAGATCTTCCCTCTGCTACGTGCCGGCTCACAACAGCAGTATGAAGAGTTCTTCCCCTCGATCAGGGCGCAGCATCCATGCGCCTCCATCAGCAACCTCCACGTGGCGTCCCCACACCGGCGCATCCTACATGCGCGCATGAGCAGCCAGCCTGCAAAACTATAAATAGAAGGATCATCCCCTTCACACACAGACAGAGACTCAGAACACAAGACTCACAGAGAATCCACAACAGAGAATCACCAGAGAGGCAGTTCTAGACACTCAACGTCTTCCTCCTCTCAGCAAGCTCCAGCACCCAGAGCAATCAACACCTTCAGAGAACCGATAACCGCCGTCAGCCGGTCAACGGAGTCAACGCATTACCACTCGCTCTATTGGCACTAAGGACCCAGCTTAAACAAAAGTGTACTCCTAGGACTACATCTAAGTCCTATATTGTATCACTGTTCTGTTTGTATTAAGATTTCAATCAAAACAATTTTAATGGCAAACAAGCTGGCGACTCTGCTGGGGACCTCTTTCTCCTCTACCGAGAAAGTCGTGTCACAGGCCGACGACGTGAAGGTGGGCTCCTCCCATAAGACGCTGGTAGTGCGCCTCAATCAACAGGCGTACGAGGAGTTCATTTCTGAAGGAAGTGCGAGTCCTTCGAAGCGGCTGTCGAAGCCGAAGAAGACCCGTGCAGTCTGGCTGCGCAAAGTCGACGCCTCGGGCACCACCGTCGAAGGGGATGCGCCCGTCCAGCCTTCCCTTCCTGCTGACGTCCTCAGCAGTCAAGGTGCGCCCGCTGATGCAGCGCATCTCTTGGGGAAGCGTGCGGCTGACCACGTTCCCCAGCCATCTTCCTCTCAGGCGAGGAAGATACGTCGACGGAGCAGGGGCGCAGCCAATGCCCCGCGCATCACTTCTGATGCGCCACAAAGAGCCTCTGTCTTTGACAGACTCACTCGCTGTAATGGCGAGGAGAATTTGGATGCTGAGTACTATGCGCCCCAGCGGGCTGGTACGAAGAAATCCAAGGCGGTACGGGCCATGCGCCACAAACGTGCTATGCCAGCAGCCGGCCAGAGGCACGCGCTTACAATCACGCGCGCTGCCGATGGCAAGCTGTACAAGGTTGACTCAAGTGCTTCTGCACCGACAACGAGTCGACCTTCAAAGTCCTCATCTCGCTTGGGCGCATTCACTGCGTGCACAACCAAGCCGAGAGAGGCAAACTCTGTGGTCTTGAACTCCCGCGCCTCCTCTGGTTGTACGTTCGAGGTCCGTTCAAGTCACTTCAAATGCTGTGGTTCCCCCACTACTGATCGTGATGCCTGCTTGGTATTAGATCAGGGGGCGCAGCACTCACCCGACCACCCCGGCGCTTGGCCCTGCCATGCGCCTGAGAGGGGTGTGAGGGTAGCACTCTCCTCCAATGACTTGCGCAACGTGATCACTCACAAGCGCCGGTCAGGAGAGTTGACCAACAAGCACGATACGCCTCTCACAGGGCACACTTGTGCAGTGGTCACCATCAACTGCTGTTGCAAGACGGCAGTACCGCCAAAGCAGTCGGTCTTCCAACGGCTACAATCATCGACACCCCTCCGACATCGCCTTGGGACGAAGGTGTCAGCAGAAGAGGAACTAAAGATTGCGTCATGCAACGTGATCTCCAATTCCTCATCTGTCCGGAAGACGACTGCCAATTCCTCGTCTTCATCCAAAAGCCAGCCGAGGAAAACCAAGGCAGCTGTCACGACCTCTGGAGTGTTCGAAGGCACTCGGTCGAGGAAGAAGTCCTTGGAGGAAGCTGGGGGTAGCCAGACCCTTGTCGAGCCTCCTTCCGAAGACGAAGATGTCCAAAGCACAGCTGCGGCGGATCTTCATCAAGGCGAAGATGGCCTCCCTGAAGCCCCTCAAAAGGACGATGTCCTCCAGGACACCGCCGGGGGTAGTGCTGAAAACGAAGAGGCCCTTCAAGACAGAGCTGAGGGCAGTCAGGCCCTTGCAGATGCGCCTGTCGAAGACGAACTCCAGAATGTGGCTGGGGGTGGCCAAACACCAGGAGAAGTGACTCCCCCACATGAGAGCGAGGCTGAGAGCGAAGCCTCAACTAATCCATCCACTTCCGGCCGTGTCATGACAGTATACATGACTGGGGGTGATCTTGAGACTGATGCACCGCCACAGGACATTGTCCAGCGCATAGACTCGCTAGAGGGAGGACTCAAAACCCTCTCTGCCTCAATGCAAGTACTGACTCAAGCAGTGTTTGAGATGCGGTCGGCCTTGATCAGGACACCTTCAAATGGTCCCGACCCAGGAGCCAATGGAGAGTCGAGTGTGCCCCTCCAGCGGACACCCTCAGACACAGAAGCACCCCGGACATCGGAGCCCTCAAACGCTCCACTCCAGGTAGTACCTCCTTCCCCGACTCCTAGCTCCACGGAGGACGTGGTCGAAATGATCAAAGATCTGTGGGAGCGCTTCGAGTCCAAGAACAGGCAGGAGGAGCGCCAAAAGATGGGCATTCCCCAGCCTTATCCCCTTGAGTGGAACAAGGTGGTTTATCCCCCAAAGTATAAACCACAAACACTCACGCCATATGACGGGAAGGACTCTCCACGACGGTACCTGACGTACTTCCAGTCGCAGACAGGGCATCTTCCAAAGGAGGACGCGCTCCTCACCAGCATCTTTGTTGGGGCCCTGAAAGGGGTGGCGTATGACTGGTACTGCAGCCTCCCCGATAATTCCATATCGTCCTTCGACGACCTGACACGCCTCTTCCTCGACCGCTTCTATGACGGTGGGAAGGACATGACGATGGCATCTCTCATTGAGATACGCCAGAAGGACAAGGAAACGGTTCGGGCATTCATCGAACGCTTCCGTCAGGCCTGCTTCAGGCTACCTCCAGGCATGCCAGAACATGCGCTTCTCTCCGCTTGCAGTATGAACATGCTGCCTGCAGTAAAGCTCTGGCTTAACTCTACTCCCCCTTCCGACTGGAGCTCCCTAATCATTGAAGCTGAAGCTGCAGAGAAGAAGGCGGCCAATGCACGTCTTTTGGGTGTTAGCTTCCCCGCCTTTGACGATAAGGGGAAAAAGTCCGCAACCAACAACTCCGGACGAGAAACAAAGGGGAAACAGGCATTGACTGTTAATGCCTCGAAGGGCGCATCTGCGCCTACTCAAAAGCCTCCACTGGCACCGAGACCCAAGGAGGTGTATTCATTCAATGATGACGACACCCTGCAACTCTTTGAGATACTGAAGCAGGGTGACAAGATCAAGCTTCCGGACCCAAAGCGGCCCAATGAAGTCGGGAAAGTGGACAAACCGAGGTACTGTCACTACCATCGGTTTGTTGGACACCCGACTAAGGACTGCTACGTCCTCAAAAATTACATCCAGCGCATGATCAATGCGGAAGTAATCTCCGTCGACTACGAAGAGAAGACGGTGTCAGCTAATGTGGTGTCACTTCAGTTCGGCACCTTGCCGCCGACTACCACACAAGATGGTGTCGTCCCCATCCCTAAGGCGACAATGGAGGTGGTGAATTTGCCACCCACCCGTGACAATGTGAGTGGACTTGTCCCACTCACCACATCTCGAGGAGAGGTCCTCTGGGTTCACCCCGACCTCGTCTCCGAGGTAACTCAACCGGAGGTACGCCCTACCTCCAAAGCAAAAGGCAGGAAGATCAAGTCTTGCCGCACGGTCTCTTCTTCAACGGAAGAGGCGCTTCCTGTGCAGACACGTGCACAACAGAACTCCCAGCCCGGTGAAGCTGCCGCCGAAGTGGTGCCTCCTGGCACCATCCCTGAGGAGGGTCCATCCAAGCCCTCAGCAGCCAATAAACAAAAGCAAGTGGAGGCCCGTTTCGACAGACCTCTGCGGAAAGAAAATACTTCGGGGCTAGCCAAGCCCCACAATTTTGACATTTGGCACAACTGGCCAGTACTCCTGCACGCCTGTCTTTGTTCGAGCTCCTGCGTCTCTCCAAGGACTCCCGAGAAGCTCTCTGCGAAGCTCTGAAGGATGCCGAATCCTTTCTCAGTCAGGTCAAGCAGCCTGGAGACCTCCCAACTACTTGTGCACACTGTCATTGTGCGGATGAAGTTATCCCAAACATAACCTTCACCCAACAAGACATGCTGTTCAAGCATCACCGACATAACCGACCATTGTATTACACAGGGTACATCGGTTCGGTAAAGGTGAGCAGGATTCAGATCGATCCGGGGTCTTCCCTAAGCATCATTCCAAAGGCGCTGCTATCAAAGCTGGGGATCCCAATGTACCGGCTGGCGCCCTCCAATACGACCATCAGCGGCTTCAACGCCAGTAAGAGCGAGCCACTGGGCAAGATCCGGCTGAAGTGTCACATCGGCAGCCTCAAAACTGAGGTGACTTGTTATGTGGTGGATGCCGAGGTCAACTACAACATCTTACTCGGACGACCATGGTTACACGAGTACATGGTGGTGCCCTCCACGCTCCACCAATGCATGAAATATGTATCCACCAACGGCGTCATCCGGACGGAGTTTGCAGATATCGATCCCTTCAAAGGGATTGAGGCCTACTTCACCGATTCCGACTTGTACAAGCCACTTGACGAGGAGGAAGCCAACGACGCCGACGATGAAGCAGAGACGGCAACAGAGCCGGACTTGGAGCCCGAAGTGACTCCTGACGCCTCCTTGAAAATCCGTCTGAAGGGGAGACCACCCCAGAAGGCGCCTCCAATGAGCATCAAGCTATCAGGAAAAGCGCCAGCTCGCGAAGCTCCCCTGAAGATACGCCTCAAGGGGAAGCCACCACAAACAGCGGCTCCCCTGGTGGTAAAATTACAAGGGAAGGCGCCACTCATCGAAGGCGCAACTGAGGCACCCCTCAAGGTGCGTCTTAAAGGCAAGCCGCCGCAGTCATCCAAGATGCCGGAGAGGGCTCACATAACCCTCTCAGACCCCAAAGTCAGAGCGGTGGAGGACTCTCCTGATCCGGCCCCAGTGCTTACAGATGAGGAGCTTGGCGAATATATCTCTGCTGATGTAGACGCACCCTCCTTCGACAATGTAATCCCACGGGATAAAATCTCGTACTTTATCAATAATAGAGTGTCTTTCAATTATTCTTGTCTTCCACACTGGAATGCCATGTATACATTAGACAACGCTCTACGGTCGTTGCAAACACAAGTAACGACCGTCTACCACAATCAAATAGTCCCGTCTCAAGGAGTCTTCATAGTCCCTCCACGAAGCCGAGACGAAGGCACCATCATCTCGGGCAAAATCGAGCGTCGTCGGAACCTCCCGTCAATCGAGCCCGAACCTGATACCGGCAGAGTACAAGTCTATCGATACACGGATGCGGCTAAGCACATCATCCAAAAGATGGGCTACGACCTGAAAAGCAATAAAGGCCTAAACTACGGCAAGGGTCGGCATCTCCCTGTCCGGCTTTCGATGCCCAATGGAAAGCCACAGGATTACTATAATCGGACTCGACGGGGGTTAGGCTATGTCACGCCGCCATCAACTCCAGAGAGTTCAGACGCAGAAGACATAGAACATTTCCACTCGTCTGAAGCATCGACGTGGAATTCCGATACCAGTATCGGATCAGTCTTCAGAAAAGTGCTGTCAGCTAACATGACATCGGCGCAACCTCAGAAGGATGAAGGCGAGGACCAACCGCCGGAACCCTTCGAAGAAGAACCCTGGGCTCAACGCCTAGGAGAACAATGTGAGTCTCGTTTTGAGTTACGAGAACCTCCCACCGAAGACGAAGTCGAGCAGATCGACCTCAGGGATGGGTCTTCTTCTAAACCCATCTTTATCAGCAAAAGCTTGGAAGGAGAAGACCGAGAATCTTTAGTCCAACTGGCTAAGGAGTATATCGACGTCTTCGCCTGGAGCTACGAAGACATGCCGGGTCTCGATCCACAGATCGCGATGCATAGGTTGAACATCTTACCAGATGCCAAACCTATCAAACAACAACAGCGATGCTTTCGCCCGGACATCATGAACGCCATCGATCAGGAGGTGGACAAACTCTTGACCAGTGGCTTCATCCGTGAGGAACAACACCCGGACTGGGTAGCCAACGTCGTCCCTGTCACCAAGAAGAACGGGAAGATACGAGTCTGTATCGACTTCAGGGATCTCAACTCTGCTTGCCCAAAGGATGAATTCTCGCTCCCAATCACCGATGTAATGATCGACAACACATGTGGCTTTGAACGCATGTCCTTCATGGACGGGTATTCAGGCTACAATCAAATCAAGATGTTCCCCGATGACGCAAAACACACGTCATTCAAGACTCCGAAAGGTGTTTTCTGCTACACAGTAATGCCCTTCGGCTTGAAGAACGCCGGTGCAACGTACCAGCGAGCTATGAGCACCATCTTCCGTCAACATCTTCGTAAGACAGTTGAGTGCTATGTTGACGACATCGCAGTCAAGAGCCGCCTCAAAAGAGATCACCTACAGGACCTAAAGACGGTCTTCAATCTCATGCGGGCACATCAACTCAAAATGAACCCCGCTAAATCCTTCCTGGGGGTTTTTAGCGGCAAATTCTTGGGCTTTGTCATCACGGCAAAAGGCATTCATGTCGATCCCGAGAAGACTAAAGCCATCCTCAACATGGACCCTCCGAAGAACCTTCAAGAACTTTGGGGCTTACAGGGACGTTTGGCATACATCCGGAGGTTCATAGCAAACCTCTCCGGTAAATGTCAACCCTTTACTCAGCTCATGAAGAAGGAAGTCTCTTATGTCTGGACAGAGGAGTGCCAAAAGGCTTTCGACGACATCAAGGCTTACTTGACAAGCCCGCCAGTCCTAGTGGCACCTGTCGCCGGCAAACCATTCCTCCTCTACGTCCGTGCCATGGATCATTCCCTCGGCGCTTTACTGGCTCAAAACAGCGATGCAGGCTACGAGCAAGCAATCTACTACCTCAGTCGAACACTCATCGGGGCCGAACACCGGTACAACCCCGTTGAAAAGGAGTGCTTGGCTTTGGTGTTTGCCATTCAGAAGACTCGTCATTACGTCTCGGGCCAGACAATTCACGTCATCTCCCGAGTCAATCCGCTCAGAGTTCTCATGACGAAGCCAGGGTCATTAAACTCCCGGCTGGCTACATGGGCGATCCTACTAACGCCATACAACATGGTATTTGTCCCGCAGAAGGCGGTCAAGGGTCAGGCTCTGGCTGACTTTTTAGCTGCACACCCCATCCCAGAATCTTCAAAACTCTATGAAGATATCCCGGATGAAGTCCAAGAATCAAACGTCACTGAAGGAAGCCCCGTTTGGCGGATGTTCTTCGATGGCGCTTCAAGAACGGGCCCCAACGGTCAAATCATCGCAGGAGTGGGGGTAGTCTTAGTCTCCCCCGATCAGCTGGTCATCCAGCGCGCATACTCCCTTTCGAAGCCGTGCTCCAACAATGTTGCTGAGTACAATGCACTCGTCATGGGACTCCAGCTAGCACAACAGCTGGGAGTGGATCATCTGGAAGCCTACGGCGACTCGAAACTCGTCGTAAACCAGATTCGGGGGCAATACGAGGTTCGCTATGAAGATTTGATCCCTTACCATGAAGTTGCATTGAACATCATTTCAACCTTTACTGGGTTCTTCATCGAACATGTACCCCGCCTACAAAACTTGGAGGCTGACGCTCTGGCTGGCCTCGCAGCCTCATTGGCCGCGCCCCTTGGGACTCAACATTATGTTACGGTGACTGGCCGAGACCTGATTTGTCCCAGAAACAACCTATGTTTGCAAATGGCTCACGCCATGCCGACGAACACCGATGTTAATGTCCGAGACTAGAGATTTTCGTTCATCGACTTCGCCGTCTACGGAATCCTTCCGGAAGACCCGAAGGAAGCCGTCTCAGTCAGGAGACGCTCTCTTCGATTCTACTACGATACAGCCACTAAAACGCTGTACCGACGCTCCTTCGACGGGCTTCTCCTTCGATGCCTGTCTAACGAAGAAGCAGCCGAAGCTCTTCGAGAAGCTCATGACGGAACTTGCGGAGCTCACCAACCAGGGCCTAAGTTGCAAGATCGACTGCGACGTATGGGCTACTACTGGCCAACTATGGTTGCCGACGTAGTGGAATATGCTAAGAAGTGCCATGCATGCCAACTTCATGCAGACTTCATACATACACCATCTGAACCTCTACATCCTACAGTCGCCTCCTGGCCATTCGAAGCCTGGGGCATGGACATTGTAGGGCCAATCACCCCTCCTTCATCGAGAGGACACCGCTTCATCCTGGCCATCACCGATTACTTCTCCAAATGGGCGGAAGCAGTCCCACTAGCGGAAGTAAAAAGCTCCAGGGTGGTCAGCTTTATCAAACACCTTATCATTTACCGTTTCGGGGTACCCCGGCGGATCATCCATGACAATGGTCCTCAGTTTATCAGCCACATTTTTAGCAGGTTCTGTGACAAGAATCGTATTCAAAACGTGGCCTCAACCGCCTACAATTCGGCAGCAAACGGATTGGCCGAGGCGTTCAACAAAACTATCGTCAGGCTGCTCAAAAAGGTCGTGTCATCCAACAAACGCGACTGGGACGAAAAGCTTGGCGAATGCCTTTGGGCCTACCGCACAACGGTACGGACCCCAACAGGCAACACTCCATTCTCCCTGGTCTACGGGAGCGAAGCAGTACTGCCTCTCGAGATACAGATACCTTCGCTCCGCGTGGCAATCACAAACGATCTCACAGAAGAAGACAATCATCGTCGTCGTCTGCGGGAACTGGAGGCACTTGACGAAAAGCGTCTCCTAGCTCAACAACGCATCGAACTTTACCAAGCCCGTATATCACAGGCTTTCAACAAGAAGGTCAAGCAAAGAACTTTCCAAGTTGGCGACCTGGTTTTAGCAGTCAGAAGGCCAATGGTGTTAACTCACAAGACACCAGGGAAGTTCGAGCCCAAATGGGAAGGACCCTTCATCATCGAGACGGTATACTCAAACGGTGCTTACCGGCTCGCCAAACCCAATGGGGACTTGTTCATGATGCCCATCAACGGCAAGTTCCTAAAGAAGTACTATTCTTGACATCCTCCAAGACATGTATTTCCCCAAACAATCTCTTTTCACAAAATCAATCGCTTCCGGAACCCAGCTGTTCCGTGGCATCCTTCCGTAGAAAGATAACCACGTCCACATTACCTCTGAGTTGTCTCTCTACATCCTACAAAGCGGAACCTTACATTTCGTAAAGCTTACGCTATCCTTCATGTTTACCACGTCTACATTACCTCTGAGTAAACATCCCGTACAAACAACTCCTGTGTTGTCGTACATTGATCGTAGAACTTCCACGTCCACATTACCTCTGAGTTGTTCAGCATATCCTCCAGGATCATTCCTACCACGTCCATAAATACCTCTGAGTAGGAGGATTCTATCATTTGAACCTAATGATTGCCATGTCCATATTACCTCTGAGCAAACATGTTGGTTCCTTTATACTTATTATCTGTACCTAAAAACCAAGGTGCGCAAAAGATAATAGGTCCACATAAATCATCAAGTTCATGAGATCAAAAATGAACACATCACAAAGAGATAGTGTATTTCTTTATTTTTCAAAAAAAAGGGGGGGAGTACAGAGATACGCTATTTCCCCAGCAAGAGTTGCAAAAAACACATAAAAAGAAGAAAAGCTACAATCCCCGATCCTCCCCAGGGTGGGATGAGAGTTCTCTGACTCGACGTCTCAGGTCGGCAGTGCGAGTTTCCACAGTCGCCTGGACTCGCAGCTCGGCTTCTTGACGCATTAACCCGACAGCCTCAGCGGAAGTTTTACTCTTATACTTCTCATCAAGCTGTCGTCGCTGCTGAGCCAAAGCAAGGGTCCGCTGAGTAAGAGTCGCTTCCTCCTGCTTGAATGCCACGTGTTCAGCCAGGACACGATCAGCTTCTAGTTGAAGTTGGGCCCGCTGGTCTTCAAGACGGTGCATCTGAGCATCAACCTCTGCGATGTTAGCATCCACCGCAGCCCGCTTCTCCGTCGTCTTCTTCATGGATTGAGACAACTGCTCCGCCGCAGCCTCAGTCCCAGCCACTTCACGCTCCCAACTGCTCACATCGGCTCGATGGGAAGCCTCGATCTCAGCTATCGACTTCCCTATCTCTGCATCTATCAAGACCGAGAGGTCATTTCGTTGGATGCGCTGCAGTTCCGCGAGCCGCTCGTCCAGCTCCATCACCGAAACCTCCAGAATTTTGGCCATATGGTCATGGCCCTGGTGAATGCGGATCAGCTCGATACAAGGCATTGCTAAAGCTTTTGCCGCCGTAAAGCTCCCCTTGGCATCCATCACTGCAGATACGCCTTTCTCCAGCATTTTGTACACTCCCTCGACGAGGAACTTCACATACCCGTCGGCTTCCGCCAACACCTGCGGCGTCATAGCAGGAGTTGAGGGAGCTACTACAGTTTGCGGACCGGAGGAAGATCCGCCAACCTCGATCTGAGAGGTTCGAACCTCGGCAGCAATAGGCTCTTCATCAACAGGGCCCAGACTGCTAGCCCGAGGAGTCGAAGGAACAGAAGGAGCCGGCACATGCGTCGTGATAGTACCCCAAGTGGAAGGAGCAACAGAGGGTTCCACACCCTTACCCTTCTCAAGCTCGGAGAAATCATCGACGCACCGACATTCTATCAGCATCAGCTACCTCCTCCGGCAAAACGGGGAGATCAACATTTATCTCCTGGCCAGCCCCAGGAGACAAGACCGGCAGAAGGGTCTCACTCTTCTCAAATCCCTCTACAGGGACAAAATCTGTCGCTACCGCCTGATCGGTAGCCATCTCTATGTCCATGGTTGAAGCCAAGGAAGGATTCGGCAATGATTCGGCCGACCTCCTTTCATCATGACCAGGAGGGGAATCAACCCTCTCCTCTATCCTCACCGCTTCTGCTGCCCCCACAACGGACCCTTGCAACGCTGGAGGGACGTCACCAGAAGGCGACGAACTCCAATCCACTTCATCATCAGGATGCCTCGAGTCTGTATGACCCTCAGCGTCCAAGGCCTCCACGGCAGATGGTACTATCCCAGAAGTTATTGCAACTTCAAAGTCAGGAGATACTAAAACCTCCGCGGGAACATCTTCGGGACCCTCCTCTACAGGAGACATTATCGTTGGTGGAATGCGCTCCTCAGAAGAGCCTGCCACCTCCTTCGGCTAACTGGTGCCCGATTTCGAAGCACGAGACTTCTTCTTCAATCCCTACAAGAAGAAGAGCATAAGTCGCCACAATGACATAAAAAACTGGAATTATGAAGCACTCCTTACCTCAGCGGGAGCTAAGCCCGTTGGCGTTACAAGTGGCATTTCCGTAATCTTCGGGGTCGACGTCCTTCTCGACCTTTTCAGTACGGAAGAACCAGCTTCTGGGTCAGTCCGCCTTTTCCCGACAAACGGGTCTCTCACTGGTGCCATAGCAGCAGCCCGATACCCCGCCAATTCTGGCGGACGATATGACCGAGCCGCCACCAACATATTCGTTGTTGCCTCCAACTGGGTTCCAATGATGAAACTAGTCTCCCTGTCATAACCAGGAGACGTAGTATTCATAGTACAATACAGCTTGGCGGCCGAATATAAGATCGGCGGCCGAGGATTGCGAACTGGTGTGGTAAACTTAACGCTAGTGCATCCAGCGTTATAATACTGCCAGCCCCGGGCTCCATCCAGCAAACTCCCGATGAAGCCTAGACTGCTACTGGGATTCCGCAGCATTAGCTGAGTGTAGCCAAATTGACGAGCAAATCGGCTTGGCAAGTACGGTTCCAGATAACACCTGTTCTGATTTCGGTAGACCAGATGCGAAGGCCGGATACTCTGCAACCAACGAAAACTCCATTTCGGCAAAGTAACCGCATCCTCGCCAGAATCAACCAAATCCTGGTCGGCCTCGAAATTCTTGAAGATCGGGCCAACCTTCACGATTTCCCACCCCTGAAGGAAGGACAAAACCCTCCTACAAACGGGGACGCCAGTGTAAGACCACTTCCTCTTGTAGAAGCGGCGAATGAAGGCATCTCCTTCAACATGGTCCTTCTCAGGACCAGGACTCATCACATTCGGATGATGTAAGATCAGCCACCCCATAAGATAATGGAAAGGCAGCTCGGCCCGGGGAAAGTTGTCATTATTACCTTTTTCGTGGATCACATCATCAGCAAAAGACCTCAAACCGTGCAGCAGGTTGCACACCATCGCGGGGAGGAGAGCCAGAGGTCGTCCAAAGGCCAACTTCACTGCAGGCAAAATGAGATTCCGATGTACCCTCTCAACAGCACCGGATCCCCCTGCAAATATGCAATCCCGGAGCCATATCATCAAGTAGGCCATCAACACTGCCTTAGATGACATCCGGTGCCCGCAGTGCCAGAAACAGCTGTACGTGTTCTTGCCGCTCTCATTTGAATGTGGGGTCCTCTCGTCCAGCCGGGTTATTTCAGAACTCACTTCCGCGGGTGTCAAGCCCTGCGGAGTCGCAAACCGGATCCTCGAAGGATCCGCCAAATCCTGTCTGAAAACATAGTCCCTCCAAGCAGTCACGTGAGGTTGGGTCTTACCCTTGTCCCTCCGGTGCATCAGATAATGATGGCTCGTCACCTCCTTGAAAATGGCCATCATCTCCGCGTCCTTATCTTCCAAGACCTGGATCTCTTCATTCGATGGGAAATATTCCTCGTACGGTTCCGAGCCCCAAGGAAGCTTGGACACTTCGTACATCTCATGAAGGGCCAATCCCAACTCCCCCACTGGAGTAAAGAAGCTGCCAGTCTGGGCGTTAAAAAGCTCCAACAGCGCAAGGAACATCGGCTTATTGAGGTCCACGCCTTCCTGTGTGGCCCGAATGGCGGCAGTCAGCCCTATCTCTTTAAGCTCAACTTTGAACCTGGAAAGCACCCAGGAGGTCAACTCGTCCCACTTTGGGATGTAGTGACACCAACCTTCGACTCTAAAACCAGCTGTCGGATACGTGACCTTCGACGTCAGCATCCGATTTGCAAAAGTCGGGGCACTGAAGGGAAATGTGTCATTTGGGACTTCACTATAGATGCTCCCGGGACGCAAAGCTCGGTAACTGAACGAAGAACCAGTCCGTGAAGCGGTCAAGGTGTCTCGCTGGTTCGAGGTGGTGTCAATTGAAAGGGAGCCCCCCAAGGCACCTCCTTGAGGAGGAGTAAGTTCCCAACCCATCCTTCTCTTCGAAGCTAGACGATAAAAGGCTGTCAATGGCAACTGGCGGTCAACCTGCCGCATGTATAACATCATGCCCTTAGCAGCAAAGAACCAGTCTTCTCTGATCTTCAATATCTTCGCCTCGGAAGAGACTAATCGGTCGCCAAACAGAAAGGCAGGCTTTAAGAAGGTCACACCTTCAGAATCAGCAGACTTCAGTTTACCGCTCTCCATCATACTCTGGAGGAAAAGCGGCAACTGGACCTGGATTTGTAGCATCCTCTCACGAGGTTGGTCCTGAAGGATAGCATCCTTTATAGGGTTGATCACCGCCTCATCAAAATCAACTCCCATCTGGCAAAGAGAAGCGTCCAGAAGGACCTCATTCAACAAAGGGATCGTCATCGACACTGGCACAACAAAAGTGGAAGTCAGGCAAAAAGACAAAATATGTCAAGCAGACTGGCGCATTGCCAGGGTATGAGCCCATACGCATCTGCTTCGGTGCATCAGCAGGGTATGAACCCATGCGCATCTACTTCGGCGCATCATCAGGGCATAGGCCCATGCGCGTCAGCATGTCTCGGCGCATCATCAGGGCGTAAGCCCGTGCGCGTTGGCATTGGAGCGTCGGCGTATTATCAGAGCGTGAGCCCATGCGCGTCAGCAAAGGCTTCGGCGCATCTTCAGGGAATAAAACCCATGCGCGTCAGCCATTAAAACCTCGGTGCATGATAAAGGTATAAACCTATGCACGTCGGCAGGACAGAACCTCGGCGTATCATCAAAGACCAAAGTCTATACGCGTCGGCAGTTAGGGCACAGGGCCCAAAGCAGAGATGAAACCCACCTGTCACCTCAGGACGAACGTCGACAAGAGGCGCAAGAGTGATGGGTACATCCTCATCGACAGACTCCTTCGCTTTCTCCTTTCCCTTCCCCTTCCCGGCAGCACCGCGAGGAGTCTTGGGAGCCATTCTCTCGAAGAAGGAGAAGTTAGGGTTTTTGAACAAGAAACTCTAAAGAAGCAGAGGCACAGAGAAGAAGAACCCTTTCTCTCTCCAACTCTTACCTATTTATAGAGCATGGTCGCACGCGTGAACAGATGACGTATGATCTCAGCCGTCGCCTCGGGTTCTGTGCAAGGATAGCAGCAAATAAGACCAAAAGATCATCATTAATCTTTTCGGTTACCGAGGCACCATCATCATTAACTGAGAAGAGTATGCGCCCGAACAGGCATGCGCCCAGAAATCATGCGCCCTGACCTCCATGCTTCTTATTCAAAGTATTCCAAAACTTATTCAAAAGGTTTGAAAACTTTGAAGGGGGTCTTGTAGAAGCATAGAATTTCACAACCAGAAAGCCCATGCGCCAGACACTACATGCGCTAGAACTCAGACGAAGAACTTCACAGTAAAGTCAAATAAGTATAGACATTTGAAGAAGGACTTTTTATTTATATATAAAGTCTATTACATGTCTAGAAAAGGTTGTACAAAGGAGAATTTCTACAAAAGAAAGATCCTAGATCTACAGCCAGCGGCCACCATGCGCCTCCAGATAGGCGCAGCGGCCACCATGCGCCTCCAGATAGGCGCAGCAGCCACCATGCGCCTTCCGATAGGTGCAGCAGTCACCATGCGCTGTCAGTTAGGCGCAGCAAATACCATGCGCCTCCATCCAGGCGCATCCCATCATCTCTTCAGCAGCTCAGTTATGTGCATCCCTTCAGCCAAATTCTTCCAGCCAGGCTCACATGGTCGAGCAGAGCCCAGTTATGTGCCGCTCTTCCAACCAGGCTCACCCGATAAATGCTTCGATACACAAAGCATTTAACCCTCTGGCTGGAACCAAGGAAGAGAAGAGCACCGCAAATGCTGTGGCCAGGGGAGGCTTCGAAAGAGCCTCCAAAGCCGAAGGAAGACCGTGATCGAAACCGCGGCTAAAGGAGCAGCTTTCGACACGATCAAAGTGGGGAAACCCCACTTTGCAGGAAGAGAGAGCCTTGTACCGCCATTCCGATCTACGGCTCTTCCGGAATAACGGAGACGAGGCTCGAGCATCCCTATCTTTGGATGCAACAGGCACCTTCCGCCTGCCTCAGAAGCCCTCGACTCCATCTTTTGGATGTAACAGTCACCTTCAAGTGCATCAAAGACAACACAGCGTCTCATTTTCACCCTCGGGAGCACTTCGTCAACAGAATGCACCCGCATGTTCAAGTTCATGTTGGAAGTACGTGAGGGAATGAGAAGCAAACCTTCTCTCTATGCCACTATTTATAGGCCGGGCAGATCAAACCCACGCGCCAAGTGGATGGCCTTCCGAATTCCGTGCAATGAATTTACATTAAATGGACGAACCGGACGCCTCGAATTCAGCCAAACGGCTATTTATAGCACTCGAAGAGCGAGACAGCCGTATCATTAAAAGACATGTCCGATGTGCCAGCCAGACAGCGCATCACACGGACGCGCCCTTCGGCATCAGGCGCATCACACAGACGTGCCCTACAGTACTCGGCGCATTATAGAGGGTGCGCCCCCACACATCTCCATACCGAGTGGAACGCCAACCGATGCGCCCACTCAGCTGTCCATCGAACGTCACCAACATTAAATGCTGAACTGACAGAGTTGGCAGCACGCCTCCCAAAGTCTGAACAGTTGACAGCTTTATTCAGAAAACGAAGCGTCGGCAACGTCAGCATCATCATGACTCTATTCCGACGGCTACTGCCACGTGGCCACCCGCATGCGCCTCTACGGCCATGCGTCCACACCCGCATGCGCCTCTACGGCCATGCGTCCACACCCGCATGCGCCTCTACGGCCATGCGTCCAAACCAGCATGCGCCTCAAAAGCCATGCGCCTCAGACCCTTCACTGATCCCTAAAGACAGAAGAAGAGTCTCCGGTTGAAGTTTTGCATGCGCCTCAAAAGCCATGCGCCCCAGACTGATCTCTGATCCCGAAAGACAGAAGGAAGGTCACCTGCATGCGCCTCAAAAGCCATACGCTGTAAATGGTTTATAACTCCTAAAGGTTATGAGCCGCAGCCTCCTCCTGCGCCCAATCCAAGACGCAGCTCACCAGATCACTCCTCTCCACCAAATTCGAGATCTTCGAACCATGAGACGACGACACGTGTCCTTTGACTCAACTCATCCGAGATTTCAGAAACGGAAAGATCTTCCCTCTGCTACGTGCCGGCTCACAACAGCAGTATGAAGAGTTCTTCCCCTCGATCAGGGCGCAGCATCCATGCGCCTCCATCAGCAACCTCCACGTGGCGTCCCCACACCGGCGCATCCTACATGTGCGCATGAGCAGCCAGCCTGCAAAACTATAAATAGAAGGATCATCCCCTTCACACACAGACAGAGACTCAGAACACAAGACTCACAGAGAATCCACAACAGAGAATCACCGGAGAGGCAGTTCTAGACACTCAACGTCTTCCTCCTCTCAGCAAGCTCCAGCACCCAGAGCAATCAACACCTTCAGAGAACCGATAACCGCCGTCAGCCGGTCAACGGAGTCAACGCATTACCACTCGCTCCATTGGCACTAAGGACCCAGCTTAAACAAAAGTGTACTCCTAGGACTACATCTAAGTCCTATATTGTATCACTGTTCTGTTTGTATTACGATTTCAATCAAAACAATTTTAATGGCAAACAGCCTACATTGCAACAGTGTCTTGGAAATCATTCCGAACATCACTTTTACCCAAGACGATATGCTTCTAGAGGACAATCGTCATGATCGGCCTCTCTACTTCACTGGGTACATTGACACGATAAAGGTCGACCGTATTCTAATTGATCCAGGATCAGCTCTAAGTATTATACCTAAGAGTCTCTCGGATGCCTTACGGATTCCAGTTCATCGTCTAGTCAAGACAGTCACTACCATTTTAGGGTTCAACCAAGGCAAGAGCGAACCTCTGGGGAAAATTCGCCTAAAAATACAAATAGGTAATTTTCGGGCGAGTGTCACATTTTACGTGATCGAGTTAGTTGGATCTTACAACTTGCTCTTGGGAAGACCTTTTCTCCATGAACACAATATCGTCCCCTCCACTCTTCACCAGTGCTTCAAATACATTGATGAAAAGGTAGAAGTTTAAAAGGAAGTCGCGGACATTAATCCTTTCAGAGGAGTCGAAGCTTACTACAGTGACTCTCGTATGTACAAAGATGAGTATTCAAAAGTCTTACAAGCTATGGATGATGATGAGACATCGAAAGTTGACACCTTTATTATTCCTGTAAAAGGGCATATCACTCATCCGCGATCTACTAAATCATCTGAAGAAAGCCCACTGATAATTCCTGTCAGTAGATGTACCACTTCATTGCCTTCCCAAGCTCCATAAAGTTTGCTGATAATCCCTGTCAGTGGACGCACCACTTTCTTACCATCTTCTCAGGCTAGACCAGATACTCTAGTCATTCCAGTCAGTGGACGCACTACTTATCCACGATCCTCTTCAAGGGAGCTCACCTCCTCTGAGCCTTTTGTTATCGACCTTAATCGAAACAAAATTTCTGCTCGCCCTTCTTCTCCCCCTTTAGTCATTAATTTGACTAAATCTACTAAGGCTCAGCCTTCTTCTGTAAATACAGCATCTGATATTAATAAAGCATCTCTTTTACAGTATATTGATGTTTGTAATCATGTACAAAGTTATTTACATTTGCTAGATAGCTTAGAGCCACTAACTATAGGAGTTGTTCAAACTCTTCATACAGAAGTATCATTAGAGTCTGTACAAAATTCATACTTCCTTGTTCCTGTTAGAAAATCAGGAGAAGCTCCAATATTCTTCTGCAAGGGGCCCCAGAATCCTTCTAATCTGGAAGACGATGACAAAAACAATGATACCGGAAGATTACAACTACGTCGCTACAGTCAGCAGTCCAAAAACATCATCAAGAACATGGGCTATAACTTCAGAAATGACCTCAGTAGTGGAAAAGGAAGAAGAATGCATGTTCGAATTTCTCCCTTAAAATACGGAAGGACAAAATACGGATTGGGTTACATTACTCCTACCCCCTTCATCAACACAGTCGATGAGGATCCAGAATCCGACGGAGACAAATGATCTGATTCTTCTGATTTCTTCTCTTGGGATTCTGACACAAGTATTGGCAATTTTCATCGTTCTACTCTATCCGCCAATATGGTTTCCACCGACGGTCTGCAAGAAAATGATGAAGATGAAGATGATTTTGAAATATCACCCGAATCGGAACAATGGGCTCAAAGATTAGACAACCAATGGGAATTCAGGTTCGAGCAAAGAGAACCTCCCACTGAAGATAATTTGATCCAAATTGATATTGGTGAGGAGGGATCCCCCAAGCCAATATTCATCAGCGAAAGTCTTTCAGAAACAGATAAGCAAGACATGATCAAGCTTATTCATGATTACATCGATGTCTTCGCTTGGAGTTATGAGGATATGCCAGGGCTAGATCCGAAGATCGTAACACACAAACTTAATATCATGCCGAATGCTAAATCGGTCAAACAACAACAGCGACGATTTCGTCCAGACATTATGGATGCAATTGAAGCTGAAGTCAACAAGCTTATGGCTTTCGGATTTATCCGAGAGGAACAACATCCTGAGTGGGTGGCTAACATTGTTCCTGTTCTAAAAAAGACTGGCAAGATCCGAGTCTGTATAGACTTTCACGATCTCAATGCGGCTTGTCCTAAGGACGAGTTCCCTCTTCCAATCACCGACGTCATGATCGATAATACGTGTGGTTTCGACCGAATGTCATTTATGGATGGGTATTCGGGGTACAACCAAATCAAAATATTTCCAGACGACGAGAGACATACTTCCTTCAGAACGCCGATCGGTACATACTGTTACACAGTGATGCCGTTTGGTCTCAAAAATACAGGAGCAACGTATCAGCGAGCAATGAGCACTATATTCTGCGAACATCTCCGGAAAACAGTCGAATGCTACGTTGATGATATTGCAGTCAAAAGTCGACAAAAAGAGGATCACATCCAAGATTTGAAGACTATCTTTGATTTAATGCGTCAACATCAACTTAAGATGAACCCTACTAAGTCCTTCCTGGGCGTCTCTAGTGGTAAATTTCTCGGCTTCGTCTTTACCGCTAAAGGTATACACGTGGATCCCGAGAAGATCAAAGCCATCCAAGAGATGCGTCCTCCACGCACCTTAAAGGAGCTACGAGGATTTCAAGAAAGAATTGCTTATATCAGGAGATTCGTCTCTAACTTATCAGGACGCTGCAGACCGTTTAACAAACTTCTGAAGAAAGGTGTGTCCTTCGTCTGGAACGAAGAATGTCAAAAAGCATTTGATGATATCAAACAGTACCTCATGAACCCTCCGGTTTTGGTACCTCTCGTCTCGGAAATACCATTCCTTCTATATGTTCGAGCTATGGATCATTCTGTCGGTGCATTGTTCGCCCAGAAAAATAAAGATGGCCATGAACAGGTTATTTATTACCTCAGTCGCACAATGACAGGTGCTGAACCGCGTTATTCTCTAATTGAGAAAGAATGCCTAGCATTAATGTTTGCCGTTCAGAAGACGCGATATTACATCATCGGTCAAACGATTCATGTTATTTCCAGAGTGAATCCCATCAGGATTATGATGAAGAAATCCGGTATTCTCAATTCCAGACTGGCTAATTGGGGAATCTTGTTAGCTCAATATGACATGCATTATATTCCTCAAAAGTCAGTTAAAGGACAGGCTCTTACTGATTTTCTGGCAGCTCATGCAGTTCCAGAGGATTCTAAATTATACGATGAGATTCCAGATGAAGTTATGGATTCAAATCAGGTTTCTGAAGAAACTCTTACCTGGCGTCTATTCTTTGATGGAGCGTCTAGAATAGGTCCCAATGGCGATATTGTCGCCGGAGTCGGGATTGTTCTTGTATCCCCGGAAGGTCTGACTATTCAGAGGGCTTATTCTCTGGATCAATCGTGTTCAAACAATGTAGCCGAATACAATACGTTACTCATCGGTCTTCAACTTGCTAAACATCTGGATATTCAGTATTTAGAAGTTTATGGAGACTCCAAACTTATCGTCAATCAAATCAGAGGTACATACGAAGTCCATCATCAGGATTTGATACCTTATTACCGAGCAGCACTCTCTATGGCCTCTTCCTTTGAAGGTTTCTTTATTGAACACGTTCGGCGAGCCTGTAATACAGAAGCCAATGCTTTGGCTAATCTTGTCGCTGTGCTAGCCATACCGGTCAGACGTCAACAATTGATAGTGGTTTATAACCGGGAGCTATTCTACGTCGAGAATAATTTGGCTTTGGGTTTTCTCCATGACCCAAACGAAAATTCTCTCAACCCTGATGAATTTAACCTTAACACTGGATTAGGGTTTGACAGAGCATCCTCGTCTTCTTCCGATTCTACTATAGAATACGTCTTTTCCAACAAAACAGAAGCCATGATCGAAGACTGGAGACGTCCATTTCTAGACTTTGTATTGTATGACATACTTCCTGATAATCCGAGCGAAGCAGCGTCTATCCGGCGTCGATCTCTCAGATTCTATTATAATCATACGACAAAGACACTATATCGTCGGGCCTATGACGGTCTTCTCCTCCGATGCATCGCTGGTGAGGAAGCACAACGAATTATCCGTGAAGCACATGATGGTGTCTGCGGAGTCCATCAACCAGGTCCTAAACTTCAAGATCGCATCCGACGTATGGGTTATTATTGGCCCACGATGGTGGCTGACGCCATTCAATATGCCCGGAAATGTAAAGCCTGTCAAATCCATGCAGACTTTATCCATCAACCGTCAGAGTTCTTACACCCAACAGCGGCATCATGGCCCTTCGAGGCCTGGGGCATGGACATCATTGGTCCCATCAACCCACCGTCATCAAAAGGACACCAATTTATTCTAGCAATAACCGACTACTTTTCTAAATGGGCTGAAGCAATCTCGCTATCCGAAG
This sequence comes from Iris pallida, assembly GCA_029216955.1. Lineage (NCBI taxonomy): Eukaryota > Viridiplantae > Streptophyta > Magnoliopsida > Asparagales > Iridaceae > Iris > Iris pallida. The sequence goes on along the minus strand of JANAVB010007399.1, from coordinate 5,362,937 downwards.
TCAAAACTTCCAACGTCATCAACTTCGTCAAGCATCATGTCATCTATCAATTTGGTGTTCCTCGGCGTATTATCCATGATAATGGACCACAGTTCGTCAGTCAGAAATTTACTCGATTCTGCGATGACCATCGAATCAATAACCTAGCTTCTACAGCATATAATCCAGCAGCTAATGGATTGACAGAAGCTTTCAATAAAACCATCATCAAACTCCTGAAAAAGTTTGTTTCTTCTAACAAACGCAACTGGAGCGAGAAGCTTGGTGAATGTTTATGGGCCTACCGCACCACAGTTCGCAATGCGACCGGGTGTACGCCTTTCTCTTTGGTATACGGGTGTGAAGCTGTCCTTCCCCTCGAGATCCAGATTCCTTCTCTGAGAATTGCAATCTCCAATGAACTTACAACGGAGAACAATGATCATCTTCGACTTCAAGAGCTAGAAGCTCTAGACGAAAAGCGATTGTACGCTCAACAAAATATCGTGCTGTATCAGGCCCGAATTTTAAAAGCTTTTAACCAGAAGGTGAAAGTCAGAGCATATCGGAAAGGAGAACTTGTTCTTACCGTCAAACGTCCGATGACTATGACACATATGAGCAAAGGCAAATTCGATGCGAAATGGGAAGGCCCATTCGTCGTAAACAAAGTCTTCTCAAACGGAGCATATCAGCTTACCTCTATGGATGGTAAAGTCACGATGATGCCTATCAACGGCAAATTTTTAAAGAAATATTATGTATAAATCTTGTTAATATATAATATTTTCATCTGCTGCGATTATTCCCCAGCAAATATAAAATTAAAGTTTATTCTTCCTCACAAAAGTCGTCTCGATATCGTTATCCCTAGCGGAAATTGATATTCTACCACATATCATCTTCCCAGAGAATTTGATATTCTGTCTTATTAGATCCCCAGTGGATTTAATAAAGATCTCATATAGAAAATCACGTCCATATTACCTCTGAATTTTCTATCTCAGTATCATATTTTCTATTCTATGAAAATGATATCTAGTCTTTTGATTTTCGAGTCCAAAGATCGTGGAAAATTAAGTTCAAAGATATCTTTATATCTGAATTCTGTTTTCTCTAATCAGTATTAAACTAAAATTTTTGGTTTAATATCATCTGATGAAATTATAAAATTTATTTGTATATTTTATTCTATTGAAATATGTCATGTATTATTTACCTCTGAACATATTTTCTACAAAAACATCATACACAAAATCGAAATCAGATCAAAGTGCTCATTTCCTCAGTCAAAATCAAAATACTGATTACAAGTGAGTATTAATCTATTGAATAGAAGGAGTAATTATCTCCTGAATATGAGCAAGTACACTATTCATCTTCTCGTCATGAGCTTTACGAATTCGCTCTGTTGCTTCAATTGCAACCATCTGTTGGTCAAAATTAATGATAACAGAACTACGACGATTAGTTTCTTCTATCTGCTCAGCTTGCATCTGTTCCCGCTCTTATTGTAGAATTTGATAGCGGGTAGCTTCAGCTATACGAGCAGCAATAATATCAGATTGCTCTTTTTCTGCGGATGCAATGCGCTCCTGGAGACGAGCTAATTCTTCCTTTAGTTTCTGGAGTTCTTCAGTTCTAGATATTTCCTCAGTTTCTAGACATTCTATCTTCTGATGAGTTGTTACTATTTCCTCATCCTTCGCCATTAACTTCTCAGATGACAAAGCGAGGAATTCTTTCAAAGCAGCCTGCTGGGTTTGAGCTTCATGTTCCAATTGAGCAATCTCAGCCACGGTCAAGGATTTAATATCTTCTTTCTTGATTTCCCAGTATTTGTGGATGGTTACTTCCAAATTGTCTTGGAGATGCTCAAAGAAAGTACACTGAGTTTCCTAACCAGCCTGTCGCAGAGCTAAAAGTGGGAAATTAATCGCCGTTCGGAGATTGGACAAAGGCATTGTCTCGTCCTTCATAAATTGCCTGGAGAATGTATCCAGATATGAATAGATAATATCTGAATACATCGCCATGGTCCTTGCTATTCCCGTTTCAAAATCGGGAGTTGCTGCCATTATGAAGAAAGAAACTGGAATGGGCTCTATTCTGGAAACAGAAGTATGTGCTTTTGGAGAACTTGGTAAATGTGAGCTTTCCTCACCAACATCAGTCCGAACAGGTGGAGCATAAGTCGAGCTCATCGCTGGTGTAGTTCCTACAACTTTTGGAATCAAAGAAGCTTGATCAAAATTAAAGACAATAAAGCAAGAAAAGACAAAACTCTACTGGATAAAATATTACCTGAAGTTGGCTCGTATTCTATTTCTCTAGGATCGTTCAGCCCTATTCGTAGTCTATTCAGAGTGTCTTCTGACACTGGTCTCATTTTACTACTTCCTGCCCCAGAGGTGCTCGGAACATGGGCTTCTATTTCTAGAGGGTTCTCTGGCTCTGGAGTCAACCCTGAATATTGGTCGACCATCTTCAACTCGTCGATACGGGTTTCAGTTGGTAACTCATCTTCAATCTCCATATCCTCATCTTCAAAGGAATGAGACGAAGGTTTATAGTCAACCTGTTCTTCTTCACCCTTGTCGCTCTCCGAAACATCAATCAAAGCTAAATCAGCAGGTGGCTCGAGAGTGGTTGCTTCCTTCACTGATTCTTTCGAAACCAGTACGGATGGTTCAGCATGCTCATCCACTACCATGGAAGGATCTTCGGCAGCCGGTGTTGTTCGATCGGTAGATGGCTTAGCTGCCGATTCTTCTATCACATCTTTCGCAGCAGGTTCTATATTAGCGTCCTGCGTGGGCTGCGTTTTCGAGGGTACAGGAGAGGAAACTTCAATAATCTTCTTGGCAGTAGAAGATTCTGCTTCAACTCTTTGCGAGAAGCAAGGGTAGTTTGCTTCTCTCGAGCCAATCGTTCAGCACGATTGGTGGGGCTTTCTGCATCAAGACAAATTACAGATTTAGAAACTACCACTTTTCTTCTTCCTACCCTTTTCATTAGTGGAATGGTAGGCTAATCGTCTTTGGAGTCACTACCTTCTTCGTCAGCATCTCTGATTTGTTGACTCGAAGCAGGAGAAGTCTCCGGGATAGTAATGCCTACACGACTACGAACTTCTGCTCGAGTAACTCTTTTTGGAGCGGGCCTGGAAGCACCCTTGCCACGCTTTCTCTTCGGTGTATCCTCAGCAGATACACTCTTCTCGGCACTTCCAAGCGGTACGTGTAGTGGCTGATGAAGTTCATCAGAAAAGAGATTCCCTATTGAGACTTCTTCATAAACCTCGTCAGTAGCGAGAGGATCTTCTCGGTCGTGACAATCTTCCGGTAGAGTTGACTTGGCTGATTTCTTATTAACATGAATGAAGCTCTTACCCAAGATGCTGAACTTCTCATCAAATGTATTCGCAGATACATAGAACTTGGCATAAGACGCCAACATCTTAGCTCCTCTCTGATGATTCACCGGATCTGGCATTGTAAAGGTAGCTCCGGTGCCTTTGGCAATATAATATATCCAGGCTCTCGCACCGTCGATCAATCCGCCTTGGTGGTAGAAGTATGTTGTTGCATTTCCTACATGCAACTGATCATAGCCGAATTGCCGAGCAAATCTACTCAGAAGATATGGCTCCAAATAAGTGATGTCGTCATGGCGACAGACCAGGTGGGATGGTCTGATCCTCTTCAGCCATTCGTGCTGAACATCATCCAGTTCATTGGCACCGGTGCCATCAATCATCTTCGCAGGCATAGTCTCATAACCGATAGGCAGAGGAACACAGGTGAAACTCCATAGTTCTTCCCTATTCAGTATGGTCCTGCAGTCTGTCAGGGTGTCATATTTCCACTTTGGCGTATGACAGTATCTTTCCAAGAAAGTGTCATCTGGTCTGGCCAGTTCAGCACTCATAAGAGACTCAAAGTGGAGGAGCAGCCATCCGTACAAATATGTGAAGGGCATTTCTACCCGAGAAAAAGTTGTAAGTTTCTTCTTCGCCAGGGTAAACATTCTGTCTGCATATGCTCTTAAACCAGCATTCAGACGGCATGTCATCGCCGTTAGCAAGTCCATCCTGTACCCGAACGTCAGACGGACTGCTGCAAATACGATTCCTCGGTGCATCCTGTCTGCCGAACAGGTGCCAGGTACTACGAATCTTCACAACCAAAGTGATAGAAACCCGGCCAGATGACCTTCATTAGATAAAGCCCGGCCACCTTGCTTTATGTAGGTCTCTAACCTATCACCAGCTTTATAGGTGCCTTCATCTTCTTCGATTATGATGTCATCATGGGTGGTCTTCCGGATTAATTTGTCAATTTCGGCTTGACTCAGAGGTTTAAAACGACCAATATATTGTTCGGTCTTCTTCTTCTTCTGAGTTTCTTCGGTGCGGCCTTGGAATAAGTAGGCCATCCACTTCGAAGTATAGCAGCCTGAATCTATATCTTTTGCCTTATAAAAGGCCTTACAGATACTATAGTGGCACATTAATTCTTCGAATACATGAAGAATTAGCGGGTTGGCGTCAGAGATCTTGTTTATTTCATCAATAAACGGGATATATTCCTCATACGATAGATCTCCTGTCGGCAGCTGAGAAATGTACGCCATTTCATGGAGAGCGAATCCCATCTCGCCTCTCGGAGTCATAAAAGTTCCGGTGCGGTAGTTGTACCTTTCTGCTAGTGCCAGAAACAAGTCTGGGTTCGGCCTAAAACCATAAGCAGTGCACTTGATGGCATCGTACAGGCCTATCACCTTCAACTGTTCTCCATAATCTCTCAGAATCCATCTCACGAGAGCAGTCCATCTGGTATTCTCTGGGTTCACGAGACCAGTGAGTCTCATGGACTGTTTCGGATAGACAGCATTTTCTAGTTGTGCAAATTCGTTCGCGAATATCGGGACTCTAACCGGCATCAGAAGTGCAGAGTCCTCAGGGGGAATTATGGCTGGCAATAATCCTCGCAAGACTGAAACGTGCGGTTCAGTACCACTGCGAAATCTTCCCTGGCTGTACCCTACCCATCCAGCTTTTGCTTGACGGGTTGGAGTAATATCCCATTTCATGTGCCTTTGGTGACTCGCATGGAATAAGCGAGCTATGTTGATACTCTTAGACAATCCAGTCAAGTACATCGGCTGAGTCGCATCACCATCCCAGTAATACGAGTATGACACTTTATCGGAGGCTGGATGGGAGTTTCTGTCAATAGCGTCCCCGAATAGAAATGCCAGTTTTGAGTGGGTAACACTGTCCACACTCTGCAGTGGTTGACCATTTATCAGACTCAGCAGGGTTTTGCTATCTTGATTTTTCAGAATGGCTATTCTCGTGGAAGGTTCATCAAACTGTGGAAAGTGGACATGGGATAGGTCACTCTTATAATTGCTCCCTGCACATCCTTCAAACTGTACTTCTTGGGCCAAAATATCCACTATAAAGGAAAAATAAGAGGTTAAAAATCCTTACAAAGGGATGACAAGTTCAAAGATCAACTTACGCTCAATCCATCCTAAGCATATGTCAGATTCAAAAATCAACTTACGCTCAGTCCATCCTAAGCGTATGTCAGATTTAAAAATCAACTTACGCTCAGTCTATCCTAAGCGTATGACAGATTCTAAATTCAACCTACGCTCAACTATGTGTATGTCTAACCAAAGCAAGCAGTCGTATGGAATTTTCCAAAGAGCAGTGTATGGTTAGCAAGATGTTCATTAAAAATACGCTAACAAGAGAGTCAGCGTATCTCAACGAGACGACTTGACATAGCGTATTCCTTCAGATCAGCGTATTTTGACATCTCTATCAAAGATACGCATATCTTACAGAAATACGCTCAAAACATATTTTTCGTATAGACGAAAAACATGGAATACGACTAAACCCTAAAGAGAGAAGTGTATTTTCTGACGTATTGACCCTAAAAAGGGGATACGTTTTCTGATTTTGTTCTAACCAGAGCCCTAAAAAGGGATGGTTACTGTTCATCATCCACATCCTCACCGTATAGGGGTTTCAACGGAAGTTCGCTCTGTGGAAGACGCTGCTCGGCGGTTCTCCTAGTGGTTGCGGCGGCGGCGGCGGGTCGAGACGGCTCTGCAGGAGCCTTGCCTTTCCCCTTCGCGGTAGCGTTGAGCTTGGATGCCATTGACGAAGATTAGGTTGGAGAAGAAGAAGGCTTGAGCTCTGGATTCTCTCTCTCGAAGACGAAGGCAAAAGTAAAGAAAGGAATTAAGTTCTTAAAGGCCTATTTATAGAAGAAAGAGAAGCCCAAACGGCAGCCGTTTTCAAAATACAGAATCCCTAGAGATATGCACTGATATCGAGGAAATAACAAACTCATGCCAGCGTGTCAAGACTTATTCCCACTTTAAGTTCAAAGTAATTTTGAACTTTCGAAAATCATAAAGTTCGAAAACTTTGAAGGGGGTCTTGTAGGGTGTGAAAAATTCTGACACGCTGACATAAGACCAAGTCAGCCAAAGGCCATACGCTCAGCCAAAGGCCATACGCTCAGTGCAAAAGTCATACGCTCAGCAAATATTTTATTATTTCTCGACTGACAGCACAACATACGCTCAGTAGGGGATGAATCTGACACTTCGTCTTTCGTGTAAAGAACAGCTGTCTTAGGAGAATTAACCGTCGTATAGATTTTCGAGAGTTGATTTTGTCTTTTACGAGGATAGCTCATTAGCCATCATAAATGCACAACCATCATTACTGTCATTTCTGACAGTCTGTCAGCCGTCATATCCGCAACACGACGCTCGAGAGATATTTGTCAGTTATTGGGAGATATGGCGTATTCGAGAAGATTGAGGACAGCCACGTGTCTACTTCCCCAGTTATATGACTCCTCATCAAGGCAGCGTATGGACTTCATACGACTCCTCATCAAGGCAGCGTATGGACTTCATACGACTCCTCATCAAGGCAGCGTATGTACTCTATACGACTCCTCATCAAGTGAGCGTATATACTCCATACGACTTCTTGTCACCCAAGTGAGCGTATGAACTCCATACGACTCCTCTTTAAACAAGACAGTGTATGTTAGTCATGCTTCTCCAAAAGACAGCGTATCAAAGCAAATACATTCAGAATGACTTCAAATGTACAGTCAACACATGTTCTCACGTGTCATGTACTCGGTGACCCACTCATTCAGAAGTTATGCAACGTGGCATTCATGCCATCAATCTCTCTTGGATATACTCCACTACTCTCAACCTAAATAAATAGAATTTATTTATGGAAAACAGTGCTGGACTGGTGCTGGTCCTCTAACTGAAGGACTAGAGAAGGTCGATGAACTTCCCCTGTTCGGGCAGTTCCCAACCCTGTGGTCCGGGGTACCACAAACCAAGCACAAATCCTGTGCTCTGTGACACTCTGATACCACATGCCCTGGCTTTCCGCAGTGTGAACATCCCACTGCGGAAGACTGCTTCTGCTGCTGAAGGTGCGTCGGGGTGGAATGCTGAACCGACGTCACTGAGGCTGCCCGCCTCAGAGCTCCAATGGTCAAAGCCGCTGCCGGGGCTGGTGCTGATGACTGATTCATCTGGCTGTGAGATCGCTTCCGACCTCCGAACCTATCTACGATCCTCTGAAAGGTATATTCATGCCTCCGGGCTGCCCTCACTACTGCATCAAAGGTCTGATGCTCAAACTGCTCTACCGCCAACAAAATCTCTAGATGGAGCCCCTGCTGGAACCGCTGGGCTCTATCAAACTCGGTCGCCACCAAGGTAGGAGCAAACCCACTAAGTCTCAAAAACTCGGCCGCATATCCATCGACCGTCCTGTCCATTTGCTTCAGATTGGTGAACCTCGTCTGTAGATCATACCGAGCTATAGCATCAAAATACTTGGTCTGGAATCTCTTCCTGAATACTGCCCATGAAATAGGGGCCACTAATCCATCGGCCTGCGCTGCCCACCAGCTGCGGGCAAGATCTAGTAACTGCAGGCGTACTATGGCCACATTCTCATTCTCTGGAGTCCTGGCTGCTTCTAGAATCACCTCTGTATCCTGAAGTCAAGCATCTGCAGCGATCGCATCTTCACTGCCGTCGAAAAAGGGAGGGTTCAAGCGCTTGAAGCTGTTGGTCGCGCTATTGCCCTGATGACCTCCTCTGGTCAAAGCGTCTGCCACCGCCTGGTGCAAGGCATCTCTTCGACGATCCTGGGAGGCTAATAGTGACCTGATAAGACCCACCAAAGTGCCATCAACAGGCTCTATAGGCTGGATGGGCTAAACTGGTGGCTCTCCTCTAGTAGGCATGACTCTGGAGGCTACTTCTGAATGTTGGGCTTGATCTCCGGGTTGCTGCTGGTCCACGGGAGGTGCTCCGCCTTGCTGATCGGCAGGTTCAGGAATAATTCTGCTGAAGAAGACGACATAGGGAATAATAAGGAAGGACCAAGACAGATCAACGATACAAGCTTGCAATCAGGTCAAGATTACAGGGATTCAGAAGATACAAGCAGAGATCAAGGGCGAGTGCTGATTGAGACTTCTATTCGGTAAACTCTCACATATCTTGATTTACAAGACCTGCATGGGCCACCACTTAAACCATGTAACGCCCCAGAACCAGAATACTGGAGAGCGGGGGCGTACATAGCCAGCTACGTATGTTGAAGTGCAACCCACCTCGCTATACGGTCACGGCTGTCTAGATACATGAGGGTTTAACTACAAGCCAACAGTCTCCTATGGTCATGAACAAGCCTATTGTCTCAATCTCAAGCAAGCAATAATAGTTACAAGATGTCAGAGCACCAAATATATAATAGCAAGGCGTCCCATACATTACATATTGGATGATCATGAAGCTAGTCGTACAAAATGTCAAGACTAGCAAGAGTTCAGTCGTACATGATCAACCCTAGGATCTGTCAATCATGTTACAGCCCGTAGGCAGACAGTAAATAAAGATGCAATACGAGCTAACACGTGCTCGCCGACTAAACGCCTCAAAAGAATAATTTTTACAATAAAGTGGGAGGACAAAAAGAAACCCACTCGTTGCCATGGTTACGCCTGGTGGTCACCATCTAGCTGGAAGACAGGTGGATCCACTGGTGCTGCTCCGATATCTGGCCACACAAAACCAGCTGGGTCAGACCCTAGAAATAGAAAGTGCCACAAAGGAGGCTTCACTTAAGAACTAAAACCAACATATCACAATAGAATATTAAAGATAATAAATAAAGAACTGATAATAATAGAGAACGATAGTAAACTGAGTACGATAAAACCATTCAAGTAGCCAGGTCACAACCCTTAAACCAAACAAGGACCGGGGTTGCAGCCCTTCACCTGAATAGAAACCCATCTCAAATACTTTTGGTACAGTGAAGACAATAAACGAAGAGAGGACACAGAACTGCTCCGGGAGCCAGGTTACAACCCTTAAACCAAATAAGGACCGGGGTTGTAACCCTTCGCCTGAACAGAATTGGACCCCCAATCTTTATTGCTAAGGCCAGTATAAATAATCATAGTATTAAGGTAAGGTAAAACATGACGAACATGGCATGGGATTGCAATAAGACAATAAACGAAGAGACGACACAGAACTGCTCTGGGAGCCAGGTTACAACCCTTAAAACAAACAAGGATCGGGGTTGTAACCCTTCGTCTGAACAGAACTGGACCCCCGATCGTTATTGTTAAGGCAAGCATCAATAATCATGTCATATCACAATCTTGCACAGGATCAGGATAAGACTAAGCTGGAATAAACTCCATCCAATCAATCACGGCCAATCAAGAGTACGGCTTGATACTTTTAACTAACTAGGGTTATCACCGGCCTAGTTATTAGCAAGATGCAATGAGATTATTCCAACAGCCACAAGCCCTGCAGACCATCCGGTTATCCGGGTCGAATGTCCGTTTATGAAGAATGCAACACGTGACTGTGTGCTGAAAATGTGCCCTACTCGTCGGTAGGCTACAAGTCTACTTAATGCGCCCAGATAACGAAAACAGGGTACAAGAGTTGTAGAGGAATCATGCGGCTCAGGGGAGACGGGGCATAACTTCCACATACGAACTCAAAATGAGGTGCTCCAGAGATATTCGGAAAGGTAAGACAAAGATCTAAAACTTTCATGTTTTAAGTTTTTCAAAATTCTGGCTAAAAAATAGCTAAACTTGGCAAAAAATAGTCATTCTGTGCACTTTTTACGCCAAAAATTCAATTCTGCGTAAAATACGCAAAAGGGGAGGGTTCCAGCGTAAAATTTTACATTCTGGGTACCATCCATCGTAAAATACGCAATTTCAGGGTTCTCTGCGTAAAATCTTACATTCTGGATGCTATCCAGCATAAAATACGTAATTTCAGGGTTCCCTGCGTAAAATCTTACATTCTGGATGCTATCCAGCGTAAAATACGCAATTTTAGGGTTTCCAGCGTAAAATCTTATATTCTAGAAACTATCCAGCGTAAAATACGCAATTTCAGGGTTCCCAGCATAAAATCTTACATTCTGGATGCTATCCAGCCTAGCATAAAATCTTACATTCTGGATGCTATCCAGCGTAAAATACGCAATTTCAGGGTTTCCAGCGTAAAATCTTACATTCTGGATGCTATTCAGCGTAAAATACGCAATTTCAGGGTTCCCAGCGTAAAATCTTACATTCTGGATGCTATCCAGCATAAAATACGCAATTTCAGGGTTCCCAGCGTAAAATCTTACTCAGCCGACATGAAAAATCCAGAAAACTTATTTTGGCCATAAAAACTTCATTTTAACTCGAAATGAGGTTAATCAAAAACCAAATTCACACAAAATTTCGTGCTCTTGCTCATGAAACTATTAGTTTTCGAAAATAACAAGTTTTAGTAGATCAAAACCAAGAAAAACTCCATGAACTCATGAAACCCCAAAGTTATAATGTAGATCTAGAAGAATCTATCCATAAAAATCAAAAACTCCAAGTTCTAAAGAGGCTTATAATCATGTAAAGAAGAGAATGGAACAATAAAACTTGAGATCCATCATGAAGCAAGTTGCACTTGCCTAGGGCACTTAGGTGTTGGTGGAGAGTAATGGTGAGGAAGAAGAAGTGAATGGGGAGAGAGAAAGAGTGTTGGGTTAATAAATGGAGATAGTGGTGGTAGTTAAGGGTTCTCCCCTTGGTTCATGATGAACCAATAAGCAACCCAAGCCGAACCAAGCCAACCCAAATAAGCCGAACCAAGCCAGGAGACATGCAATACGAGTCAGATACGTACACGTATTCCAAAAGACGTAATTACGAACTATGGTCATCACACACATACACATACACACACACACACACACAAACACACACACACACACACACACACACACACACATATATATATATATATATATATATATATATATATATATATATATATATATATATATATATGTATTCACACACACACATATATAGGTACATTTACACACATATATATACATAGACTAAAACACCATGAAACTATATACAATCATGATACAAAACCTAAAATTACTTGATACCAACACCTCCAACCAAGTAGAGACACAACCACACCTCACTAACTACTCTCTAACATAACAAAAACTGAAATTAGAATATATATAATCCTATTAGGCAATACAACAAACACATGGGGTGTCCTATTTCAACAACTACCTAATAGGACACAAAACTACATGTAGACATACACTAGAGAACTCCAAATGGCCTCTAACTTAGTTCTATTGGTGATTCCAACAAAGGGATTTATTCCATGGATTCTAAGCCACTCTAAATGTATGGAAACTAGATTTAGAGGAAAGCTTTATACCTATTAGGAGTGAATCCTAATGAAACCTTCTCCGATACGGCTCCGATACGAAGAACTCCTCAAATGGACACGTCACCTTGCACTTCTCTCCCAAACTTTAGTAGCAACCTTCCTTGGCAATAAGGAGAGGATTTATGGAAGAATACGTGAAGGTTTGATTCGATTTGGAGATCAAATCAAAGCAAAAGCTCCAAAAGAGGGAAGAATACTTGAGAGCTTTTCAAAAGAGGCTAATTTATAAAGAGGAATGAAATGAACTCCTCCCCCTTGTGGCCGGCCAAGTAGGACTTGTTTGGGGCATTGTGAAATGTCCCAAACACCCCTCTCTAGTCCTATTTGGTTGGGTCTAGCCTAGGTTCAAGTTTGAGATCAATCGGATCTAGTTTGAGTCCCTAAACAACTAATCTAATAAAGGAAAAATAGACTAGTCTAACCAATCTAATTTGTGAACCATGTGGGCCATGTCTAACTTAAGTTGGATCCCTTCTAGAGACTAAGCTACCCGAGTCACTATCTCAAGTCGGAACGAGACGAAACTCCAACCACACTACACAAATCAATTAAATTATTTAATAAAATTATAAAATTTCAAAAATATTGAAAATTTAAAAATGACTAAAATACCCCTGTTCTTGAAAACTGGGAGTGACAGGAACCCATTGTAGTTAATTCTCTGATGTTTATAATATTTACCAGTTTTCATATAAGATGTTAATCTGCCTTACAGCCTTTTGATGATTGATTGTTTTCCTTACCCTTCCAGTATGGCACCCTACCATTGTCGTATGCTTTGATACCTTATGACTGCTTTTGACCTATTATGGTTAGAGTAGCTAGATGAGACCCCAGACCTATATTGTCTGCCATAACCCTTTATGTTATTCTTTCAAATTGTATGATTTTGATAAATTTTTCTGAGACCATGATTGTTGGGGACGAGATGTTAGCCCAATGATTATATCATGTTTTTGAATATGGCTAATCAATTAAGTTTAACATAATGACATCACTAATATTCATATAATTACTATCATGTTGCTACTTAAACTTAGCATTGTCCTAAATGTTCTATATCATATTGCTATGTTTGTATCATAATGCATGGTACTGCTTTGTTCTTCTAACATGTATTTGTAGACATGCTGTAAGCATGATCAAACATGATCAAACCAGGACATATGCAATAGAGAATTATTAATGGGCCAAAGACGGCGTTATACAAGAAGATTTCTCTGAACCGCCCAACGACCTATCCGGGGCCTCGCATCGGGGGTTCCGCTGCCCGGTCAGCGGACAGGGGTCGAGGGGACAGCGTCCCCCGTCAGGGGTTCGGGGGCGAAGGCCCCGAAAGGTATTCAGATTTTCAGATCTGTTTATCTTTGGACGATTGCCGTCAAGGAAAAATGCGTCTTCTATGTCAGGAAAAAGACGTCATCAAAAGGGCTATTAGTTTTCATATTTATTCTGTATTTTTCCTTTTATTTGAGTCTAGGAAAAATGTGAGATTGATCGGATCGGTACTGGCTTAGGTTTTTCTCAGTCCACAAACAAAAATAAGCCTACCTAAGTATCCCAAAAATCCACAATTCCAAAAGGCCCAAAACCTATGCAAATTTGGTTTATTCCTTACTGTTCTGAACCAGCAAAACTCTGACAGAACTCTGACCGAGTTCGGTCCGAGTTCGGTCCGAGTTCGGCCCGAGTTCGGTCTGGGTTATTTGAAATACAGTTCCCACCAAATCTGCGTCCAACGTTCGTATGCGAAATCCTAGCATCCGAACTCTGTCCGAACTCTGTCCGAGTTCGGTCGTCCAAAAATACTATAAATAGAGTTGAGATTACCATTCATTTTAACAATCCAATTTCATCTCTTCTCTTCTCTATCTAAAGTGTTCTGAGCTTTTACTTTCATATCTAAGCCTTTACGACTCTTAGCCAAGCCAGTACAGTTTCTGTTTAATCTAGAGTTTGGTATTGAAGAGTTGTATCGAAGGTTGTATTCAGAAAACGTTCCAGTTTTCCAATTGCCTTCTGGAGTCGGTCGTGCGCTCGTCACCAAGCACGGTGTTGTGGAGCTGGTCGTGCGCTCGTCATCAAGCACAGTGTTGTGAAGTCGGTCGTGCACTTGTCACCAAGCACGGTGTTGTAAGAGTTGCAAGCACTCAGTTAAAGCTTGTGCCATAGTGGATTAACATCGAGCAAGAGTACTCGAGACTGGATTAGTCCTCTCAGAGGGATACCAGTATACATCGCTGTGTCACTGAGTTTGAATTCTTAACTCTTACTTTACTGGATTTATTTACTGCCATAGTTATTGCTTAAAGTTTTTTTTTGGTGATTATTTTCCGCTGCACACGCACACACTCTATTCACCCCCCTCTAGAGGTGCTCAACGGTCCTACAATTGGTATCAGAGCTAGTGCTCCTTATAGAGATATTATTGCTTATACTAATTGCTCCTTCAATTGGTATACTAGCAAGGACTCTATTATTTGGCTTAACATCCTTGGAGCAGATCCTCATTACCAGAGCGGGTTATACAGGTAAAGCAAGGTAATATTGCTATTATATAACTGCTGTTACATAGATCACTATATCACATATGGCAAGTATGTACTTCACAACTGAAGAGCAATCCTCAAATAGACTCCCACTATTTGATGGAACAAACTATAGCTATTGGAAGACACGGATGAGCTTCTACTTGAAGTCTTTAGATTTTGACTTATGGTCAATTGTTCTCAATGGCTACAAAAAGCCTACTATCACTTCTATTCTCACATCCTCTATAATCAACAAGCCTTATTATAGTTACACAGTGGAGGAGAAGAAGTTAGCTAGCCTTGATGCAAAAGCTATGCATATCTTTTATTGTGCTATAGACACAAATGTATTTAATATTATTAATACTTGCACAACATCTCATAAAATTTGGAAAGTTCTTGAAGCTACTTATGAGTGCAGGTATGAAAGCAAAGCTAGCAACTCCAAAGAGAAGGATAGTCTTCTTAATGATGCAAATATGGGATTTAAGGTACAACACAATCCCCTATACGAAGAAGAGCTTTTATGTGACAATTACAAGAAGATAGACCACATCCAAGAAGATTGTACTACTACTAGAAAGGAGAGTCACTACGAACAATCAAATGAAGAAAGATCATCGGGTATATGGTGTGAAAGCAAAGCAAGAGAGTCTGAAGAAGAAGAAGAAGAAGAGAGACCTCATCAAGCTGCAAATTTATGCTCAATGGCATTATCTAACGAGGTACAGAATAATTCCCTTCTTGAAGAGAATGAATTTTCTTATGATGAGTTATCTGATGCTTTCAGTGATCTGTTAGAAGAACACAAGAAAGTATTAGATAAGTATAAGCAAGCTAGAAAGGATATTCAATCCTATAAGCGTGAGAATGAAAAGCTTACTTGCTTATTGAATGATGCTAGAAATACTTCTACTTCTAATAATTCTATTGAGATTTCCACACTTGAGTTTAGATTGCATGAGGCACTTGAATGCATTGAGAAAAGTACTCAAGAAAATGCTAAACTTAAGGAGAAACTAGAATCTGAAAAGAAGAAGTATTCTATTGCTTCATGTAGAATTGATGCTCTTTCTGCTAAATATGATGAGATCTGTGCTAACTCTAAAAAGTTAGAGATTAGACTGGGAAAACAGGTAGTATAACCTACGACTCAGTCTAACACAAGACACTTAGCACAACACAAAGTCACACACGTCAAATCTTTTATAAAGGAAGCAAGCAAAGCTAAAGCTTCACACAACCATGCTTTCTATTACAAGTATCCACGCACATCATATCACACCACTTCACATTCTCATACTGCTGCACATAGCCCTAATGTTAATACTTTTTGTCATTATTGCGGCATGAATGGACATGTTTCTCATTATTGTCAGATTAGAAAACTTGTTGATATGAACTTGTGCAAATGGGTTCCCAAAGCTAACAAATATGGATCCAAGTTTTGGATACCAAAGTCTTCACCTAATATTTCAGGTGGAGCTACTTATGATGAACCATAGAACCATGGAGTATGTTGGTGATTGCAAAGCTACAATGGTCATCTTCCAAGCAATTGCACCAACAGAAGTGTGGTCATTAGAACCACTTCGGTAACATGCTTTCTAAATAGTTTTTAATATCTAGCATGTTCTTACTGATGTCTTGCTATTAGTTTTCATTGATATCTTTTAATTTGTTTATTTTTTGAATCAATGTGAGACATAATTCTAGTTTGACTAGCTGTTTAGCTTAAATGTTTAGTTCACACTAAATTGTCTTTCACACACTTTCCATTAGTGTGACACATTTGTCTATGTATGCTATTTACTGTTAATCTTTATTATTGAAGCATGCATAGGAGCTTAATTTTGTTTTTGGTGAATATGCTTTTGACTCTTTGCCTTTAATATTTTTAATGGTCACTTCTTATCGATTTGTCTTTAACATGTCGTATTTACAATGATCGATATTTTGTGAGTATGTATGTTTAGCACAAGTCTCCTATTTACTTGAAAAATATATACATATATTTTTATGTTAACCTTGTGCTTACATAATATACTCATTATTGATTCTTACATCTTATTTTGATTAATTTTATTATGAATCAATTACATCTTTGTCTGATAAAGTTTATTTATGCATATTTTTGATCTTGTGATATTTTTTATGCTTGTTAATGATATATGAATAATTCATTATCAATCATATATTCACATGTTTCTTATATTGTATAAATATCTTTATGGAGATATATGAGTTTAGTTCAAGTTCTATATTATATTATTTTGAAAAGTAGTTTCAAACTTGTACTTATCTCATACTTCAGCTATTGATTACTTTGGACAAATTCATGTACTTCTCTTTATCAGCTTCTTCCTTAAAGCCGCTTTTAATGATGTATGTTTTCTTGGCTTTTTTGTTGATATTTTAGATACATGACTCTTATTGAAATGTTTTTTTTTCATGTCTTAATCTTGATAAACCATTATTTGGGTATTTACTTATTTTATATTTAAGGATTCTGGATTTTGACGATGTTCGATGATACTGCATATATTCCTTTGAATCTAAGTTCTTTAGAGTAGAAATTATTTTGGGAACAAGCCGAAAGGGTCCTTCTGTCATACAGGTGTAAATAGCCTGAAGCGACACGGTGTACTAGTCTTCGGACTACCGCTAGCTGGGAACCGGCCCCTATAGCTAACCCAAAGTGATCAATACTTTAGAGACTTAAGATTTATTATGGTGTACTTGCAATTTTCATCTAGTTCTGGATCCAAGGTACTGAACCCAGTCCCCTAGGTTCCAGAATACATCAGCATATCTAGGTCATACATTTTGAGTTATAAAATGTTTTATATTTTATTATTACCTAATGATTTTGTAGCACATGTGGATAAATGTAATTCATACATCTTATACCGTTTGCTATATTATTCTAAAATTTTTAAAGTCCATAGAATATTGTTTTTATATTACACTAATTCTTCTTAAATCCTCGGTTATTAAAGAAGAGATTTGTTTTGGGTAGAAGCCCACAAAGGGTCTGTCTGTCACCACGACTACGGTCGAAGCGAAGCGGTACTTAAGTGTTCCCCGGTGAACCTCCGTTAGCTGGAACAGTACCTCTACAGCTAACCCAAGATTGATCAACGCTTTATAAACTAAAGATTTATTGACATCTTGTTGCAATTATTATCTGATGGATTTTGAATTTTAGATTTGATGGATAATATTCTCTCTTTATGTTTTCACAAAAGGTAGCATATGGTAATCTATCTTGTCGATTGTGAGATTCTATAGCATAGATTAATTTATGTCATCTTTTGACTTATACGATTATTCATCATGCTAATTTGAAATATCTTTTGATAGTTTTATTTTTGAATGTTCATTTAATGGATATTTGTTCTTTTGTCTAAAGATGACTGTTTTTCGTATTTGTGACTCATTGAATATTATGGTATTGTGATTTCATCCTTAGCTTGTGTAATATTCATAATATTCATGATTTTGAGCTTTATATCATTATCTTCTTATTCAAGTTACTTACTGTCTACAACAGTAATTCTTTGCAGGGGAGAAGTCATGCATATTGAATCTCTCTCTCAAAGTATTTCTTTTCTTTAAACCTTACGGTTGTCAGGTGGACACCGTGCTAAGACTTTAAAAGGGAAGAAATGAACTTTGATAAGAAGACCTAATATTTTTGAATTAGTTTCCTACTTCCGAAAATATGTCTCTGAATTTTATTTTATCTATATTATTTTGGATATAACCATGTAAAGGTGGAGCAGTTAATTGTTTCAAGTCAACTAGCCCCTTGACATGCCATATATCTAGAATACACTTTTCTTTGGACATTTACCTAGTTATGTTTATTTGTTTAAATAAATTTATTTATGATTTATGGATTCTTTTATTGACATTGTTTTTTGTGATTCGAATCGTCAGCTTTCAGTCTAAGGACTAAATGGACGCATTCGAACATTTACTAAGACAGTTTTTCGTAATAAATTCTATATTTTTGCAAAGTCTTTTTGATTTATTGAATCTGTCCGGTACTCAAATGTTATTATTAAAGATAGTTTTCAAAATCTTTTAATATCTTGAAATATTTTTTTATATTTATTGGGAACATATTTTCTTCATCTTTAAGCCTTTATTTATATTGGATATTTTTTTCTTGCCTAAAGATGATATTTGTTTTGAGTTTGAAATTTTATATGCATTTGATCAAAGGAAAGAAAAGATGCATATCTTGGATATCCCTTAGATCATGTGAATTATTTTTGAACTATATACGCATATTTTAAGGGGGAGCAAATTAATTGTTTCAATTCTTTTATGCCCTTAATATGTGGTATAGCTAGTTCATCATTGACATATATTCTTTTAACTTAAATATCTTGTTGAGTGGTTCATGATATTTGGATTTGTATTAGATGAGAGAATATATGATTATTATTATTTTTAATTCTCTCATTTTATGAGTTTGTAAAAGTTGCCAAATGTATTTAATTATCCTTATTAATGATTCCTTTGAGCTTAAATTGTTTGGGCATTTCTTATTGAGATTTTATCTCAAAGTTCATGATTATCTATACTTAGACGTTTCATACTTTGTGAGGGAGCATTCAAGTCGACTGGATTTCTCATTCCCAAGTATTTTATCTTCATTACCTTCATGTTTATCTAATAATATATCATGCTAAGGTAATTGAATTCAAATGCATGAACTTTGGTATAAATTTTGCATAAATTCTAGTATACTTATTTTGATCTCTTTTTAATGATTATACGCTTTATGGAATTGACTCACTAATTTGTATGGGCAAATTATGAATCATATTTTTTTTTGTGATCATTGTTAAAAGTTTCATTATTTTTTTATTTGGTATATACTAGATTTGTGAATTTCTCATGAATTATTTATGACCAATGATTGATTTCTGCTATATTGATATCTATTTCTTATTGAAATCCTTTATTGGTATAATTCAAAACTATAGTTATATTTATCATAATATTGAGTTTTGAATATCATTTTTTTTTGGATTTCTAGTTGGTAAACTATGTATTGTTTGATTTAAATGTTCTTTGTTTAAGTTCAACCAACTATTTTTGACAAGTTTTTATTTCTTTAGTTATGCAATTTTCAACACTTGTCATTACACTGTTCTCCTAATCCTTGATCATGATTATTTTTGCTTTCCTCCTTTACTTATGCTTGAGTTCATTTTAGCTCTAATTACGGGAGAGCTTATTTTTTTGATCATGTCAAAGGGGGAGAAATAAGTTTAAGTCAGCACACAATATTCTAGTATTATGTGTTTATTACTGATACATGCATTTATTGTATATATATTAAACTTAAAGGATTTGCCATAATCAAAAAGGGGGAGATTGTTAGCCCAATGATTATATCATGTTTTTGAATATGGCTAATCAATTAAGTTTAACATAATGACATCACTAATATTCATATAATTACTATCATGTTGCTACTTAAACTTAGCATTGTCCTAAATGTTCTATATCATATTGCTATGTTTGTATCATAATGCATGGTACTGCTTTGTTCTTCTAACATGTATTTGTAGACATGCTGTAAGCATGATCAAACATGATCAAACCAGGACATATGCAATAGAGAATTATTAATAGGCCAAAGACGGCGTTATACAAGAAGATTTCTCTGAACCGCCCAACGACCTATCCGGGGCCTCGCATCGGGGGTTCCGCTGCCCGGTCAGCGGACAGGGGTCGAGGGGACAGCGTCCCCCGTCAGGGGTTCGGGGGCGAAGGCCCCGAAAGGTATTCAGATTTTCAGATCTGTTTATCTTTGGACGATTGCCGTCAAGGAAAAATGCGTCTTCTATGTCAGGAAAAAGACGTCATCAAAAGGGCTATTAGTTTTCATATTTATTCTGTATTTTTCCTTTTATTTGAGTCTAGGAAAAATGTGAGATTGATCGGATCGGTACTGGCTTAGGTTTTTCTCAGTCCACAAACAAAAATAAGCCTACCTAAGTATCCCAAAAATCCACAATTCCAAAAGGCCCAAAACCTATGCAAATTTGTTTTATTCCTTACTGTTCTGAACCAGCAGAACTCTGACAGAACTCTGACCGAGTTCGGTCCGAGTTCGGTCCGAGTTCGGCCCGAGTTCGGTCTGGGTTATTTGAAATACAGTTCCCACCAAATCTGCGTCCAACGTTCGTATGCGAAATCCTAGCATCCGAACTCTGTCCGAACTCTGTCCGAGTTCGGTCGTCCAAAAACACTATAAATAGAGTTGAGATTACCATTCATTTTAACAATCCAATTTCATCTCTTCTCTTCTCTATCTAAAGTGTTCTGAGCTTTTACTTTCATATCTAAGCCTTTACGACTCTTAGCCAAGCCAGTACAGTTTCTGTTTAATCTAGAGTTTGGTATTGAAGAGTTGTATCGAATGTTGTATTCAGAAAACGTTCCAGTTTTCCAATTGCCTTCTGGAGTCGGTCGTGCGCTCGTCACCAAGCACGGTGTTGTGGAGCTGGTCGTGCGCTCGTCATCAAGCACGGTGTTGTGAAGTCGGTCGTGCACTTGTCACCAAGCACGGTGTTGTAAGAGTTGCAAGCACTCAGTTAAAGCTTGTGCCATAGTGGATTAACATCGAGCAAGAGTACTCGAGACTGGATTAGTCCTCTCAGAGGGATACCAGTATACATCGCTGTGTCACTGAGTTTGAATTCTTAACTCTTACTTTACTGGATTTATTTACTGCCATAGTTATTGCTTAAAGTTTTTTTTTTGGTGATTATTTTCCGCTGCACACGCACACACTCTATTCACCCCCCCCTCTAGAGGTGCTCAACGGTCCTACACGAGACTCTAGGATTAGTACGACCATCTTAATTTCGAGGATGAAATTTCTCTAAGGAGGGTAGCCTTGTAACATCCACTTTTCTAAAATGAGGGTAATTTTAAACTTTTTTAATTTCAATCATTAAATAATAAGATTTAAATTATGTTATAATTTTTGGTGATTTTTAATAAATTTAAAACTATTTAAATCTGCGAATTGTGATTTTGATGTGTTTCTAGTGAAACCCTAGAGATTACTTGACCTAGAGCCTAACCATGACCAAGGAGACCTAACCATGTGATTAGGATGACTAATTATCATTTTTGGCCTAAGGGTATTTTGGTCATTTTTGGACCTTTAGTGAAAATAAATTTTGATTAATTAATATTATGCTAATTGAATTGTTAAAGACTAACCTAGAAGTTAACCTAATCTAGATGTTAACCATGAGCCTAGATATTAGATTAAAAGCTTCCATCATGACAAGGTTAAGAATATCTAAATATTAAGTTGAGGTTAGATATTTGTTAAGGTAGATATTTTAGCTTGGTCCCTTAGCTTAAGGCCTAGAATTAAGCTAGCTAGAGGCCTTGAAACCTCATGAAAGTTAACCCTAACCCTAGAAATGATTCTTGACTGCCATCAAAGGGTTTCCCCTCTATATAAACATCTCTTCATCACACCTTGCCTCTTTTCATAGCCTGTCAAAACCCCAATTAGTATTCTTCCCAAAATTCATCCCTTTTGCTCAAATCAACTCCAAATTGAGCCAAATCAATTGCATCACCCTCCCCTACAGTAGAGAAGACCATTGGAGGCTACCTAGTAAGATTTTGTAGCTCATTGGGCCATAACACTTGGAGAAGGACACCTTCCTTAGGGCTTTTCATTGATATCTAACTCTTAATAGGTAATTAGCCCCAAATCCCTTTAAATCCCTGATTTTTCTTCATAGATGCATGCATCTAGGCACCATAGACATGTAGACCAAGTTTGGTAGAAATTTGTGTCCATTTGATATGCGTATCAGACACGTATCAGTGTGTTATTGAATGTTTTCGATAAAATGCCTAAGTGAACTTTTTGTTCTCCTTTTTCAAAACAAATTTCATATTTGTGTCGCCCTATATGTATGATTTGTATTTCTGTATGTCTGAGCACAATTTTGTGTCATGTTCGTGTCCAAAATGGCCACGGACACGCAGCACGAGCCCCCGCATGGTTGCCCTGCTACCCGACCCTGTTTGCGGACATGCCATGCCACGTGGACACGTGCCACTTGACACAGAGGTGGGGGCAACCACTGGCAAGCCCCCTCGAGTTTCATGGACTCTCGGGTCATGTCGGACACGAAATCCATCGTGCACTAGCTTTGAACTACGTGTGCACAGTCGGGTTTTATCCTCTGATACTCACTTCGTGTCCTGTCCTGACATGACAAGGACACGGATCAGGGTGTCGATTTCAAAACACTATATGCCATCTATCTCCTGACACGAGCACGTGTCCTCTAATGGCTTGTGTCAAGTCCTTTTGGCCTCGACATCTTTTCACGAGCCAGTGCACACGCACATTTACTATTCTGTGTTCGAATGTTGTTTGGACACGTTCGTGTCCACTTGCTTAGACACGAACACTCCCCCCTGACACATACACATGTGGGGGACTTTCCTCTACACCTGTTTTTGTGTTTAACTAGGTTTTAGAGTTTGAATTTTGGTCGAACTGATGTTTTCTGATACTCGAACTGAGTATTCTAATACCGTGACTGAGTTCGGTTTGAAATGTTTTACTGAGATTTGGTTGGAAGATTTTGGTTGTTGATATATGTAAATAGCTCACTGTAAAGTAGGATTTAAGTAATCTGATTTGGGTTCATTCGAATGTTGAGTTTGAATTCATGTTTAGTTGAATTCACTGATACAGTCCTGAACTCGAAATGATTTCTAATACCAAATGAAACATGGATTTTGAATTTCAAATGAAACTAAGATTTCGAATTTGGGTTGGTTTGATTCATGAAGCTATGGTTTGGATTTGAATTTTAAGTTCATATAAAACCTGATTTTAGGATTCAAGTACAACATGTAAACCTGAGATTAATATATAGGTTGACTTTGTATGAAACTGATTTTTTGGCTTTAAGGTTGTGGCTTGTTTTGAATTCAAGCTTTGAATGTGTTATGTAAAAACTGGAATCTGATTTTATAATGAACCTGAAAATGAGTTTTGAAATGTAACTTGAGTATTCATTGAATGCTAAAACTGAGTGTTACCTTAACTAGAAACATGAGATTAAATTGAACCTTAAAACTGTCCATACATGTTTAAAACTGATTTTACCCTGAAATCTGAGATTGAGTCCATATGCATAACTGAGTATTGAAACTACATTGCAAACTGAGTGTTGGTTTGGTTTGGTTAAAACTGGGTTTTGAGTGAACTTTACAAACCTGAGAATGAAAGGGGATTTTGATGCAAAACCTGAGAACACTTTGCCACTGTAAGTCTTGCACTCACTCACATTTGACACTTACACTCTTATCACTCACTGCCCACTGTTTCCTTCACTGCCATGCCACACACACCTATATATATCACACACACTCTTTTTCCCTCTTATATATATATATATATATATATATATATATATATATATATATATATATATATATATAATGATGTATGCTTGTATGAATATATGATATGTAAATATATACATGACATGATATGGTATGTTACATTTGACTTGTAGGTATGTATTCATGTATATAGATAGTATATGGATGTGGGATACTAGATGGGTATATATATGTATATATATATATATATATATATATATATATATATATATATAAATATATATATATATATATATATATATATATATATATATATATATATATGATTTGATTTGTATATATATGTATACATTGATTTGTATATATATGATGTCTATATATATAAGTTTTGATATAGGGTTTTGATTAGTTTAACTAGACTTAGAGTAGAGTTTGACTGGCTTGACTTAGGCTCTATGGACTAGTTGATAAGAGTTGACCAATAGTTGACTTTGACTTAGAAATCATGTAGATACATTGTACACTTCATTTATAACCCCTCTGTATACATCTTGACTTGTCTTGCTCTAAATATGAGTCAGATACCTCGATTCGGACAATATATTCTCACAGACATTCAGATCGCAGGCGAGTACATTCTCTGATCGTTTCATACTTGCTAGGACTTATATTCATGCTCTAGATCACTTTACATGATGCTGTCACGTTATTATCACGGATTGGTACTATATGGATCTTTTAATGAGATGTTATCCCTCTTAGCGGGCGTATCGAATATTTCGTGTCATGTGTTTCATGTACATCATGTATTCCTTGTTCTTGCGTTATTCATGTATTCTCATGTGTTCTCATGTGCTTTCATGTACGCTCATGTACTTTCATGTGCTCTTATGTACGTCCATGTTTTCTCATGTGCTTTATGTGTAACCAAACCATCATGTTCGTAACGTAACTTGACTGGATCCTTGTGTATTGATTGTGGGTAGGGGTGAGTATAAATGGTCATGTGATTTAGCCATCATATTTACTATGTTACTTTTCATGTGATTATCATATTTCTCATGTACGACACAGCCTTCATGGCTAGTATTTTCATGTGCAACCTGTTTTATATCATGTTCAACCCAAGCCAATTACATGCCATCTCATACTCTAAATCACTAGTCGCTTACAGTTCTTACTTATCATGTATATATTTCCAGTTATCAAATATCTCTTGTTTTTATGTACATTTTCTTACAGTCCATGTATCTTACTCTTTTGCATGTTTTATATTTTCTGCCATGATATAAACTGCGTGAGATGTATTGTGCTCGCTCCTATCCCGACTGAACCTGTTGAAAATATTACAGAGGATGGGGAGGAACTCTGCACCACCTACTACGGAGCTTTCTTAGATGACACTTGGGACCTGGACCTCCGGGAGGTTCAGGCAGCTGCTGAGGATGATACCATTGTCTAGTTTAGATAGCTAGACCTTTATCTTACCTTTCATGTCATTTATTGTTTATGGATCCAGAGTCGTATATTTTTGAGATGTTGAGACTTAATGTTCTTAACTTGCTTTTGTTTCACTTCTGTTTGTACCTCAATTTTTGAGGATTTCATTATCTATTACCTCGTGCTATTTCCATCTCTAGATTTGTGATTGAGTTGTACCTCCTGTGATTCGGCCTCCTTTTAGAGAATATATCATATTGTGGTTAGTTATGTTCATGACTTAGAACAACATTCTACCGCCGACACTGCGGCGTAGGCTGGACGTACCCACTTCTCGTGCCCCTACACTGGGTGCGGGTCGTGACACCTTCTTCCCTTGACATCTTCTCTCCAATCAATCAACAATACCGATAACATAAAATTCTAGTTAATGATATGAAGACACAATATTGCACGCTTGCTTCCATAGAATTGTAAATCGTAGAATTGTTGTGTGCTTACTTATGTTATGCCTGTTATAGACTCTAAATCATAAATATGCTACATGTTTACTTATGTTAGGCCTGCTATAGAACTGTGTTAAGTAGAGAATGAGTCGAGTATTGAATGATGTAACGGGAATACAAAATATGCTAGTAAGTGCGCAATTGATAGTAGGACACTGGAGATCGAGTTTCTTACCAATGTGTAGACCATACTTGAGTAACTAGTTTGAGTCACGCATGGTCATGGGTAACTTATGCACAATATTTTAGTTTCCTCAAACGGCAACCCGGGGCTACGGGACCGACTCGGCCTAGAAGGAAACGTGATATATACTTATGCTGGATCCTAGCATTGGTGATTCGAAAACTTTCAGCGGAGCTCGCTACACGCACTAAAAGTATCGTCGTCTAAACCAAGCTATAGTCCATGATGACTTGTCGTGCCAGTGACCTTCACATATATACACTGTTTTAGCTAATGATATCTGGTTGACAGGGAAGAACATGGTAAGTTTTGTACAAGGGCAGAGACTCTGTCGTGGTTAAGATTCAACATACTTTACATTTGTTATGCCCTATCAAATATTCTTATGAAATTGACTATGATGGCTAGAAAGATCAAGTAACTATTGCATGCTTTACATAATTTATGTAACAATTGAAATCATGATATTTAATTAGTCACTCACCAATACACGATAATGTACAATAAATGCTGCGAACTAGGGAGGCATGTCGAGGAATTGAAGGCAATACTTTAACATTTTGTAGCCTTGCTCGTGTGCGAAGGCATGTACATACCATTTTGAAGACCCCGCTCTCGTCTTGTTGCATTGACTCAAAATTCATGTGTTTCATAGGAATGTAAAGTATGGAATGACTATCTTATTTCGAGTTAGTTTGTAAGTCCATGCGACAACCTTTACTTGTACTTGAGTTTATGTAAATGTTGTTCATTATCAATAAAAGAACTTTTTTTTTCTTTTGTACAAGTGTGTTATTCAAATCTCAGCGTACTCTGTGTTGTGTTAAAGATAACTTTATGACCGGGCCTTATCCGAGCGCAACTTAGGCTCGTACGATATCAGAACCGGGAACGACTATCGATTCTACGAAATCAGGACGTGACACCAGCGGCTCCAAAGTCCCTCAGTTGCGGCGTCACTCAGCGCAGTTTACCGGCAGCTGAGGAGAATCGGGTGTTGTCGGTGGAGCAGGCGCATGGGCTGCGTCGTCGGAGGCTCGCGTGGGGTGTTCTGCTGACTGCGTCGTCGGAGGCTCGTGTGGGTTTTAGAGAAGAGAGTCTTTCTCTTCACCTGCAGCCCACTTACACCAATTTGTGATGTAGCTTGAAACTGATAAAAAAGCAAGGGGACAACAAGTGAAACATGTCAGAGACATGACACTTGCGAAAGAGTTGATGCCTCCAATGCATGATTTGTAGTCTAGTTCGAAAGTTCTACGTTTTTAATGTAGAAATTTATTTTATAGAATAGTAAGACCCCGTTTTAGTTCACTGTAATGTAATAGCAGTCGTAATGGAATCAGATGATTTTTTTTTATTCGATTCCGTTGCGAGTACGATTTCATTGCAATGAACCAAACGGAACCTAAATCTAAATTGGAATCCCAAAATTCATTTTGATTTTCAAAATAAGTGAGAAATAAGGAATTTAAATGTCCCGAACTATTTTCTACTATTTCCATGAGGCCCAATTTAGATGCTCAAACCAACCCACAAAATGACACTAGGCAAGAAAATGGTGTACAACCTAAATCACAATGTTGATACCGTCTTAAATAATAGAGGAAATTTCATATAGAGTGATGAAATTTAGCATATTTATATAAAAGAGGAGAAGTTTTCGATATTTATAGGAAAAGTAATGTGGCGCCATCTTAGATGGCGCCCAACTTTTTTTTTCCTTTTTTAGAGTGTGGCGCCATCTAAGATGGCGCCCAATCTTCTTTTTTTTTTTCCGTAACTTTTTTTATTTGATGGTTACGTGAGAAAGTTTGATTTTATCTTCTTAAATAAATTTAACTCTTTATATACAATTTTATCTTTTTTTAAAAAATCTTAGATATTTATTTAAACTTAATATTAGAAAAAATATGTTTAAAAAATAATTCAAAATCTTAAATATTTTTTCACAAATCTTAGATATAACTTATCATCGTAATAATTTTATCAAACAATTTTTAAAATCTCTCTAGAGGTAAGTTCTTGGATATGTTTTCAAACATAAAATATTATATTTGGTGATAAAAAAATAACTCATAATTTATAAGATATGAATATAAAAACTATAGAAAGAGATCAATTTTCGTAGAAAAAACTATGTACGATCTCAAATTATATCTAAGATTTGAGAAACAATATTTAAGATTTTAAATTATTAATTTTAACTTATCTTTAAGATATTTTTCTAATATTAGATTTAAGTGATTTTTTCTAACATATTTTTTAAATATTAGATTTAAACGAATATCTAAGATTTGGAAACAAATTAAAAATAAATTGTATATAAGAAGTTAAATTTATTTACGGACGAATAAATCAATTTTCTTACGTTAAAGATAAATTTATTTAATTTTTACAATTATTTTTTTAAACATATTTTTGGTAATATTAGATTTAAAAATCTAATATTTAAGATTTTGAATTATTTTTTAAACATATTTTTTCTAATATTAAATTTAAATAAATACCTAACATTTAAAATATTAAATTTAAATAAATACATATTTTTTCTAATATTAAATTTTTTCTAGAGATATTTTTAAAATTGTTTGATAAAATTATTACGATTTCAAGTTATATCTAAGATTTGAGAAAAAAATATTTAAGATTTTGAATTATTTTTTAAACATATTTTTTTCTAATATTAAGTTTAAATAAATATCTAAGATTTAAAAAAAAAGATAAAATTGTATATAAAGAGTTAAATTTATTTAAGATGATAAATTCTAACTTTCTCACGTAACCATTATGCAGGAAAAAAAAAAAAAAAAAAAATTGGGCGCCATCTTAGATGGCGCCACACTCTAAAAAAAGAAAAAAAAAAAGTTGGGCGCCATCTTAGATGGCGTCACATTACTTTTCCTATAAATTTCGAAAACTTCTCCTCTTTTATATAAATATGCTAAATTTCATCACTCTATATGAAATTTTCTCTAAATAATATGAAATTATCGATTGAACCCTCTCCAAAATCCCGGCTCCATACACACACGCACACTCTCTAGTCTCCATTCATCTGTACACAACACTCCTGTCGTCACGCCTGACGCTCTGTAGGCTAATCCCTCTATAAATTGAAATTGAAGAACCCAAATTCCACAATTTCCATTCCGTTCCATTCTAACACAGCCATGGCAGCAGCAACAACAGCAGCTGGGTAAATTTTCCAAAAAAGACCCCCTTAGAAAGTATTTTAATTATTCTCCCCCCTCTCTGATGATGGGTTTTTTTGTTGTACAGTAGTTTTGTTAAGGAGGTCATCCCCCCTGCGTTGGATGCCGCTTCAGACCCGCCTTCTCTCTTCGATGGAACTACGAGGCAAACTAATCTATCCTTAAATAAATACTATTATTTTGTTGGGCGTTTGTGTAAATGTTCATTTTGTTTATTTGTTTATTTTGTAGGTTGTATGTATCACTCTCATGCCCGTTTGCCCAGAGAACCTGGATTGTTAGGAACTACAAGGTAAGGGTCTCTATTATTTATTTATTTGTTTATTTATACTAGAGAAAAGGATGGGATCAAGTAAGTCCCAACAAAATTTTATGAAAATTGAAACAAAGGCTAAATTATCCTAATCACACCCCCAATTAACTTTTCACTGCTCGATTTGACATCCAATTTTATAAATTATTTTTTTTAAGTATTTTTTTTGTCAATTTTAAAGCACATCGAGGCCACCTCAAAAGTATATCATATAGTACAAAAGTGCAATTTAAATAGCCGGATATTCTTTTGAAGTGGTTCCGATGTGCTTCAAAATGGATGAAAAATATTTTAAAAGAACAATTTGTAAAGTTTGTATCAAACAAGTTACTAAGAAGATAACAGTTTCCCTAATAGAGCAATTATTCCACCAGGCCCATAGGCTCATTTTATGATATCGATGGTATCGTTAACCTTCTCCTATAGAATTTTGACTGAACTACACTGGAGGAAGAGATGATGAAGCATAATGTACAAATGTTAGCCAAAACAAATCAAAGCGTAGGCTACGAAACATAAGGAAGTTCCACAAAAGAATTGACAAGATTTTTTTAAAACTGGCAATCAGTAACCTAAGTTTCAACCCTCTATGTTGGTGCACAATTCTTAAGGAAGTTATGAGCACGAGAGGGTCGTGTCGTAATACCTTGACAGCCAGTTTGCACGGACTACCTTTAACTAAGCATTTTAATCTCAAGCAACCCATGATCACCCTCCATTTACACTTCACTATACAAAGTGTAGAGAAATTGGTAAGAAGTTACAATTTGCTATAGGGAATTGCATTCGTTTCTATGACACATTAAGCCAACGAGCGAAAGGTGACCTTACCATTTTCCCATTAAGTTAATATAATCAAATATTTTTGCTATTATTAAGATTTGGGTAAACATTTGGAAAGCAGGGTCTGCAAGAAAAGATTAAATTGGTTCCTATTGATCTACAAAACAGGCCAGCTTGGTACAAGGAAAAGGTGTACTCTGGGAACAAGGTAGAATTTGACTCTATAGCTTGTGTCTGGCGCAGAATCGCTAATGTCTTTGTGTTTGCTTTGATAGGTGCCTTCCTTGGAGCACGATAATGAGGTCAAGGGTGAGAGTTTGGATTTAATCAAGTATATCAATGAGCATTTTGAAGGGCCTGCATTGCTTCCTGATGTAAGAGAAATGAATTCGAGAATTTGCAATAGTCCTATATATTTGTAGTTCTGTTAATTGTGAACTGCAATTTTTTTGTAGGATCCTGCGAAGCAACAATTTTCTGAAGAGCTCTTCTCTTACAGCGATACCTTCAACAATGTTAACTACAGAGTCTTGATGTCTAAGGGAGATGTTTCTGATGAAGTTGGTGAGAGAAGTATCTCAACATTTGTTCATTTGAGTTAGAAAATAGGATGTTTAATATATATATATATATATATATATATATATATATATATATATATATATATATATATATATATACTGAATTGAAGAAGTATGTTGCAACAGGTGCTGCTTATGATAAATTAGAGCACGCCCTTTCGAAATTTGATGATGGACCATTTTTCCTTGGCCAGTTCAGTCTAGTGAGTACATATGCTCTATCCTATACTTCTGTTCAATTTCCTCTATCTTGGGGTCATACTGAAAACAACATTACATTAATTTCTTTCCTTCTAAGTATCTGTTTCCCTTGGATGAACCTATAACTCTACTAAAAATATAAAAGTTTGTTTATCTTCAGATACTGTTTTTTGTAAACTATGTAACCTTCCTTCTTTTCACTTGCCGAGTGTTCCATTTCAACCCTCTCATGAATCTAACAATCTTCATAAAGAAGGATATTTGATAATAATAAACCTAGATGCATGGCTGTTGATAAGCTACAAGGTTAAGAATTAATATTCTGAGAACTTTTTTTTAACAGATTATCCTTGTATGTTTGTCCATTCCAGTGTTCCACCTAATGGCGAGTTATATTTTCATTTTCTTCTTGTATGTCTATAGTTGCTAGAATCTATATGGTATTTATCTTTAATATAAGGATCATTTTTATAAATTTTAATTTTCATGCACTTCGTAATTTTGAAGGTTATGAATTCATGTTCCTCAAAAGCTTCTAACATATCTGTGTATGTTCGTCTATTCCATATGCTACAACGAGTGGCAGATTGGTTCTCTTTTCTTTTTGTATGTCAATAATTGGTAAATCATGTATATGTTAATTATCCGGCACATAAGTTATGTTACCTTTCTGGTTATGGTTAGAGCATCATTAGTAAGGCCCATCCCATTTTCTAGATTCTAGATTTAGAATGTAGGAGCTCATTTTGTAGAATAATAAGTCTCATCCCTAGTCCCAATTTCTACAATTTCGGTTCCAACCCATCCATGGGTGCTAAGGGTTGGGCCTCCCAATTTCTAGATTCTAGATTGTAGAAACTCGTTTTGTAGAATAGTAAGTTCCAATTTGGAGCCCAACTTTCTAGATTCTAAACTTTATATTATTTTTTTCTTACATTAATTTTTGACCACACAATTTTTGGGACCGGAGCTCATTTTATCATTTCCTACTATTCTCATACAAATCCAACCCATTCTACATTTACCATTTTTTTGAAATTTTGGGCTCCAAATTGCATTGGAGAGTCCCAACTACTAATGATGCTCTTAGTGACTTAATGGTTGGTGAATTGGGTTTATTAGTTTAGCTCCGCTCTCGTGTAAACTGTATATCTGAGAGATTCCAATTCCGGCAAGCAAGTTTATACTAAAAACCTTTGTAAAATATCCTGCTTGTCTGCCTTTGTTTAAAATGATAATATGTTGCTTGTTATCAAGCTATATTCTGTTCATTTCCAAGCATGTGGAAGATATTACAAATATTTCATTTGTGTATGTAGTTTGTTTGCACATATACGGATCTAGATTTTGCTTTTGATTGATATGTTCAAACTTTATTGTTATATTTTGAAAAAAATTGGATACGATGTATCAATCTAATTTCTTGTGGTACTCTTTCCCAAGGTATATATTGGCATGAATTTTCCTTCAAAAGGAGAAACGAAAAGTGATTCTAGGCATAATAATGTGGACCAGATAATTTCAGAAGATAATGAAAAGGGAAGCTAGACCAAATAATTCCAGAAAGATAATGTAAGTAATAAATATTGGCATAATGTGGATTTATGGGTCACATTCTCACAGGATACTTGGAAAATTTACATGTACAAGGATAGTTCTACTAGAAAGTGGTATGGATTTTTTTTTTACATGTTTTACGTGTAATACTGACATTGGTTGTAGCATGTGGGTACTGATATAATGACATCAGGAACTTTAGTGTAAGCAGCAGAAGTCGTTTCAATTGAGATAGTGATATCGAAAGCTTTTGTTTTATCCCTGTCAATTTAACATAGTTGCACGGTTCCTCCTTTGGAAGTGACGTAAATACATGTACACGGATAATTCTACTAGAAAGTGGCATGTACCTTTTTTTTACATGTTCTACGTGTAATACTGACATTGGTTGTAGCATGTGGGTACTGATATAATGACATCAGGAACTTTAGTGTAAGCAGTAGAAGTCATATTGATTGAGATAGTGATATGGAAAGCTTTCATTTTATCCCTGTCAAATTAAAATATGTTGCACAATTTCTCCTTTTGAAGTGACGTAAATTTTGGTTAAATCAATTTGGGACCTAGGGGCAAAGACAGAGTGGCATGGTTCTGTCACTATGTCCTCCAGAACCCTTACATTCCTGTAAATACTATTGTCCTTGGCTATTTCATTGTGAAAGAATATAAATGTTAACATTTATATCCTATCATTTCCTCTTTACAGTTTACACTCCATGTTCTTTTTCATAATGGTGTGGTCATGTAACACTAAAAATCTTTTAAGCTGATGCAATATTGAGATACATTTGTCAAACTGATCGAGACTAAATTTGATTTGTCATTTTATGGGTAATTGTTTTGTTAACCATTTGTTATAATTTATTCTTGTGTTCTTACTTTCAGTCTTGAAGAATATGATGTCATTCCAGTTTATGTTTTTCCACCTTTCTTGTAGTTTGAATTTCTATGTTTTCAAAATTGTGATCTTAGGTGGATATCGCATACGCTCCATTTATTGAAAGGTTTCACATGTTGTTTTTGGATGTGTATAAGTATGACATCACGAAAGGCAGGCCAAAGTTGGAAAAATGGATTGAGGTATTTCCAGTTCTTACTAAAAGGTTTAATTTCGGTTAAATCTGTCTTTTTTCTTCAACTCAATGATATTGAATTGGCCTCAAAACCATCCATGTGGTGTATACAACAGCCATAAGTTTGGTAGCTCTTATTTTGCTTTTGGTTGGATCAACATGGAAATCAACAATGGGACTTCCATCTGACAAAGTTTATGAAGAAACGATTTATCTGTAAAAATATGCTAAAAGGAACATCTGTTAGATGATCATTATGCCATTGATGGTGGCGTATACCCTGAAACTAAAACCATGTTGCATACTTGCATGGACATGAATATGATATGACATCATATAGAATTAGCGTCTAGGACTTGCCACAGATTTTGGTGTCCTAGTGTATGAGTGCCCTTGCCATGTTCGATACATGACCTCCGTGGACAAAATATGGATATGGTACCTATTTTGGAGTATGTGCTTCGTAAGCTACCATTTCCTGCCATCTGTATGTTCATCATGTTAACCTTTCTCATGTGTTGTATGTTGTCCATGATTATGGAACAAAATGTGTGTTTGAGATTGGATCTAGAATCTCTAGATATTGGAGAAGTGCATAAATAGATAATTGATTAGTTAACTGGCATGACCTTTCAGAGTTAGTTTCTCATAATTTGTTTATCATTCCTTTATCAGTATGATCTGCAATTCTTGCAGTGTGATTAAAAATCTAGTATTTTTAATATAGCTAAACCATTTTGCAGGAATTGAACAAAATTGATGCCTACACATCAACTCGGCGTGATCCTCAGGAAATAATTTCTCACTCTAAGAAACGTTTTGGGGTAACTTCAGTCACTTTTTAATTCTAACTACTATAATTGATATGATTTACTGGCTAGATATTAATTCCTCTTTCTGCATTTCCAGATTGAATGAAGAATTCGCCATGTTCATCCAAGGTTCAACTCTATAGTTCATCGCCTGTCTTTGGCATGAATATTCTGCATTGCAAATATAAATACAGATGTGACTAACAAGTGGAAATACAATATAGATGCATTCTAAAGTCGAATATAGCCCTTTTCATGCCCTGTTTTTTTTTTCCTGGGGTATAAATGGGGTTATATTTGACTCATCACATTTCTTGCCAATGTATACTATTGATTGGTCAAATCCAGAGGCAAACAGTAGTATAGTCCTAAGACTCTTCTAATACATAATATTCAAGACTAGCTTGTGGCAAGGATATATTCATTAAACTGCTATCAAACTGAGCTAAAAAATGAACTAACTTTATGTTTGTTAGATGATGGTATATGTTACATATGGTGTTTTAATTCATAGTATGCATGCTTCAATTGTCTCTTTAAGTACTTTTTTGGGTCAGAAATTATTAGAATCAAGGTGATACAGTGACTGAAATTATATATAAAGGTTTGTTAGAGCTCCATAGTAAATGAGGCTAGTTATTGCTAGGCCAAGCTCAAAGGAATTTTCTTTGGGCCGTACTTTAAGTAGGATACATTGCAAAATTTGGCTCAATTATCAGAAACAAATTTCTAGATGGAGGGATCTAGTTCGTAAACAATAGGAGATATTTGAAGCATGCATACAATGTCTGGTGCAAACAATATCCGGTGTTGGACATATTAATATCTACGATGAAGAAAGATGTTCAAAATCGCCTTTCAGCACGAGAATACTACGGACTTAAGCAGCATAAGAAACAAGGTGTAAGAAAACACTTCACTTAACCTAATAACCTGAGCCATTGACAGCCCTAAGTAGCATAGGAAACAAGGAGTAAGAAAACATTTTTGGTGAATTTGAGCTTAGAGTAAAATAGTAGATATTTTACTGAATAAAAGAGGTTAAAAACTGTGGTATATTCCAAGAACTAGCCTTCTTAATTGCTGATGCATAGAAGAGTTGTAAGCAATGATATGTTTCTTCCATGATTTTATGTTTTTTTAACAGGACTTAGTGTAGCCCTTGTCAAATTATATTTCAGATTTGAACGTGGTGTTCATTTGTTGTAAGATTCGCCAGTGTTCTTACTTCTCCTATGTTGACTTGTGGATAATTCAGGTGGCACGCATTTGAGTCGGACTTCTAGGTTGGTTCAATAAAAGTATCGTTTCCAGAATGCTGCTCGTCATTAGTATGTCGGGGTTTTACCTATATTTCTTGTACTAAGAAGAATGATTGTCATTATATATGTTATACCTGAAGCCTATTACTCATGTTGGTTTATTGTAAGTTTGGTAGTCTCGAGTAATGCTTGTCATCGTTAAGATGATGTGTGCTAAATCTGAAGGGAAAATAAAAATCTGAACAAAGTCTTGTCAAATGGTTCTCTAGATTTGATGATATGATCTCCTTATTCCATTTTATATATATGAAGTTTCCTGCTGAATCAGTGGCTACTGTTGTGTCGTGTTGATCTATGTGAATTTGTCAAGTTTTACATATAGTAGAGCAGTTGAGCATTGATAGCAGCATTACTTTTATTATGGCTTATTCAAGTGAGGTTGTGAAGCCGTGATTTTAACATCCTACACTAATTCTATATTTAAGGGTCTCCTGAACACTGGGGACAATTGTATCGATTTTTCTTCCTCACTTGGTTGACTGATAATGTTTTTTTGTTTGATTAGTCCTTCAATATTCAACTTGAAGGCCTGAAGATCATTGTTTGAATTTGTAATTATGCAGTAGGTATTGCCTATGGTCCTCTTTCTAGAGACAAATGGCTTGCTCCTGGGCTCCATAATACATTCTTTCATTATGTGACAGCCCAGGAGCCATATTACCTCTAGCCCAAGTGGCGGATGTGTGAGGCATTCGTCCCCATCTGACTAGGTTTAAGCTGGGATAGAAGCATATTATTCGTTTCATTTAATAAATGGTGGGAGTGGAGCCAGGCAATAAAAAAAACCCCTCCATTTCTGGTCGTCACAGCTGACCCTATGGCTACGTTCGGTTCGATGAATCAGGATCTTGAAAAAGAAAACTTATTTTTTCTTGTGTTTGTATGCCGAAGGAAATGAGGAAGTAAGAAAAATGATTTACAAGGGAGAGAAATAGGGAATAAATGATTCCTCCACTCATTCCATGGATTCACTTTTCCATTCCCAATTATTTACTTTTCTTCCCAATTTTTTAGACCTTTCCAAACATTGTAAAAGAAGTTTAATAAAAACTACAATTTTCTAAAGGAAAGGAAAGAACAAAAAATTGATTTCCTTTCCTTCTCTCTTGGATGGAACCGCAAGGCAATTTTGTTTCTCTTTTTCTAATTCTTCTTTTGAGTTTTCTTTGTGAATGCTCGTTTTATTTGCTTGCAGGTTGTATGCATCTCTTGGATGCCCATATGTCCAGAGATGAGAGAACCATGATTGCTAGGAACTACAAGGTGCTCTAGTAGGCTTTGTTTTGATGTGGAGGTTTGGAGAAGATAGTAGGAAGAGTAAGAAGAAAATGTTTGTTTGGCGATTTGCATGTTTGTTTTGATTTGAATTGGAATATGTTAGGTTTAGGGGTAATTTGGGTTGAGAGTTTTATTTGGGTAATGAGGTGTTTGTTGCCTCCAAGAAGTTATATTATAATTGGTTGATATAATAGCAGCCTTAAATGTGCATGTACAAGCAGGCCGATCCAGGGGCAAGTCCGATAAGAGTTCGGGCTTGGATAACCCTCTCCATATATAAGTAACTCTCCAGGTTGTTTAGTTTTCTTAATCCAATCCAAACCCGACTTAAATCTATATATTTTCAATAGGGAGGAAGGGCAAATTAACTTCGGCTAAGGCAACCCAATCCTCCGGGCCAACCCTGTGTACAAGTTACCTAATACCAGGTACAAGTACAAGTTACGTTATTTTCTGACTTGGAGATGTAGTCTGGCGAGGAGTAATCTCCAACTCTTTGTTCTTATTTGACTAGAAAGGCTGGTTATTGCTCCATCAGAGACTATGAATCATTGTCTTGTCATTTATATATGCTTAGAGTCGGGTACAGAGACGTAGACTATCGTGGTAAGCTTCCTATCTCTTGTTCTTCTTTGATGTAAGGATAGGTCACTGCTCCATCGATATATAGGCTATGAATCTATTCTCAGCCATGTTTAGTTTAGATTGTGTTTGTGTTTACATTTTGTATTTGTTTTATTGATTAGTTTTTGCCTACCCTAGATCTGTCCTTGAGGTACTTGCTATTTGAGGTTTTGACCATTCTGGCTTTGCTTTCACCAGATCTCGTAGCAGAGTTCGAGGATCTAACGTATCTCACTCTCAATGACAATCACCCATAGGACATCACTCCAGGAGCATGAGTGGTTTCCTTTCCACCCACTTGTATATATATGTCAATTATTTTGAACATTTAGCCACAAACATTTGTTAGTCTGAGAGGTTACTGGACATCCATATTGTATATGTACATAGAGTGCAAACTATGCAATATAGTCTCATACCATTGTTCTAGATGTCGTCTTTTGTATTACTTGTTTCATGAACTTGTATATCTTTCCTATGGTTATGCATGTGTGATTATTTATTACTATTTCTTGTTTGTGATGGTTTGAGAATAAAATTATATAGACCTTAGGAGACCGGTGGATTTTAGCAAACCCCCTTGTCTTTACAGTCGTGACAGTATCATGGGATATATATGTACTCCATAATACCTAGCTGGCCGTCCCCGCTCTCCATATTTCGGACCGGGGGCATGATATATCCTTGTCGTCTTTGCATCCTTGCATCGTATGACATACTTCTCCTTACCCTCACCAGCTCGATAGCACGATCCACCTCCCTTGGTGGAAGTTTCTCCTCGGGAAACTCATTTTCACTACCCTTGGTCTCGTTCTGAAGTTCTTCTTCCTCAAAGTTCTCTTTTATCTCGAGCACCGCCAAGTAGATCGTCTCCCCTTTGCTACCCTCTTCAAGTTGAATGGCGGAGATAATTTTCCTCTTTGATGGTTCACCTAGTGCAACATTCACCATGCATGATGAACTTTCCTCCATAAAGATGACGATTCGCAGTTTGGTATCAAAACCATCTTTGTCGCGACTCTCGAAGTCGTCCACTAATGATGTAGCAGTGAAATTAGCAATATCCGAGTAACGTCATACCTCTACGTGAACTCCGTTGGCTATCTCCTGCACAGAAAGCTCCTCTGAATTTACTACCTTCATCTTACTTGAATCTTTTGCTAACGCTAGACCCAAGCGACGGACCTCCGCACCTATGATGAAGTTGTGAGTGACGTATGTATCAACCAATGCTCGTGTGCCCATGCCATTGATTCTAACATCAATGTACATGAGCTTCTTGCCAGGAGTCTTGATACAACAGACTTGGCCTTAACGGCATTGAGTAAGCGCAACGATCCCATGTGTGCTCGATCCCCACTTCGTACTCCTCGTCCTCCTCCTTCTCGCTTCGAACGATATTGGTACATTTTTTCATGTTCTGACAATCCCGGGTACGTTAATTCTCTGCACATATGAAGCACAAAATTATCGGCTCGGATTGGATCTTTTCCATATATTCTTCATTCCCACATACGTACCCTCCCTACCTTCCTTATGCATTCACTGACATGTGGGCCATAGTGCATGCAGTACCCCACAAGAAACTGGAGCGTATATACATGTTACACACTGCGTAAGTGTGCATAAGAAATAAATAAATAAAAAGATGTTCCTCCAAAATATTCCCTTTCAAACCGGCCGGCTGAAGATATTGCGCAAATTACTACATGTTCTGAGCTTATACAGTTAGTTTATCAAATTCTTGATGATGAAGCTATAACATGGACCACATGGTTGAGTTTGCTTGATAAGTTGACCTAACAGTTATTACCATTATGAAATTTGAAATATGTCCTACATTGTATAATTGGAAGCTACCATGTCTCATTATGCTTGCCAACTTGAATACATTATACTGATAATTAATGATGCGTACAGGTAAGCAAATAATTGATTCTGTGGGCGAATCATCAATTCCTGTTGCTAAACCAGAGCGAGCAGTTCATTCATTGAGTCTGCTATATACTTGTTCAGAATTAACATTATAATATTATCATCACCTCATCAGTATGCCGGGGCATCTTTTTCTTATTTTTGAGATAAAACTCTACTGTCACATTGGACTCTGATTAAGTTATTCCAACGCCTAATATAATATTTTGTTAGTTTCGGGGCTTGATCAATGATGAAAAAACTGATACAATCGAGATCTACGATGATACAAAAAATCAAATAGCCAGATTATAATATGAAGGAAAAAAATAGAGAAGAGAAGATCTCTCGTTCTTCCTTGCAAACGTGTTGCAATTGGGACAGAACGAGTTACAATAATCTAGAGCAAGATGAGATGAAGAAAAGTTGTTGGGAGTGTCAAAACACCGTTGCTCAAAGCAAGATTCGTCCCACACGAATTGCTTCCAGGAACCAGGAAGTTGAAGAACTTGTGGAACGCTCGAAGTCACCTCTGTTCTGACTCCTCGGATGGACTTGCAATGGCGGCAGCAGCTCCCTCTCTCTCTCTCTTTTTCTGACTTATAATTTTCGTAGTAGTCACAAAGGAGGCCAGAAGAGAGTATATATAGAGAGAGCGTGGAAACCCTAGCCGCCTCTTCAGTTATGGAAAGACTGAATCAAATCCCAAAAAGATAGCAACGAGATTAATTCAAATCCCACAAAGATAGCAACGAAATTAATTCAAATTCCACAAAAAGTGGATCTGAATTAATCACATTGAATCAGTCTTTCCATAACTGACTTGGAGTCTGTACAGTCAGCGGAGCCCTCCATGCGGCAGCAGCAGCAGCAGCCTGGCCGCATGAGCCGCATGGACCGCATGAGCCGCATGGACCGCATGAACCGCATGGACCGCATGAGCCGCATGGACCGCATGGACCGCATGGACCGCATGAGCCGCATGGACCGCATGGACCGCATGAGCCGCATGGACCGCATGGGCCGCATGGGACGCATGGCCTCATGAGCCGTATGGACCGCATGGGCCGCATGAGCCGCATGGACCGCATGGCCGCATGAGCCGCATGAGGCCGTATATGAGCCGCATGCCGCATAAGACCGCATGGCCGCATATGAGCCGCATGACTGCTGACGTGTGACGTGCTAAGTGCGCCAACAAAATATCACATTACGTCTCATGAGCCCATGAGCCCGAGCCCGAGTCCGAGCCCGAGTCGCTAAGCCCCTTTGGGACTTAGCTCCAAATGGAATTAATCCAAGAGAATGACAAAAGCATTAATGCTTAATCCTTGGAGCCTTATTCTTACCTCCTAGTAAAATCACCCACATGGTTTCCTCC
The DNA here is from genome assembly GCA_029216955.1 of Iris pallida. NCBI lineage: Eukaryota > Viridiplantae > Streptophyta > Magnoliopsida > Asparagales > Iridaceae > Iris > Iris pallida. The sequence goes on along the minus strand of JANAVB010007399.1, from coordinate 5,321,955 downwards.
TTAGGGTCACCACCCCATGTACGTGCATCTCTCATCAACACAACCAAGTATATATTTTGAGATAACTCATGGTGCATTTTCGATGTGGGACTAAACTTTTACAAGGCATGTAGAGAGCAAGCTCTCTCCATGCAAAGAAAGCACCAACAATCCCCCACATATCACAACATATATATGTGTCCAGGGTTGAGCGTTCCCCACAGTAACTGTCCATTTTGCATTAGGATAGATGTCGCTGACGACTTGAATCTTCCCGCATGGGTTAAATAACAATGTGATACAAGAATGGACTAAGCCTTAAATTCTGCACCACAATTGTAATTCTTCACACTCACAAAGTGTAGTTACGTGTGCTTCTGGTTGCACATTAAAGGCCCTGTGTCAGCCTGGTTTCAGTGTATAATTTTGGGCGTCTACAAGTTTACCCTCAAGAGACGGCCTGATATCTCTTTCCAAACACTATAGGTGAGTTCTTTATTAAAGAGACATGGCATGAAGCCTTGCGCTTCCTTGCGGTGCTACGCCGCTATAACATGGCCTGAAGCCGAGGCATTACCCCTACCTGGGAACCTCATCGTAGTGTCATACTACTGTAGCATGAGGTCTCAGCCTCTTTGTAGTGCCAATCTACTCAGCATGAAGCCTAAGACTTCCTTGCGGTGTTACGCCGCAACGACATGGCTTGCAAGGCCGAGGCTTTACCCCTACCTGGGTACCTTGTCAGCCCCTGTTTTTCAATTTTAGTTAAATTAGTGTTAATTAATTTTTAATGTTAATTTTAGCCTTAAAATGATTATTAGGATTTTTAGGAATTTTTCTAAAAATTTTTAATGATCTTTCAATAAGTTTTATATATTAAAATATTAATTTGTAATTTTTAGAATTATTTTAATATAATTTTATAATTTATCGAATTGTTTTAATTATAGTTTGTAATAATTAGAATTGATTATATATCAGTTTGTAATAAATGATTTGTTTTTAAATATGGAATGCAAATTATATTTGCGTTTATATCCTGTTGGGGGCCTAGTGTAATAACCTAAACCTTGGGGGCCTATTTTCTAACTACCCGAACCCCCCCCCCCCCCCCCACGACCACACACTCTCTCTCCTCTGCCTCACCCACCCCGACTGCCCCGAGCTGCCCCGCCGACTACCCCCGCCTTTCCTGGTCAAACCCACCGCCTCAAACCCCCCTATAAAAACCCCCACAGACCCCCCGACCCATCCACCACCACCACGACGCACCACCACCGACCACCGCCCTGTTCTTCCCCTTTTTCCCCAAATCCTAACCCTAGCTCCGGTCACCACCTTCGTACAGCCCCACCGTCGACTTCCACAGCCCCCAACCGCCATCCACCGACGCGCCTCGACGAGCCGCGCCCAGCGCCACTACTCCGCCGCCGTCACGACGCCTCCACCGCCGTCCAGCTCCTTCGAAAACCCTCCCATCGCCGGACACGTAGGTAACACGACTCAAATCGTGTCGTGCGTGTCTCGTTTTCACGCACGAGACTCGCCAGGACACGACGGACCTAGTGCTGTGCTCGGACACGCGAGACTGAGCTCGTACGTGTCGTGCATAGCACGACACATTGATACCTGTGTCCTTAACTGTCAGGACACAGGACAGATATATATATATTTTTTATTATTAACCAAACCTAAACTAAATAAAATAAACGAAACCCTAACTCTAACAAACCCAGCGGACTGACCCCCTGGTCAGCCCAACCCGATTAAATTCCCCCCCCCCCCCCCCCGCTGGCTTGGGTTCGAGCCCCCCTTTCTGTTTCCTTTCTTTTTCTTTTTTCTGTTTCTTTTCTTTTCTTTTTTTTTTTGTTTTATATATATATATTTATATATATATGTATATATATATTAGTATATATATATGTATATACTGTATTTTAACAGTATTTTATATATATGTATATATATTTTATAGTTAGTAAATTTCATATATATATGTTTGTATATACTTTCATATGTATATATATATATATTATATATATACACTTTATAATTAAGAGTTTTCTTATATATATATATATATATATATATATATATATATATATATATATATATATATATATATATATATTTGTATATATATATATATATATATATATATATATATATATATATATATAAATTAAGTATTTTCCTTATACATAGATATATGTACCTTTTTCATGTGTAGGTATATAATTATTTTGTATAACTTTACCTTATTAAAATAATGATATTTATTTTGCACTATTACCAAATTATATTTTTAGTATATTTAAATTACTGCGACCATTTGGTGTCCAAGCCTAGCATGGGTATTTGGGCCCAAATGTGTTTTCACACATTCAAGACCTGTACAAGTCATATTGGACTTGATTCATGGTCTTGGGTCCTGTATTTGAACTTTGGTTGAAATTATATACATGGACAAAATACGCAGATAATTAATTATTGTGTGCAATACTGTTTTTGATTTTCTAAAAATACTTAAATTACTGCTAAAATTATGGAAAAATATTATTTAGATACTATGTTAAGTTAGCTAATTTAGTATAATTTTTGTAGTATTTAATTTACTGTTTTGCCACTAGTTTGGCATATGAAACCAAAACTCATTTTCTGTATACTTAGAGAAACTGATTTTTATAAAATATTTGTACTGGTTAATAAATTCCAGAAAAATTATAATAAATTTCTATGATTAACAAGGATCACTTTGATACTTTACTTTAAACAAAACTAGGCTTTTCGTCTATTTCTAAAATTGTTAGAACACAATGGTCTTTTGATTTATTTACTGATTAATTATGACTTGTAGCTTTTTGTGTTATTTTGAGTTTTAGCCGTGTTAAACCTCAACCCCTCACTAGTGTAAAGACCCTAGAAAGTTAGTTAAAGTAGTGCGTTACCCCACATTGGTCTTCTATGCCAAAATTATTATTTTGGCTAGGTGTCCAATCACAAGTCGTGTTTCACCTATTAGTGTCCTAATATTTTTAGCTTAGTGTAAAAACTAAGTTATTGTATTTACTTCTACAGTGACGAGTTACTGGACATCCATAACACTGTTATCGCAGCTTGTTTTGTTTTGCTTTGCTAGAGGCAAGTACTTTCTACGAACTTTACATATTGTCACATAAATGAACTGCAAACCCCACCATGTTAAATGCTGATCCTTGGGGTAGCAAGTTAGATCTCTACATATTGTACTTCCAGTTACTACCATGCTTAGAACAGTCTTGATGTATCTCTCACATGATTAGAATATGGGTTATGGGAAAACTGATAGTATTGTATGTGATCATGACCCCCCTATAGTAGCGAGCGAGGTCGCATTTTATATGCATACCTTGCCGCAGGCCATTATCCCGCATTTCTGTACGGATGTACACCTATGCTTGTTAACTTGTACGTATGTACATTTCATTTACATGTACCACAATATATTGTACATCTATTGACCGATCACGTACTTGCTACAGTTTTAAACATTACATGTACATCTGTCTCTATGACATATGTATCCTTGCCATGATAGATTGTGTGATGCCATGTTTCCAGTTATTTCCTCTTATGTTCATTTCTATGTTTCATATGCTAGTTTGCTAGATTCAGTACTTGCTCCCGTCCTGACAGGATAACGTTGTAGGTGTCCTTACTGAAGAGGAGTTACTCTGTGACACATACTATGAAGATACTGCCGAAGACCCGGCTTTGCTTTACGAGGATGTTCCTGCGGGGAACCTCGCCTAGTCGTCTTTTGTTTACTTAGACTTTTGAGATGTCACACCCCGCTCCCGTAGGAGCGATCGTCCTCGCTAAGGCGTGATGCCGCACGGGCCTAGGTTGCGCCCGTGTAAGGCCAAGTCCAGAAACGGCCGATTTAAGCTAGGCCACAGAGTCGCACAGAGTGTCCCCATTTGCAGCGGAAAGTAAATAAGCACGAGTTGAAGTGAACTCAAACATTTTATTGATAATCACGAAGTTTACAAGCGGCGCTAGGCCGATATTACAAATCGCTCGAGCTCTCTCTCTGAAACATAAAAGGCGTGCCAAGTGGCTTACAAGATGGAATGATACATGGCGATGTTCCGATACATTATGTCCTGTATAGGGTGCTTCAGCTTCTGCAACGTCCCAAGGCCCCGGAGTTGGCTCCGCACTGTCACGCCCCAGTACCGAAATACGGAGACGGACTAGGCCAGCTACACCATATGAGGTACGTAACGTCATACGACGATCGTGGCTGTCGAGAGACTAGGGGGTACATGCTACAATCAAGTCTCCTATGGTCCCACAGAGTTCTATGTCTCAATCAATCAAATCACATCAGCAAAAGATGAGCATTAAAGATAAAGCAGTAAGGCGTCCCCGACGCTGTATCAAAATGATCATGAGAGACTAGCTTCATAATTTAGCTATCTCGGAGAGTCAGGAGTACAAAATTATACACAGCTGCAGTCTGTTTAATTACAATTATGTATTGACACGAAATATCAAGTAATCCGGCTAACAGGTGCCGGTGGCTAAACGCCGCAAAAGTATAAGCAGAAGTGGTGGAGAAGAAACCCACTCGAGTCCCCGAACTGCCATGCTCCTAGTATGCACCATGGATGTCAGGGAGGAAGATCGTGTCCTCTGGCTCTGCTACGGGATCTGGCCAAACAAAACCAGCGGGGTCAGCCCCGAATAGCAAGTACCGCCAAAGGGGCACAAGAGTTAAGACTAAACCCAGTTAATAGAAAGAATGATAATAGTAATACTTATGCTACCATTATAGGGTGGCGCCACATCCTCGAACCCATATGGCACCCTTACAACCAAACAAGGACAAAAGGTGCCGCATGGAGTCGGGACGCGTCGTACTCTATAACTTTCGCATAAGTTAAAGGGTATAAACAATAAAATCTCCTGATCGTGACTTCGGTCGATAGCCTATCGCAGCACAATAACCAACCCAACAATCAAACAAGAACATGGGTTGGATCATGTACCACGATAAACCATGTTCCTCGGTCATTCACAGAAGTAGCACTTCACAACCAGAATAAGTCTTCCGTTCATAACTTCGGTCCACAGCCTATCATAGTACGATAACCAACCCAACAATCAAACAAGAACATGGGTTGGATCACGTACCATGACAGTCCGCTTCCCTCAGTTACTCACGGAAGGTAATAGGATACAAGCAAGTCGTTTTCACGGCCAATCAAGTCTACGCGTTTCTAGTGGAACGAGGTTATCCTCGCGTCATGTTATTAGAAAATCCTCAGATCGTATCTTTCCAGCAAGGCTAGCCAACCCAGGGGTTCGCGTAGACAGGTATGATTGAGCACAGGTCCCTCGCAAGGCCACCTTGCGAAAACATATAATATGTAGCAGGAATTAATCGGATACAGTCATCCACTCGTTACAGATGACACAGTATCCGTGGAGACCAGCCGGCGCGTCAAGACAGCATCTCAAGGCGGCTGGTGTAACACGATCTCGGGATTTTGCCCTCCCCATGCATCTAGTATATTTAGTTGCCTAGTTTAACCCTAGGTGAAATCTTGGACTCACATGCTGTGGCCTGCATGATTATCCTCCTAAGGTCGTACTTTAGTACGAGTACCCTAAAGAGGATCCATGTCAATCAGTATGTCAACATGTTCTACCCTCCTTAGTGTAATGCATCATTGCAAATACGCCACGTGGAGTTACGAGTCTTTTGTCGAGCATGAACAAGAACTGGGACATTCATGTACATGTATCAGGTAGGAACACTTTGTTCTCCGGGGTCACATTAGTGCTCATATCATGCTCGGGACAAAAGGCGTAAGGATATAAAATGGGCATATAATATATATATATATATATATATATATATATATATATATATAATAATAATAATAAAGTAACAATATGGGGCACAAAAGTCCATGCGGCCCAAGGGGAGTGAGTCCATGCGGCCGGGTCAATACTGGTTCATGCGGCTGGGACTACACGCTCATGCGGCTCAGAGAGCCCCAAGGCGCATGCGGCTGGAAGGTCGGGTTCATGCGGACGAAGGGGTGTCAGCGTATGCGGCTGCGAAGGGAGCAATCGCCAGGCGGCCGGGGTTCAACAGCATATGCGGCTAGGATCAGACGAAGCCTTATGCGGCTGAGCATGGGCGATACATATGCGGCTGGATGACGGATGAGCTTTATGCGGCCCAAAACAGTGGCGCATATGCGGCTGGGTGCAAAAGAACTCATGCGGCTGCGAAGGCTAGCCGCATGAAGTCCATGCGACAGGGGCTCATGCGGCTGGGTCTGAACAAGGCTATGCGGCTCAATTACTTGCCGCATGAAGATTCATGCGGTCAAGTACTCAAGCAAGTCTTATGCGGCTAGGAAGGACTTTCCATGCGGCTGAGCTCGAACGAGTCTCATGCGGCTGGATAGGCCATGCGGCCAGAGACTTGCCGCATGAAGATTCATGCGGTCAAGTACTGCTCTTCTTCTCCACTTGTCCGAGAAGAGGAGCCAAGCAACCATGGCTTCCAAACTACACAAAACCTTCATCCGGAGCCCAAATCGGAACTTCCTTAGGTCAAAATGGGGTAGAACAAAATTCTCTACAACATGGAACCATCAAAACTTGAAAATAATGAAGTTTGCTAGATCAAAACCAAGAAAATCCGAAAATGGCTAAAATCTAGATCTACAAAGATTAAAGCTTCAAAATGGAAACTTCAAGTTCTAAACTAGTATAGAATAAGGAGAAGAACATATTTTGACAAATAATTTTGTAAGAAATCATCAACAATATTTATGGATCCATCTCTTGAGCAAGTTGGTACTTGCCTTGGTTGGTGGAGGAAAGTAAATGAGAGAAAATAAATGAGAGAAGAGAGAATGAGTTGAGTTATTATATAGAATCTTGAACCCGTGGGTTCATGATGAACCAAGGTGAACCAAGAATAGGTTCCCCAAATGAGCCAAAACTGTAGGCCCAAATGCCGATAATAAATTACGAAATAATATTTTTTGAATATTTTTGGAAAATACATGAAGAAATACAGCATATAAATACAGTATAAATACAAGGTAGATACGGTTTATCGGTTTACGTATTAAAATACGTATTCCAGGATTGGGGAGTGACATCTCTACCCTTCTTAGAAAAATTCCGTCCTCGGAATTCCAGCCAAGACAGGATAGTGAAATCAGGGCAAGCAAGGCACAATCGTATACAAGTTAACTATCATAGCAGTTATTATCATACATCACAAGGTGTAAAACAAGCAGGTGCAGATAAGCATGGAATCGTGTCAATAAGGTGCAAAAATATACCTTATCAGTCAAACAAATGCGGATACCGAGATCTGATCTCGTCCTCGCGCTCCCAGGTTGACTCTCCCGGAGAGTGATGGTTCCAAGAAACACGGACAAGGCTGATCGTCCGACTCTTGAGTACCTTCTCTCGCCGGTCTAAAATAGATACGGGTTGTTCCTCGTAAGTTAGGTCGGTACCAACGACTAACTCAGAATGATCGAGGACATGACTCGGATCCGGGACATACCCACGTAACTGGGATACATGAAACACATCATGTATGCCAGTTAACGAAGACGGAAGGGCAAGTCGATAAGCCACATTGCCTACCCGAGCGAAAATCTTAAAAGGACCAACGTATCTTGGACTAAGCTTTCCCCGGGTTCCAAATCTGATGATACCCCGAGTAGGTGAAATCCGCAGAAATACTTGGTCGCCCGCTCTGAACTCTAGAGGCCTACGATGCTGATCTGCCCAATGACGATGTCGGTCCTGTGCAACTCGAAGGCGCTCTCTGACCAACCTAACTATCTCCACAGTCTGTGTGATCATCTCTGGTCCCAACAACTTTCGTTCTCCAACGTCGTCCCATGCCAAAGGGGACCTGCACTTCCTTCCGTACAATGCTTCGAACGGGGCCATCTGAATGCTAGCCTGATAGCTGTTGTTATAGGAGAACTCCACTAGATGAAGGTGATCCTCCCAAGATCCGCCAAAATCCAAGGTACATGCCCGTAGCATATCTTCTAACGTCTGAATGGTTCTTTCTGATTGCCCGTCAGTTTGTGGATGATAAGCAGTACTGAATCTCAACTTGGTTCCCAAACTTTGGTGAACACATTCGATGGAAGCTCCGCACCAGCCGGCGTCTCCTGCTTCCTGCAAGCAGACTGTGGGGTTATCAGTACATTGTTATGCACTGGTGGGGAGGCTAGCTCGCCCACAATGCCATGATTACCAAACACGTTGCATTTACTTTCGTGCACCGACTATCATTCATTGTCTTTCTAATCTTGCCTTAGGGTCAATTTCATGGCACATATCATGACCTATCTCGTGTTACTGATTTCAAGTGTCGTATGGAAAATGCATGCACGACTTACCCATACTTACCGTCCGGCCTTCCCTGTCCAAAGTAAACCAAGTTAGTCAACAATATAACATGAAGTAACTTAACGTGATTCATGCAAACATTCAATGTTACGGGCGTGTCCATGTCTCGGGTTCTAGCACGTTGTAGGCATGTTCATTCACGTCGCAGGCATGTTCAGAGTGTTAGGTTTCGAGCATGTTCAGAAGGCACATTTCCAGCATGTTCAGGGTGTTATATTTCAAGCATGTTCAGGCATATTACATTTCGAGCATGTTCATGTTCAGGAGTGTTACTTTGCAAGCATGTTCAGGAGTGTTATAATTCGAGCATGTTCAGGAGACACTTCATTTAGTTAACTTAGACTACTTGTTTCAATGCAAGAACTTGCACGTGGATTGCCACCAGCATAGTCCACTTAATCTACATGCATGGATCGCTGGCTTTACAAGCCATTTTGGACATATCACGTGGGCATTCTCACCTATCGAAGCGTGATGGCTGGTACACCTTGATAGTTTCTTGAAATGCCTGGCCTTACGTCTCTTTGAGCGGCCGAGCCCCCACTCAAAGCAGCCCGTAAGCCCCATGTCTGATTCCGCCTAGGCCGGCCACGGTATTCCCCCCCATCGCCCGTGCCGCAGAATCCTTCCTCAAGACGGCCACGGTATTCCCCCCCATCGCCCGTGCCGTTTGTCCACGACCATTTCGTATTTTACTTGTCTTTTCCTTAGCGGCTATCCTCGAGCCGTAGGCTAACCCTTAGCCATAATGCGTTAACGATCAGGTTGGCGTCCGTACAGCGCGGGTAGCGAGCCCCGTTGCACGTGCCCGTCATACCTGTCGCTAGCGTCTTCCATGTCTTATCTTTCATGTATTCTTTCTTTTATTTCTTTCTTTCACTTGTTCGTTCGTTCATTCATGTTTCACGTATTTATTCATTCGTTCATTCACTCGTTGATTCATTCATTTCACGCATTATGCGACTCCCAGTGCGGGAGTCGCCTTGGCGACCCATCGGTCCCATAGCCTTTCAATGTTGCTATACTATACTCGGAACGACTATGTTGATAGTCTTCCCATTTCATTGTTGTAATCCATTCATTGTTTTATTGTTGAACGCGTACGGGACTTGAACGTAAGCTTGTGCCGTAGCACGAGCGTAGAGCGCGGTGCGAGAGTTTCTATATTTGCCGAGTTCTTTTCCATGTTCTAAACAAGCATACAAGTTAGGATTATTCCCTTAGCTAGGTGCGTTGAGTCATTTATTAGCATGCAAGAGGTTATCGCCTAGCGATTCACGTGATAGTGTCCGTATTGTTATGTGTCTAGGCTAAGCACAGACGGGTTCATCGGAGCCACCCACCTTAGCGACGTTCGCATCGGCCGAGCGATACTCCGAGCGCGCCTTTGATAGTCTAAGTCTGGATTCATCTTGACGGGCCAATGCAAGCATTGCATCGATTCGTATCGATACTTCATCTGGTCGAAGCAACTCTTCGGGTCGACGGCTCATTTGAGTCGTTGCACTTGCCGTTTGGATCGGCGTTCCGCTAGGGCGGAGCGGGTCGTTACATGAGAGTAGACATGTATTAGACTATATCTTTTTGTAACTGGACATGTATCCAGTTTTACTTTTCAGTTCACTTGTACTTGGACATTTTACTATATACGACAACTTTTGTGTTTGGAGCATTTTATGACTTTATTTCACTTATAGAACTGTTAGCACATTTAGTCTTATCCTGTTGTCTTTAGAACAACTTACTACGTTTTATCTTAACGTAGGCTGGGCATGACTCGGCCTGGCCCAACAATTTGGGTAGAGGGTCGTGACATACCTCATCGTGGTGTCGTGCCACTGTAACATAGGGCTATCCTCCCCTTTGTAGTGCTGTCTACAACTCTTTAATTATGTTGTACAGCATTAGGCTACCTGCCTATTTGCGGTGCTACGTCGCTATGACTTGGCTTGCAAAGCCGAGGCATTACCCCAGACCTGGGAACCTCATGGTGGAGTCACCCCACTGTAGCATGGAGTTTCACTCCTTGTAGTTCTGCTCTACCGTGCTTCCTGTAAAGCACACCAGGCGTTCACTCTGCCTGAGAACTCATTAAGGCGTTTAAGCCAATCTTCCACAGGATCTGTTTTTCCGCAGAAAATACAAAGTAGACAACAGTGGTTATGGGTCTGTATCCCTTCCATGTTTCAGAGAACAAGTACCCACTGTTACCTGATAGTTTTCCAGTCAGTGATCCTCCTTTGAACCTAAAGTTAGATGCCTAGTAGATTTCTCTTTGAACTAATAGCATAAAACTTTATGGTAGGATTACAAATACACACTATCAGAATGCCTTCAAGCCAATTTTAAAAGTTGTGTCATCGACCAATTGGCGCTTGAGGCCCTTTGTGAACGATCTGCCAGGTTCTCCTGACTCCGAACATCAATCACTATAATTACACCTCTTTTGATAAGATCGTGTACTGCCCTGTGCTTCAACCGCACAGTCCTCTTCTTCCCGTTGAAGAGGTCATTTGATGCCACCGCCGCAGTCGCCTGGTTGTCACAGTATATCGGTATCGCCGGTATCTGAGCCCCAACCACTGGAAGATCATACATGAGCTCCCGAAGCCGTTCTGCTTCATCTGCTGCAGTTTCAAGTGCATAGAATTCAGATTCCATGGAGGAACGAGAGAGTATAATCTGCTTCTTCGACTTCCACAATATAGCAGCTCCACCCAAGAAAAAGACATATCCACCTGTGGATCTCTCGTTTTCCACCTCTGAACACCAGCTAGCATCACTGAAGCCTTCCACTACTGTCGGATACCCGTTGTAGTGCAGTGCATATGTCTGAGTCTTCTTGAGATATCTCATCACCCGCTTCACAGCTTTCCAGTGCTCAATCCCTGGGTTGCTTGTGAACCGACTCAGCATTCCCACGACGAAAGCTATGTCAGGCCTTGTGGCAGTGGTTGCATACATCAAACTTCCGATAGTGCTAGAATACTCCAGCTGCCTGACACTTTCCCTCGAGTTTGGCTTCAGCTTCTGATCACCCCTGTATGGCGTATCGATCCCTGGAAGATCCTTATATCCATAGCGTGTGAGCATCTTCTCAATGTAGTGAGATTGTGACAGCGCTACTCCAGTGTCTGTCCGGATGATCTTTATGCCCAAGATGACATCTGCATCCCCCAAGTCCTTCATACTGAACTTGGCTGAGAGGAACCTCTTTGTCTCCGTGACACAACCTATATCCGTCCCTAGGATTAGCATGTCGTCTACGTACAAACAAACGATGACTCCTCTTCCATCAGCAAATTTTGTGTAAATATATTTGTCCGTCTCGCTGACTCTGTAGCCGTTTGACTTAATAACTTCGTCAAACTTCTCATGCCACATCTTGGGAGCATGCTTTAAACCATACAATAATTTTACCAACTTGCAGACTTTGTCTTCAAGACCTTTGATGACAAATCCATCTGGATGTTGCATGTAAATCTCTTCGGTCAGCTCCCCATTCAGGAATGCTGTTTTTACATCCATCTGATGTATCACCAACTTATGTATAGCTGCTAGAGCGATTAACGTTCTGATGGTGGTCATCCGAGCTACTGGAGCGTACGTGTCAAAGTAGTCTATCCCCTGTTTCTGAGAAAATCTCTTGGCTACCAGCCTGGCCTTGAACTTGTCAATAGTTCCATCTGCCTTCATCTTCTTCTTGAAGATCCATTTACATCCGATGGGCTTTTCTCCTTCAGGTAGATCTACCAACACCCATGTGTTATTGGTGGTGATAGAGTCAAACTCGTCATTCACTGCCTCCTTCCAGAAGATAGCATCTCTGGTCTTTATCGCCTCATCATAGGTAAGCGGATCTGCTTCGACATGATAGGTGACAAAGTCATCTCCGAAGTCTTTAGGTCTCCTCGCTCGCTTTGCTGACGGCTCTGCGAGTTCTGGTACAAGAGTTGTTTCATCAACAATAGCTTCTTCTTGGACTACTGGCCCATATGAGATTTCAGTCTCATTTGTACCTACATCATTTTTCGGAATGTCCGAAAGAACAATGTTTTTGTCTTTTGCAAAGTTGTCTTCAAAGTATTCAGCATCACGAGATTGATGATATGATTTGATTCAATATCAAGAAATCTCCGAGCATCACTCTTCTCGGCATATCCCAAGAAGATCACCTTCGTAGTCCTTGTCCCTAGCTTCTGAATCTTCAGATCTGGGAGCTTCACATACGCCAGACACCCCCACACTCGAATGACATTCAAGTTTGGTCTGACTTTGAACCAGAGTTCATGAGGAGTTACGTCCGAGGTTGTATATGGCACTCTATTCAGAATGAAAGTGGCCGTTAATGCAGCTTCTCCCCAGTAGCATTTTGGAAGACCTGCAGTAAGCAGCATTGAATTCATCATTTCTGTTAATGTTCGGTTCTTCCTCTCTGCTACTCCGTTGGATTGAGGAGAATATGGAGCAGTAGTCTCGCATATGATTCCATGTTTTTTGCAGAACGATACGAATTCATGAGACCTGTACTCCCCACCTCGATCACTTCTCAACCTCTTGAGTTGTTGTCCAGTCTGCCATTCAACTTCGGCCCTGAACTCTCTAAACTTTTCGAAGGCTTCGTCTTTAGACTTGAGCAAGTAGACGAACGCGTATTTTGAGAAGTCGTCGATGAAGGTTATGAAATACTTCATCCCGGCCTTCGTGGAGAAATGTTTGAAGTCACAGATATCGGAGTGTACCAACTCCAGAAGATCTGTGCTTCGATTGACCCGATGAAAGGGTTTCCTAGTGATCTTCGTCTGAGCACACACTTCACACTTCTCCACCTTACCCCCATATTTGGAGATAAGTCCTAGACTAGACATTTTGTTAATTCTTTTACAATAAACATGTCCTAGTCTATTATGCCACAACTCAAGAGAATAATCAGAAAATGCAACTGCATTAATGTCATTAAACTGGTTGACAAGCTGAATTTTAAACATTCCTTCGGTTTGATAAGCCTTCCCGAAGTATGTTCCTTTCTTGGACATCACCATCTGACCAGCATTGATGTCCATCCTCAAGCCTGCATTGCAGAGCAGGCTCCCAGAGATCAGGTTATTGGCAATCACCGGAACATGCTTCACACCTTGAAGCATCAGAGTGTTTCCAGAAGTGAGTTTCAGTTCCACAGGCCCGATCCCCAGAACTTCAGCTTGGGCCTGGTTCGCCGTGACAACCTTCTCAGATATCGGCTGGTACGTGACGAACCATTCCTTGCCAGAACAGACATAGTAAGTCGTACCAGTATCTATCCACCAGTCAGAGTCAACCCCCACGGTTGTGACCTGTGCGATCATAGCAATAATGTTAGAAACCAGTAAAACCTTATTAGGCTCACCTTTCTCTGATTGTTTAGGCTTGGATCTGCATTCACTCTTGTAGTGGCCTTTCTTGCCACAATTGAAACAAGTCACTTGGGACTTGGACTTCTGTTACTTGAATGAATGACCCTTCACTTTTAGATTGGTGAAGTCCTTCTTCTTGTGATAAGAAGCCGCATGCTTCCCCTTGGGATCTCTCGTCTGTACTAGATTGGCATTAGCCAACTGTTTGGACAGAGTGTCCATCTTCTGTTGGGAATGCATCTCGTCCTCAACATGGATCTCTTGAAGTAGATCTCCCAAGCTAATGTCTAACTTCTTTCTGAGCATCCTTGCATAGAAGGTACTCCATCCAGCAGAAAGTTTTGAGACGATCCCTCCAACGACAAACTTGTCGGGAAGGGGCATCTCTTTTTCTTCCAGTTTCTGACGCAGCTTCAGGAATTCCTTCACATGTGGCAACATGGACTTCTCGTCCTCAAAGAGCAATTTGTGATATTTTTCAACCACAAACATCTTGCTCCTATTCCTGTCTTCTTCATACAGTTTTTCCACAGACTCCCATATATCTCTGGAAAATTCCTTCTTCGAGTAGCATTCTGCCAGGGAATCTTCCATATCATTCAGGATGAGAAGCCTGTAGATGCTATTTTTCCTTCTCCATTTGGTCTGGATTTTGGTAGCCGTATTGATTGCGGCAGTAGATCCAGTGTTTGGAACAGAAGGTTCTTCCTCCAACAGAACATGATCAACGTCTTTTAGTTGAAGGGTTAGATAAACCTTTCTCTTCCAGACTTGATAATGCTCTCCATCGAACTTTTCCAACTTGCAGTAGTCCGATTGGACGAGCGAAGCATTAATGTTTTCCATCTACAAGGATCTTGCTTTGAGATTGTTAGTCCCGGGGCTTGATCAATGATGAAAAAACTGATACAATCGAGATCTACGATGATAAAAAAAAAACCAAATAGCCAGATTACAATATGAAGGAGGGAAATAGAGAAGAGAAGATCTCTCGTTCTTCCTTGCAAACGTGTTGCAATTGGGACAGAACGAGTTACAATAATCTAGAGAAAGATGAGATGAAGAAAAGTTGCTGGGGTGTCAAAACACCGTTGCTCAAAGCAAGATTCGTCCCACACGAATTGCTTCCAGGAACCAGCAAGTTGAAGAACTTATGGAACGCTCGAAGTCAACTCTGTTCTGAATCCTCGGATGGACTTGCAATGGCGGCAGCAGCTCCCTCTCTCTCTCTCTCTTTTTCTGACTTATAATTTTCGTAGTAGTCACAAAGGAGGCCAGAAGAGAGTATATATAGAGAGAGCGTGGAAACCCTAGCAGCCTCTTCAGTTATGGAAAGATTGAATCAAATCCCAAAAAGATAGCAACGAGATTAATTCAAATTCCACAAAGATAGCAACGAAATTAATTCAAATTTCACAAAAAGTGGATCTGAATTAATCGCATTGAATCAGTCTTTCCATAACTGACTTGGAGTTTGCACAGTGAGCCGCATGAGCCGCATGACTGCTGACGTGCTAAGTACGAGCCGCATGGGCCGCATGACTGCTGACGTGCAAAGTGCAAAGTGTAAAGTGCGCCAACAAAATGCCACATTACGCCTCATGAGCCCACGAGCCCGAGCCCGAGCCCGAGTTCGAGTCGCTAAGCCCCTTTGGGGCTTAGCTCCAAATGGAATTAATCCAAGAGAATGACAAAAGCATTAATGCTTAGTCCTTGGAGCCTTATTCTTACCTCCTAGTAAAATCACCCACATGGTTCCCTCCTTAGGGTCACCACCCCATGTGCATCTCTCAACAACACAACCAAGTATATATGTTGAGATAACTCATGATGTATTTCCGATGTGGGACTAAACTTTTACAAAGCATGTAGAGAGCAAGCTCTTTCCATGTAAAGAAAGCACCAACATATTTCACTTAATTAATTGTATGTTCATGCAGTCATATTGGAATTGAAAATTTTCATACAGAACATTGATTGTTTATAAAATCACAAATAAAGCACAAAGTTTGTGAAAATTATATAGGGAGCACCAAAACGCCCTTAAAAGGACGTTTTGCTCTTTATGCTATTTTTAAATATTTTTTTATTTTTTTTTCGTTATATGTTCCGTTAAACCGTTAACGAAATAAAGAATATATATATAAAAAATGGAAACGTCCTTAGGAAGGACGTTTTTCTTATTTGTATTTTTTTGATAACGATAGGATGTGATTGTTTTTTTTTTAGTGTTTTTTATTGTTTTTGAGTGATTGTTTTTTGAGGCTCTGTTTGGTAGGAAGGATGAAATAGTGAAGAGAAAAAAAAATCAAAGAGATACAATTTCCATCCATATAGAAAGAAATATTATTTCCTTCCTTTGTGTTTGGTAGGGTGGAAGGAAAATGAAAGTGATACACTTTCCTTTGTTTGGTATGGAAAGAAAAGTGGAAGGAAGGAAAATAAAAATATAGACTTTACCATATTTTAAAGAAAATTCTATATTTTTATTTTCCTTCCTTCCATTTTGTTTTCCATACCAAATAAAGAAAAGTGTATCACTTTCATTTTATTTCTAAGAACGTTTTCTATTTTTATTACTTTTTTTTCGTGGCTACGACGGAAATAGAAAATAATTACACTCGACTGCAAATATGAAATTGTTGTATTAATAATAGGAAGCTTTAATTACACAGAAAGGAAGGATTAATTACACATAAATTAAATGGTTGTATTAATAATAATGGAATGGTTGTATTATTGAAATTAAATTAGAGGAAGCATTAAATTAGAGAGAGCATTAAATTAATGTTATTATTACTGTTTCCTTCTTTGATCTCTCTCTAATTTAGTTATATTAATAATGACATATTTGCTGCCGAGTGTAATTAATGCTGCTTCTTTTCTTTTCTTTTTTTCTTTTATGTTTCCTTCTTTGTAGCATTTATGTGTATTTTCATGTTTTACTTTTTTGTTACTTTCTATTTCCGTCGTTGTCAAAGTAAAAAATAAATAAAAATAGAAAACACCCTTAGGAAGGGCGTTTTCTATTTTTATTTATTTTTTTGATAGCGTCGTTAACGGAGGAAAAACGGACAACGAAAAAATATATTAAAAAATAGAAAACGCCCATTGAAAGGACGTTTTGATGCTTATTTTAAAATTTATTAAATTTTAATGCTTTGAATAGAATTTATCTAACTCTGGATGCTCTGAATGAAAATTTTCGTATTTGAATAAGACTTCAGTCCCCTCAAATGGTGGGTTGATCACAAAGGCTAAGGGCCTGTTTGCTTACAAGTTTAAAAGCAGTTTTCTACTTTTAAACTCAAAAATCACATAAAAATGTGTTTGGCAGCCGAACGTTTAAAATTTCTTTTCCGAAAGTTTCTTTTGAAATCAGAGTTATAACTCTGATTTCAGAGAACATAAAAAAGCTGTTTTCCCAAAAAAAAATTATAGTTTCAGTGGAGAAAATAGTGGGCCCCACACCCCACATCACCCCCCCAAAGCACTCTCTCAATTCTCTCTCCTCCCTCATTATCTCAACCCTCTCCCTCTCCTTCTCACCCGCTCCTCCTTCTCAGCCCTTTCCCTCTCCCTCACCCCTCCTTCTCAGGCCTCTCCCTCTCCTCCTCCTTCTCAGCCTTCTCAACCCACTCCCTCTCCCTCTCCTTCTCCTTCTCAGCTCTTTTTTTTTCTGAAGCTCTCCTTAGCAGGCCAAGAGCTCCACCGAGAGCGCCACGAGCTCCTCCGCGACCGGCCACGAGCTCCGTCGCGAGCTTCTCCGGCCACGAGCTCCTTCGGCGGCGCCACGAGCTCCTACACGACCGGGCACGAGCTCCACCGGCCACGAGCTCTGCCGCGAGCTCCTCCGGCCACGAGCTCCTCCGGCCGCGAGCTCCACCGGCAACGAGCTCCGCCGCGAGCTCCTCCGGCCACGAACTCCGCCGCGAGCTCCACCGGCCACGAACTCCGCCGTGAGCTCCTCTCTCTTCCCCAGCTCCTCCCGCCACCGTCGCAAGCTCCTCCCACCACCGCTGCAAGCTCCTCCGCCGGGAATGTCGGATCTGTGGTGGACACAGTTAAAAATAGTGTGGACACAGTTAAAAGTGTGGACACAGTTAAACTAAAATGTGGACACAGTTACCAAACATAAACTTTTTTTTTCCTTAAAATTCACTTTCCAAATGAAAGTAACCAAACACAAAACTAAATTTTTTTTACTTAGAAAACAACTTTATAACTTACTTTCAGAAAACTGATTTCAGAACAAAATTTCAGAAAGTCTATCCAAACGGACCCTAAGGCACCATCTCTTTCTCTCTCCTTTCTCCTCTCATTCAAGAAACTACAGTATTTCTCAAATAAGTAAACATTCTATATAATTATCCTTAATTAATATTTTAATTATATACACATCATTAGACTAATTATAAGAATTTTTATTACCTTACATTATGGCATGCCTTTTGGGCCGACTTTTCCAAACTCCCACCATTATTATAAATGGAAAGAATAATACGCCCCCTGGGCTCGATCCACTGATCTTCTGCCACACAGTAATGGTCTTATACCTCTCTTCGGTAACCACAAGAGCCACCATTATGCCCCGTTTGGTTCGCGGAATGGAAGAGAAATGAAATCAATTCCTTGTCATTTTCTTTCCTTTGGAAAATTACAATTCTCATTGATTTTTTCTTTCCAATGTTTGGAAATGTCAAGGAATTTTGAAAGAAAGTGAATACTTCAATGTTAAAAAGTGATTCCTTGTTTGGATGGGCGAAATCACTTTTTCTCCTAATTTTTTTTCCATTGGAAATCATTTTTTTTCCTCCTCAATTCCTTTGACACCCAAACATAAGAAAGTAATCATTTTTCTTTTCCAGTCCGATGATTCTGCGAACCAAACGAGGCCTTATTGTGTACTAGTAATGTGCACGTGCAAAAAAAATGTTAAAAATAATTAATTATTAATTAATTATAAATTTTTTATCAAACTTAGAATTTGAACTCAAGTAACCAAGAATACTACCATATACCTTAACCACTTGAGTTAGACTATTTAGTTATAAATAAATCATACTAGATAGATAAATACTTAGTTATATATATTTTAAATAATTAGTGAAATATTTAGGTAGTTAATTAGTTTTTTATTTATTTAAATGATTGATGATATTAATACGACTTAGACGGCTCACTTTTGAGCCATTTTGAAGCCTCGTTATATAGTACAAGACATTGAATTTAATATTATAATTACATGATGCATGAATGGGATATTATCACTAATTTAACGGCTTCCAACTTTTATAGGAAGGAACGAGTCACAGAGAATGCTAAATATTTTCATGGATATTTTCTGTTGTGTACTAGATCGGACTGCAGATGGAAAAAGAGACGATGCTTCTAATTGTACATATGATAGTATATTGCGTAATATATATGATAATAGGTTAATTTAGTCTTCTTCTTTCTTTCTTTTTCCAAAAAATGGAACTTATTATGCACATTAATGGGCTCAAATGATGGCTAAATAAAATAGCTATAGTTGTTCAATTAACAAGATTTTTTGAATCTATGGTTGTGAAAATTGTTTAAACCCTCTGCATGCTACTCCAAAGAAAGAAAAACTACAAAACTACATGCCCTTTTCATTTCCAAGCAAGAATAGTTATAAAGATCGTAATACAGTATGAGAAATAGTTATGGCAAAATCATTTGATCAATCATGCTTCTGTAATGTATTTTATTAATTTTGCAGGAATATTCCTTTAGTTTTGATGTAATGTCATTAAAGATAAATGCAATTCTCTATAAGCAAACTATATCAATTAATTAGTTATTTGTCTAGACTATTTATAGTCTAGGGGACCCCTTGGTTGCAAGATCTTAGACTGTAATCCAAAAGTAGCTACCTATCTCCAACTGGCCACATAGATTTTATGGCATTGACCATTTCATATACTCATAGCTACAAACTGGTCATGCACAAGGGTTGACGTTAGGTCGACAGCTGGTCATAAAACTTTATCATACCACATATATGAATTTTTTTTATGTTCCATATATAACCGACTCATTCTGATGGAAGAAGTGCTTGGATGCATGATGATGAGCATGATTAAGCAACGAAGGCTACTGCTCTCTTACAAAAGAAACAACTATGCTATTTGGCTCCCAAAATATTTGGGTGGTGCCATCTTTCATTATGTGGCATCTGACATGGCAGCTGACATAACAGCTGACATAGCAAATTTTAACCCAAAACGTTAATTATCCAATTTTTTTTAATGTTAATATTAATATTAATATTAATATTAATTTTAATGTTAAGATTAATTTTAATATTAATATTAATGTTAATTTTAATGTTAAGGTTAATTTTAATGTTAAGATTAATCTTAATGTTAATTATCATGTTAATTTAATATTAATTTTAATGTTAAATTTTGTCATGTCAGCTGCCATGTCAGCAATTATGTTATATGTCACATAATGGAAGATGGCATCACCCAAATATTTTAGGAGCCAAATAATATTTTTTGTAAAAGAAATTGCATGACCAATAATAGATAAATGGATAAGAGGGTGACTTTTGACGTGCATGAATTAACAAGTATAAAGTCCCAATTTCTATAGAGTAAAACTTTGATACAGAAGGAGTGGACCATCCTTAAACTTTATGTTTACATATTTTACGAAGTGAGAGGGAGACCCATTTAACATACAGAGGAGATATCAAAATTTTGATACATCCTTCTGTATTAAATATTTAAAGTTTTCTCCATTTCCATATGGGATGTGAACATGAATGCTGGGTATCCTAACTGATTGAAAGACCCAGCTAGCTAGGTATCTAAACATGACGTATACGGTTGCCTTTTCTTTAGTAGAACGCACCTCAAGTTATGCTCGTTTCTCAAACCTATACGTGAATTAAACATGTTAGCCAAGTTGGAGTAAACACATGCACATCATGATGAGCTCTCAATCTTAAGAATCTAAAGAGGAGCTTGCTTAGGCATTGCATGTGCTGACCATTCTTTCATAATTCATCAAATACTTCTATATATATAAATGAAGGAAAATGGCGGGCCAGACCGCATGCCAGCTGGCGTGCCCCCGTTGCGCCCCCCTCCCCCCTCCTCCTTGTAGTCTCATGTCGATTGACCTGCCAAAAACGGACAATGTAGCAGCGTTGATAAATGAAAGCTATCATGGTTTGCATAGTGTATATGCACAAGAAGCCTATAAGCACAAGTAGTCTAGTCATTGCAAGAACGAAAACACTATATTGACCGCGGAAGAGTGACGGCGTTTTGTTCCGCAGCCAACGTGTCATGCTCTCATTTGCCAAATTCTGACCTTCCTGTAAACGTGGGACTCACGTCCAAAAAACCTTCCTGTAAACGTGGGACTCA
The DNA here is from genome assembly GCA_029216955.1 of Iris pallida. Classification (NCBI taxonomy): domain Eukaryota; kingdom Viridiplantae; phylum Streptophyta; class Magnoliopsida; order Asparagales; family Iridaceae; genus Iris; species Iris pallida. The sequence goes on along the minus strand of JANAVB010007399.1, from coordinate 5,300,723 downwards.
CGTCCAAAAAATTTTCCCTCAAATTCGTGGCCTGTACGTGGCAGTGGACCAATTTTGTGCGCCAAAAATGCGGTTCAAATATCAGTGCTGTTGTTGCAAGAAAATAGTTATGATGTATTTGATTGAAATACTCCACATAGTTGTCTGGAGGAGGCTCATGCTTCATGAAATACAGATACTCCAAGTCTCTGCCATGCATTCCAAGTATCACATTGTACCATTTTGGTTTATACACATTCAAAAATGCACTAAAACATACGACAAAATATGTATACTTCAAAATACACTAAAACATACGAGAATAAGTACTATGTCGTGTAAACCATATATTTGTGTACCGTATAGCGTATATGTACTAATATTTGTGTAGCATATGAAATTAAGCTGATATCTGTTTGAAGATCAGAAGATGGGTAGGTCACGTGCGTATAGATGGAGGCATCATGCAGCTGCAAGTACATAAAATTGGTCATTAAGTACACACAGTGTACTTTAAATGTCACACTAATTTCATCAAAGTGGAAGCTATTAATTAAGCTAACATGGTCACATGTTTGTCAGCACGTTAAGAGTATAAAGAATTGATAGGTAATTCGCAACAATCACAATGAGCCTTTCCTTTTCCTAATATCATATGGAGCTTTCCAACTTAAAATTACATAAAGGCCCCCTCACTACAAGACTATAAATACATAGCAAGCTCGGAGCTTCTCCATCAAATTCTCTCAACTCAGTCCAATGGCAGGATCCATCATCTTCCTTGCTATCATCTTACTGTCCACCTTCTCTGTGGCAATGGCAGCCTACAACATTGTAGACTTCGGCGCGAGAGCCGACGGTCGCACCGACTCCTCTAAGCCGTTTCTTTCTGCTTGGGCCAAGGCGTGCGGCGGCCGAAAGCCCGCGAGCATCTACGTGCCCGCCGGCACGTTCTTCCTTAGCCAGGCCTTGTTCAGCGGCCCTTGCAACAATGCAGCAATTAGGATTTACATCGACGGGACGATTGTTGCTCCCTCTGGTTATGGCTCCTTGACCAAGTGGATATATTTCAAGAACGTCGAAGGTGTCTCCATCTATGGCGGAACCCTCGACGGGAGAGGGCGGGGCCTGTGGAGATGCAAGTTGGCCGGCTGGAGCTGTCCGAGCGGCGCGACGGTAGGCCAACCTCTTGCCAACTTGGTGTTATTCGTTAACCCAATGTTGAACGGACACGGATACGACACGACATGTTAAGATCTAGAGTGTCTGATACGTGTTCGACACGACACGACCCAAATTTGAAATGTGGGTGCAAAAGGATGTTAACCATTTTTATCAAAAATTTGCATATACAACATTACACTTAGAAATTGTGCTCAAAGCAATGAAGTTTCAAAAATTACCACACAGACACAAAACACCTTTTTAAGGAACGGTTTTTTTTTTTTTGGGAAAAGATGAATCCTTACCGCATGGGTGCAGAGGCGGATCTATTGGGAGGCTAATATTTATTTTTTTGCGCAAAAAGTGCAAATATTTACGGATACTGGGATGGTAGAAACTTTAAATATTTTCGGATAGATAGGTGCTGATAGATTTTATACATAGAAACTTTTAAATGTTATAATAACTCCATATATAGCGGTCCACCTATTACCAAATATTTAAAAACTAAAGATATGATAAAATTCTTTTGAGATTTGATTTGATTACATCTATCCCAACATATATTTCAAAAGTATTTTATTATTTTTTTTTTATTCTAAACCTACATTAATTAGCTTATTCCTTTCTCAAAAAATTTACCAAAATAAAAGAATGTACCATATTTCCTAAAAAAAAATGATCCCTTCTTTTAATATCTATATCTCCATCTCTCCCTTGTTCCAGAAAAATCTAAGGTATATTTAGCTTGTCCCTTTCTCAAATTTTCTTTGCTTTTCGGCGGAGCGACCATATTTTCTATTCATGGTATGATGTTTATACTTTATTTTACAATAACACTCTCGTTAATTAGATTTTCTCTTCATAAATGATGCATGAAAGAATATTGTTTGCTATTTTATAAGTTCTACATATTAAATTGTTAATTTTTTTTAGTCAGTGACAATAATGTTATCGTCTTTTTTTTAGTTTCATATTTGGATCTTATTTTTATAGGGTTATTGTGAACTTGTTAAAATGTGAGCATTGAAAATATCATTGAAGACTTCAAAATTTTTAAAGAACGTCGAGTTCTATTTAAGTAAAGACTTGTATTTGACTAGTTGTCGTTTATGTTGAATATATTTTATGAATAAAATTTTCTTTCCTTTATTTGTATCACTTTGGAAATATTGACTTTGCTTATTTACTCATTCTTGTTCAGAGTTCAATTAAGAATTTTTATACACAATTAGAATGGCCCCGCCAGAATTTAAATCATGGCTCCGCCCCTGCATGGGTGGTTGGATGGGTAAGAGAAGTAAATGAGATATGGATATATAATAGGGGTGGTGAGGGATGGGATAAAGGTAACAAAAAATTGTTATAGAAACGCCCTTTCCAAAACAAAGAAACATTAACGTTTTGGATCTATGTTTGCAATATTACAAACAACTATGATCTCCTAACAATCTCCCTTAAATACAATGCTGTATATGTAATTTTTCTGCAATTTTATTCTTCTTATTGCAGTCCCTCACAATTGGCAGCTCAAAGAACATACTGATCAGTGGACTGACCTCTCTTAACAGCGAGATGTTCCACGTATCAATCCAGAGCAGCGACGGTGTCACGGTGCGAGGCGTCCGGATTATCGCACCCAGGGACAGTCCGAACACCGACGGAGTCCACATCATGTCGTCAAATGCGGTCACCGTGACGGGGTCGACGATAAAGACGGGCGACGACTGCATCTCCATGAAATCTGGAGTCACAAACGTGTGGATCGAACGCATCAACTGCGGCCCAGGACACGGCATCAGGTGAATATCGATACATCTATTCCTATTGCACTGGACTGAACTAACGACGCAATGGTTACGGAACGTGTAGCATCGGGAGCCTGGGGAGCGAGGCGGTGGAGGACGGCGTAAGGAACATAACAGTGAACTCCGTCGTGTTTACGCGTACTCAGAACGGGCTCCGGATCAAGACTTGGGGAAAGGCGAGCAGGGGATCCGTGACCGGGGTCAGATTTCAGCACGCGGTCATGAAAAATGTTGAGAATCCGATCATCATCGACCAGAACTACTGCCCGGGCAACAAGAAATGTCCTAACCAGGTACGTACAACACAAATTCAGTTACTTGTCAATAGTGACATTAGGAATTCTAAGGGAATGTTTCGCAGTTGTAAGTGTAACGGTTATGAGGTATTTTTAGAATACCGTTTATGTGAACGGTTTTGGGTGGTTTTTAAGGCAACTTTTAAATCAGTCCAATCCATACTTGGTAATTCACTAACGAGCGGCTAGAAGTTTTTTGCATGATTAAAATTAAATAGGGAATGATATTAGTAGTTACAATTATATATTTTTGGTGAAATCCTCAAAAACCACCGATTTGGGTGTTTATAAAGTCATCCAAAATTGCAGTAAGGTTTTTGAGCCGATAAAAATCAATGCCTCAAAAAAAAAGTAGGAATTTTCATAAACAGTCGGTTCAAAAACCCCCTTGAACCGATAAAAACACAGTTATCAAGCAGACCCTTAACATTGACTTGGTTATACAGAGCTCGGGCATTAAGATCAGCAAGGTATCGTTCAGCGACATCCGAGGATCGTCAGCCACCAGAGTCGCGGTGAAGCTCGACTGCAGCCCAAGTACTCCTTGCAGTGGGATAGGATTGCAGAACATAAAGCTCGCTTACGGGAAGCAACAGGCGCAATCTTTCTGCAAGAACGTGAGAGGCAAAGCTTCGGGCTTTATAATGCCTCCAAGTTGCTTATGAATTAGCTTTGGCCATCTCCGGCTGGTCCTACGTATTTGGATGGACAAACCGGGTTCCGAGAGATTGAATGAAGCACGAGGCCACGCGCGCGACTGATTAATTCTGAGGGATTGTGATCCATATTATCGATCGTTAATCCTTTTTATCTAATTTTGTACGTTCTTTTGAATGAACATATGAATGATCATCACAACTAGATCTGTCTCATACTTGTTTTTAACCACATCCCTTCATCTTTCAAATCATTAATATATAGATTTCTTGAGAATACATGTTATCAGTAAATAAATGAGTTTGATCTTCACCTCTCTACTCAAGAATCAAGGAGACGGATGATCTACTTGTAAGATTCTAGATATACAAACTGTCGCGGAGACGGGAGAGCAGGGCCGGTTCTGTTGGAGTGGGTGGAATTCCCAACCTATGTGGAAAAGACCCCGGAGTGCGACGAGCGCCGTCTGTATGTCAGAGAAGCTCGGGAAGGTGACGAGGCAAGTCGGAGGAACGGAGACACTAGGGAGCTGCCAGAGAAGCTGCTGGAAGGGGGGGGGGGGGGGGGGGGGGGGCAGAGTTCGGGCCGAACTCTGCCTCCCTGTTCCATAACTCTGCCCCCCCCCCCCCCCCCCCCCCCCTTCCAGCAGCTTGTAGAGGGTGTACTCCTTTATTTCATTAGTGAAGGCTTCTCAGGGTTGGACTCCGATCGTCCCGTGATTTTTTTCGCAAGGGTTTTTCACGTCAAAAATTTTCTGTGTCTGCATGGTTTGTTTTGGTGTTTTGGTTTGTGCGTTGTTTTGCTCGGTTCTTTCGTAGGTACTCTCTAGTTTGGGAAAAGATTTTCGCGTTTCTTTTCCAACAAAGTGGTATCAGAGCCAGGTTTTGGAATTCAGAAGGGTGTCAGGAGTTGACAGAAAAACTAGAGAGAGATGGACGCAAAGCCGGTGCACATGGTGAACCTGAACGACACCAACTATCACTATTGGCGGAGCAAGATGAAGGATTTGCTGTTTGTCAAGAAGCTGCATCTGCCCGTATTTGCATCTGAGAAGCCCAGTGATAAATCCGAGGAGGACTGGAAATTCTAGCATATACAGGTGTGCGGATATATCATGCAGTTCGTTGACGAGAACGTATACAACCACGTTGCCAATATTGAGCACGCGAAGACGTTATGGGATAAGCTGGAATCTTTGTATGCGAAGAAGACCGGAGTAAACAAGTTTTTCCTGATCCGGACGATGATGGGTATGCGGTACAAAGATGGGGCGTCTATACGGATCACTTGAGTGATTTCCAGGACGTGGTTGACCAGCTGTCTTCGATGGGAGTCAAGTTCGACGACGAGGTTCAGAAACTATGGCTGCTGTGTACCTTGCCAGACTCGTGGGAGACCGTACGAGTATCTATGATCGCGTTTGCTCCAGAGAGCGTGGTCAGTCTGGAGTTTGCCAAGAGCGGGGTGCTGAATGAAGAGATGCGAAGACATTCTCAGGGCACTTCATCCACATCCCACCACTCAGAGGCATTGGTTTCAGAGAGCCACAAAAGGGACAAAAGCTGGGGTCCAGGTGGTGGCAGAGACAAGAACATGGGAAAGTCCAAGGGTCGGTACGAGGACTCGAAGTGTTACCATTGTGGCAAGAAGGGCCACATCAAGCAGAAATGTTTTGCTTGGAAGAGAGAGAAGAAGGACGACAAGGGGAAGCAAGATGAGAACACTACAGCGGCGGCCTCGATACATGGAGGCGATGTGATCGTCGTAGGTGATGATGTTATCACAAACCTCTCCTGCGATGACAATTTTTGGCTGGTGGACTCAGGGGCTTCGGCGCACGTATCTCACAAGAGGGCACTATTTTCCACTTACACGACAGGCGACTGTGGAGTGTTAAAGATGGGCAATAGAGATGTGTCGAAGGCGGTTTCCGTTGGAGATGTGCATTTGAGGGATTCTTCAGTCTCAAAGATGTTCGTCATGTCCGTGATATCTGTTTCAACCTGGTGTCGGTTGGAAGGTTGGATGACGAGGGATTCTTCAGTCTCTTCGAAAATAGTCAGTGGAAGCTTTTAAGAGGTTCGATGGTGACTGCCAAAGGAAGCAAGAAGTCCGATCTCTACTATATGGAGGGGAGCGCACAGGGGACACAAGAGGTGAACGCAGTCAGTAATGCGTCTACTGAGTTGTGGCACAGCCGGCTCGGCCATATCAGCGAGAAGGGGATGAGCTATTTGGTGAACAGAAAGGTGATTTCAGGGCTCAAATCTATAAAGTTGGAGAAGTGCACGCACTGCTTAGCTGGAAAGCAAAATAGGGTGTCTTTCCAAAGTCATCAAAGTTCAAGGAAGCCGGCGTTGCTCGAGTTGATTCACTCGGATGTCTGCGGTCCTATGAAGGTCAAATCTATTGGTGGTGCATCTTACTTTGTAACTTTTATTGATGACTGTTCCAGGAAGTTTTGGGTCTATGCCTTAAAGACCAAGGATCAGGTGCTGTCTACTTTCAAAGAGTTTCAGGCCTCTGTTGAAAGAGAGACGGGCAAGAAGTTATTGTGTGTTCGGTCTGACAACGGTGGCGAATACATCAGTCCTTTTGATGCTTATTGCAGAGAGCAGGGGATATGACACCAGAAGACTCCGTCCAAGACACCTCAGCTCAATGGTGTAGCAGAGCGCATGAACAGGACACTGATCGAGAGGATGCAGTGTTTGCTGTCAGAAGCAAACTTGTCGGACAGTTATTGGGGTGAGGCTCTTCTCACAGCTGCTTATGTTATTAATTTATCTTCTAGTGCTCCTTTGCAGGATGATGTGCCTGACAAAGTATGGTACGGCAAAGAGCCGTCATACAATCACCTGCGAGTGTTTGGCTGTAAGGCCTTCGTGCATGTACCAAAGGACGAGAGATCCAAACTTGAGCCGAAGACGAGGCGATGCATCTTTGTCGGCTACGGTCGGGATGAGTTTGGCTATAGACTCTACGACCCGGTGGGAAGAAAGCTCTACAGAAGCAGGGACGTGGTATTCATCGAAGATCAGACCATGACCAACACTCAGGATTCCGAGACGCCTTCTGAGGCTGAGGAATTGCCTGAGTTAGAGTCATTTTGCTTCGAACGGTTTCTAGAGAACATCACAGAGGATCCAATTATGGGGGAGCCAGTACATGGAGTTGCTCCCAACCTTGATCATCCGCCTGCTGATGGTGGTCAGGGTGTCCCTCACAAGAATGAGCATGCCGGAGAGGCAGTTCCTGAAGGGGAGGAGGCTGTTGGTATACAGCCAGCACCAGTAGCCCCACTGAGAAGAAGCGACAGAGAGCGTCGACCATCTACGAGATACTCACCGGGTGAGTATGTGCTACTGACTGACGAGGAGAACCCAAAAGTTTTGCAGAGACTATGAAAGACGAACACAGGCAGGAGTGGATGGAGGCTATGCTGGAGGAGATGAGTTTCTTACACGCCAATTCCACTTATGAGCTGGTACAGTTGCCAAAGGGCAAGAAGGCTTTGAAGAATCGATGGGTGTCACGCCCCAGAACCAGGATACTGGAGAGCGGGGGCGTACACAGCCAGCTACGTATATTGAAATAGAATACATCTCAACTATACGGTCACGGCTGTCTAGATATGAGGGTTTACTACAAGCCAACGATCTCTTATGGTCAAGCCTATTGTCTCAATCTCAAGCAAGTAATATGATCACAAGATGTTTGACCACCAAATATACAATAAAAGGCGTCCCAAATATTACATATTAGCTGATCATGAAGCTAGTCGTACAAAATACTGGGACTAGCAAGAGTTAAGTCATACATGATCAACCCTAGGATTTGTTAATTATGTTTACAGCTCGTAGGCAGACAGTAAGTAAAGTGCATCGAGCTAACAGGTGCTCGTCGGCTAAACGCCTCAAAAGAATAACTTTACAATAGAGTGAGCGAAACAAAATAGAAAACCCACTCGTAGCCCGGGTTCCTTCTAATCGCCACCATCGGGCTGGAGGTTCGAAAGATCCTCGGGAGCTGCTCCGAAATCTGGCCACACAAAACCAGCTGGATCAAACCCCAGAAAGAGCAAGTGCCACAAAGGAGGCCACGAAATAAGAACAAAAGCCAGCATATCAGAACATAAGAAAAGAAAAGGAAGAAGGTACAAGTAAATAAAGAGTACAACAGGACAATAAACGACTAGTGACATGGGACCATTCCGGGAGCCAGGTTACAACCCTTAAACCAAACAAGGACCGAGGTTGTAACCATTCGCCTGAACAGCACTCTGTCTCTACCCATTTATTGTTAGAGATAAGTAAAACAAACATGTACAAGAGTAGCCAGGTACAGGGACTAGACAAGACTTAGACAAGGCTGGACTCCATCCATTCATAATGCGGCCAAACAATTACTACGGCTTACTACTTAACTAACTAGGGTTATCACAAGCCTTAATTACTAACAAGATGCAATGAGAAATTTCCAGTCCCAAGCCCTGCAGACCATCTAGTTATCCTTCCGCGGGTTGAGAGCATGGTTGGGTACATCGCTCCGGAGACGATATACCCTTAGGTGACTTAGAGGGTGCAACACATGACAGTGTGCTGGAAATGTGCTCTACTCGTCGGTAAGCTATAAGTCCAATTAAGAGCGCCCAGATAACGAGATTGCCAGTGATTGGAAATTCTTCATGAACTATAGTTTGATCTAGTCATTAGCCTAATCCATATTCAGTATGAATCCCTGACCGTGGGAACCAGGGAGTCACGTCCTAGACATGATGCAAGACAAGACAAGTGGATTGCACAAGCAAGCAAGCAGGAACACCCACGGTGTCAAGTTGATTATACGAGTCAAGTTAGCCGTCGCAACAGCATCAAGATAAATCATGTCAGGGTACTTGTCAGGAGTGCGCCACGACGGGCCACTATCATGTCAGGTTGGTCATGTCAGGAGTGCACCACTACGGGTCACTGTCGTGTTATGCTAGTTCCTTGTCATACCATGCCATGTACAATAGTCATTCTAAACATATTAAGTAAAATCAAGTTCATGACAAAAGACGTAAGGATATAAAATGGTACTACAACAAAAAATCCTTTTAATGACGGCTAAAAAGTGTCATTAATGACGAACCATGACGCTTTTTTTTTCGCAGCAACCGTTATGAAAACGGGTGTTATAAATGTTTTTTAAAAGCGTCATAAAATAACCGTCATGAATAGTTTTTATAAAAGCGTTATGAATAGTTAATATATAGTGCACAATTCAGAACAATTTTAAAACGTCATGAATAGATAATATGTATAGGCTCAATGCAGCACATTTATAACACTTTATACTATTCAAATTAGCATATTTATAATGCTCTATACTGCACAGTATATATTACATTCTAAAAACTTAACATTATATATCACCATTTTTATTACATTTATCAAAATAGAGTACATATCAACATCTTCATTACATTGAATATCCAAATACAGAATGTACCCAAAAAATAGGAATAAATCTCTCTTTTGCTAACCAAATTATTAGAAATATTTACTTAAGTAGATTCTGACCATGGATCTTCTCTCTACCATCTCTTGAATATGCAGCATAATTTGCCAACAGTAGGCATCTCTTCTGCCAGCAAATCTTTTTGATGTTCAGCTTTTTTTTACCATGAGCCTTCTATCCACCTTCTTGACATCTATTTCAAGTTCATATTCCTTCAACTAGCTATCACTTGAAGTAGGCCCAGGCTTCGAAATACTAGCGTCGGCTGCAGAAAGATTAATTTTTCCTTCAGCAAGATACATGAGATAATGAACAAGTCCAAAAACTAGAGATCAATCACACATTAAGTTCTGTAAATTATGATCTGAGAATCCAAGATGAAAAGCTTAAAGAAACAAACATGTTAAAAATATTGCAACTAAGTTCTTCCAATTGAAGGTGATTTTTGTAATGTATTTATAGTCCACCAAAGTTGCATTGAAACTAGTAGACCTTGTTAAGTATAGCAAGTTTGAATGTGTTTAACTGTGCTTCCTTAAAATCCCATCAAAATGTAGAATACTGAGATTTTAAATATTTGGTTTAGGATAACTAATGAACTAATAATTAAAATTCAATCCAAGTACTTCTTTCTAGTTTCATACAAGATCCATATGTTTCTAAGGATGCTTAATTGCATCACCAGTTGTTCCATATATTCCAGGTTCTATATTTTTAACTTTTACCTTTTCTAACTATTACTTACAAAGTCGACTCCGATTGTGCTGATGTAACTCTCCAAGTATGAATCATCCTAAAAAAAGAAGATAGTGGTAAATGAGATTAACCTATTCTTGAAGTCATGCCCATTGCACAAGACATTTGAACATAAAAGGTTTCATCTAACACATTAAAGGTATTAGATAGAATTTTTTTGAATGGATATCATAAAAAAACATAATTTGAACCTGTAACTGGTTGTCAAGTATCTGATTCTGAATGTCATAGGTTCTTCAGCTTATATATATACTTATATGCATGAAGGTACATGGCTTCTATGTGTTGAGAAAAATTGGTATTAAAACATTGCACGGATACGGATACAGGTACGGATAAAGAAACAATACTGGATTTGGCCATTTCCAAATAGGTACTTATATAGTCCCTATGTTGCATGTGATATTCTGAATGTCATGTGTTCTTGCATGTACTAATTATTCTTATTTATGGAATGAAGGAGCTATGTTCAAGTTCATATAAGAACTGTACAGATAGTCTCATACTACAATTGTTTTCTATCTTTAGAGTGTCATGCAGCTGGGTACAAGGGTGTGGAGTAGGTGCATCAATACTTAAAAATTCAATTTTTGTTTCCATGTCATGTTGGACACGTATCGTACAGGACACGAAAGCTCCAAAATAAAGCATTTATCCCAAATTCTATGGGCCGGCTGTATAACATTAAATAACACATTAAGAAGTCTAATGTAAAAGGATACCTACTTGTCTACATCAGTATAGACAGGCTCGTCTAACAAATATGTAGCAATGTAAATAAAAATTTGTAGCACAGCTAATGGTTATTCTTATAAGGCAGTCGACAGTTTGGATTTGAGTTACATGATAATAAAGATATAGTAGCTGAGTATTTTATATAATGAATCGTCATGAACTTACAACAAAATGTTCCTTTCTATATGAAGGTTTTCCCAATTATCTTCAGCAATGGTTCTGTTCCCGAAATCACAAGATTGGGACGAAATCCCATTGCATCAACAAATGCTGGTTACTCGGATCCAGAATTGCCCGTCTGTTTATCTGATAAAGAGTAAACATTTAATGACCTGTAACATCCTGCTACTGGACTAAGAAGCAAAATCATCTTTATATAAATTAATCACACGCGCATGTCGGTACACGTGTCCATACACAAAGAAAGTTGAATGTAGGGAATAAGGGAATAAAGAATAAATAGGCATGTGTTAAATCAAGAAGAAACTAACTTACTTGAGCGTAATTGGCAGTTAAGGTCATTAATATTGCTTTCTGATAGTAATAACAACTGGGCCTCGTTAGCGAAATTCATTTTTCTCTGTATGTCCCTGCATAGACGACCCTTGCTACCCCTGTCCAAGCAACAATCATTTTCTGAAGCCAAACATCTTACAAAGCTGCAAGGACGACTGAGAACTTCAGAAAATCACATGTTTATTTCATTGCCATAATTCTGCACTTAATATCTAGTTGAGGAGGAAAGTATAAATATTAGTTGACAACAATATAAGCATGTCCTGCAATGATTATATTTAAGTGGGGCATAATTTTGTACTCTGTATCTAATTTGGTAAGGAAAATAACAACTCAGCTGTAATATTCATCTATAACTGTCTACATAGAAGTAGGTTTTCATGAAACTAAGCTTTGCCAGATATTAAGAATAATCAATAAGATTTGCTTGAAATGCAACATCATCATTTAAGTAAACTGTTTCCCCAAAAAGGGAGCTGGATGTTGGGGAATGCTTCATGGAAGGATTACACAGTATTTTACTGTCAACCTGACATTCGCCATTTTGGACATGGTGCAATGTTTCAGGTTCCAGAAACCAATGCAACAAATGGTTCTAGCACAGAAACGTACATAGCTGGTTCATGGAAGAGCCTCGGAAGCAATGAGGTTTTAGGCAAGTAGGCTCTTCCAGGAACCACCTTTAGGCAAGTAGCAACAGGTATATAATATATTAGTATCTAAGAGACTATTGCAAATTTCTAGCTTGTATGAAGCAAGAAATGCACAACTTTGACCATAAACCTCCATTTCTTCCTGCATGACAAGTTCTTTTGAAGACAAATCTGTAATGTTGTTGTGGAATGTGGCGATTCCAAAAACAATTTTCCCATCCCTAAATCAACAGAAGTATGAATATAGCACATTTTAGGTACCTGCAAGTGACAGGATAATGGAATTAAACAAAAACTCACATAGTATGTAACTTGAAGAAGATCTTCACTTAAAGAAATAGAGCAATTTAAGCATATCATACAGAATCAAATCAAAACCAACAAACAAATCTCAAGTCAACCAACGAGAAGACAATAAAGTAAATACCTTATTAAACAAGACCACAATTATGCCAAAGTCTATAGTTCATCTCATTAATATAATTGACGCTTCATGATTGACACTTCTAATGGGTGATCTGTACCATTCATTATGATTTACTCACCTCGTAAGAAAACATTTTGTTTTATAACTTACAATAGATGCCTCAAGCAATGAAATAAACAGGTTATTATAACCAAATAAACAATTTGATGCACACAAAGGAGCCTTATACATGTTTTCATTCACATATGCCATTTTTCTAATGTGATGGCCCAAGGAGACTTTACATGTGGGTGAAATTGTGCCTTTAATATTAGATCCTTTACAATATGACTACACTCGTACACACACACACAAAAGAAAAGCAGACTCGATATAGGACAAAAATATGAAACCATCAAATAACCAACAAAAATATGAAACCATTTTCTGTGTCCGTGCAACAGAGATTGGTATAGCCTGGATACAAGAGGTATCTGACATATTCATCTGGTGTGTAAGTGTGCATGGAAAGATAATATGTTCAACAAAACACCTACTACAGACTAGCATAAAACTTTTGTTAGATACAGCTATTCTCATAAACTTATAACATATGAATGTTAAGTATGCAATATCCATGCATGCTTTTGTTTAATGTAGGTAGGTAGATAGGTGTGCACATAGGACATGCAGCAGCAGAACTAAAAGTGATGCACGCCATGGCCTTCAAAGATGCACAACAGGTCATACAAATTCTGCAAACCATGAAACCTACAGCACTACTATAGTAAGCAACTAGTTGAAGTGACTCGAACTCAAGATCCTTCCGAGGCCTTCAAAGATCCACTCAACAACATGTAGGAGCACAGCGAAGATGCCAAAGAAGAATAAGCATGCCAAAGCCATTAAATATTTGTGTCAATTTGCAGAACTTTCAAAAAAAAACATGGAGTTTTATTACTTACAAAAAACCAGTGCCGTGTCACGTTGTTTTGGGCACGTATCAGACACAACACACTCCAAATTGGAAGAATAGGTCAATTAAGCAAAAAAAACTAAAAGAAAATAATATTCACCCCTCGAAACATTTCATTTTTTAGACCATGGTCTTTGAAAGAATAGAGCTAGCTACCAATGGAGATCTACGAAAGAATGATCATTAGTAGAGAAATCGAGAAGAAATATCTCACAGTTTCTGGTCGTCAACGATCTCGAGCTTCTTCTGGCACCCGGTGGTCGGGTTTGCGATGTTGAACTGCAATGTTTGGGTGGGAATGTTAGTTCACAAAACCCTAAAAAGAAAATCAATCGAGAACGAAGCAGAGACTAATAATTAGGGTTAGGGTTCTCGTGGCGGAAAAAAAAATGAGACCTTCATATTGCTAGGATGGAGCGATCAGGACCGAACGCGACGCCGAGAGAAGGAAAAAAAGGAAAATGAACGCTAGGGCTTCTGCTCTGGAAGAAGTTCCAAATTCCGGCTGGAATGTGCCGAAAGGAGGAGGGAAAATAAAAAGTAAAAAATTGGGGGAGAAGAGGTTTGAGGAGAAGAGATGCTGAAATGGATGAGAAATGAATTTTCTCTCTCCCACTGAACTTTTATACAGTGAAGGAATTACAAGTTTGCCACCGCTCTAAAATATTAATGACGTTTTGTTTTATAAACGTCATAAAAAGCCCAGAATTAGCCCAAACCGTCATAGAAAAAAGGTATTTCTCAACTTGATAACGCTTATGTATCAACCGTCATTAAAACTCCTTGTCGAGCGTCATTAATAGGTCTTTTTGTTGCAGTGTGGGCGTAAAATATCTAATAAAATATTAATATACAGGGCTATAGAAGAGCCAAGCTTAAGCAAAAATAAAACCAAATCTCCATGATTGGACAGATTGCGCAAGGGTCCCTGGGGTCGGGTTGAGTCAAGTGCGCCAGGGGGCCAACTGCGCAGGAGTGAGCTGCGCAGAAGTCGGCTCGCGCTGAGCTGGTTGGCACAGGGGTCAGATTGCGCATGAGTGAAGTGCGCGGAAGGGATGAAGCATGGGTCAGATTGCGCATGAGTGGACTGCGCAAGAGTCCCTGCGCGCTGGGGTTGAGCGCAGTTCTCCATGGGGCAAGCTGTGCGGTCGGTGCTGCGCTAAAGAGCGCAGGCCAAGAGAAGGATGCGCAGTCCAGCACTGCGCTAAAGAGCGCAGGCTGCAGTCTGCTACTCCAGGCCGAGAGGAACTCTTCAAGAATACCAAAGTTCAACTCTTTATATCTTGGTCAAATCAAAACCAAATCTAGATTTTCAAAGGTCTAACTTGAGTAAAATTGAATTCTCTTCCACATGGAAGCATCAAAACCCACAAAAATCCAACCAAAATAGACCAAAATCATGTAAATCCGAAAATAGTTAAAACCTAGATCTAGAACAATGGAGACTCCAAATCACAAAATGTCAAGCACTAATGTTGATCACCATGACCTAATCTAGCTAATAAATAAATAAAATGTGGTTCTCATGTGGTGGCAATGTGCACTTGCCTATGGATGGAGTGTTGTGTAGAGGAAGGAAGAAGAAGAAGAAGAAATTAATGGAGGGAAGTAATGAGGAGAGAGAGTGTTAGGTGGAGATAATAAAGAGGGTGGGTTGTGGTGGAATGAGGGTTGAACATAGGCTAAGGTGTTCCAATGCATGTTAAACCAAACCAAATCAAACTAATTCTCCTCCACAAAATAAACCAAGCCAGGTAAAACCCAATTACGAGAACCAAAATCTGCAAGTCAAGCCAATTACAAGTATATGCCAAAATTTGAAAAAATAAATACAGGTCTGAAATACATGCAAGCTTGACAAAATACGTATTCAGAATATAGGTGTTACAATGGGTGTTTAGAGTGAAGCAGACGTATGATGCTACTCGCCCTCGATACAAAGTGAGGCTGGTAGTTAAAGGTTACGGTCAGCGAAAAGGCATAGATTATGATGAGATCTTTTTGCCTGTCGTCAAGCATTCGTTTATTCGGGTGGTGCTAGCATTAGCAGCCAGTCTCGACTTGGAGGTCGAGCAGATGGACGTGAAGACAGTATTCCTCCACGGTGATCTTGAGGAGATGTTATACATGGAGCAGCCAGAGGGATTCTGTGAGAAGGACAAGTCATATTTGGTCTGCCGATTGAGGAAAAGCTTGTATGGTCTGAAGCAAGCTCCGAGGCAGTGGTACAGGAAGTTCGAGTCGTTTATGGGAGAGCATGGTTATGCACGGACGATGTCGGATCACTGTGTATTTGTGAGGTATTTTGCCGAGGATAATTTTATTATTTTATTGCTCTATGTTGATGATTTGCTATTAGTAGGTCGAAATGTCACTAGGATAGCGGAGTTAAAGCATCAACTGGGCGCGGCCTTCTCTATGAAGGATTTGGATGCAGCAAAGTCTATTCTATGGATGGAGATCAGCCGAGAGAGAGAGTTCAAGCTGCTATATTTGTCCCAAAAGAAGTACATTCATCGGATACTTCAGTATTTCAGTATGGACGGGTCGAAGAAAGTGAGTTCCCCCCTTGCGGCTCACTTTAAGTTCACTGAGGAGCAGTGTCCATCTACCGAGGACGAAAAAGATATGGAGCGGGTTCCATATACTTCAGCTGTGGGGAGCCTTATGTATGCTATGGTGTATACGAGGCCAGACATCGCTCATGCAGTTGGCACTGTTAGCAGGTATCTTTCAAATCCTGGAATGGTACATTGGACTACGGTCAAGTAGATTCTATAATATCTTCAGGGCACTGTCGATTGGAGACTTTCTTTTGGTGATAACGAGTTAAAGCTGGTTGGGTATACCGACGCTGATATGGCTAGAGATGTAGACACGAGGCGATCGACTTCAGGCTATGTGATGATGTTTGCCAGAGGAGCGGTATCGTGGCAGTCGCGGTTGCAGAAGTGTGTTACCTTGTCGACGACGGAAGCAAAATACATTACGGCGACGGAGGCTTGCAAGGAGCTTTTGTTGATGAAGAAGCTGTTGTAGGAAATGGGGCTGAAGCAAGAGCAGTATACTTTGCTTTGCGACAGTCAGAGTGCTATTCACCTTGTGAAGAACCAGATATTTCATAGTCGGTCCAAGCACATCGAGCATCGATATCATTGGATATGGGATGTGGTTGATAAGAAGGACGCGACGCTTAAGAATGTTCATACTGATGACAATGGAGCGGACATGCTCACGAAGGTTCTACCAAGAAGAAAGTCTGAGTACTGCAGGCAGATCGTCGGGATGACGACCTCCTCCACCTAGTTATGAAGGAAAAGATTTGTTGGAGTGGGTGGGGTTCCCAACCTATGTAGAGAAGACCCCGGAGTGCGACGAGCGCCGTCTGTATGTCAGAGAAGCTCGGGGAGGTGACGAGGTAAGTTGGAGGAACGGAGACACTCAGGAGCTGCTAGAGGGGCTGCTGGAGAGGGGGACAGAGTTCGGGCCGAACTCTGCCCCAGGGGAGAGTTCTGGCCGAACTCTGCCTCCCTGTTCCAGAACTGTTCTGGCCGAACCCTGTGCCAGGACAGAGTTCTGGCCGAACTCTGTGTCGTCGGGACTGAAGCATTTTTCAGGGTGATTTAATCACCGTTGGATCGTATCCTACGGTCCAAATTTTGCTGCGAATTAGGGGGTTTATACATGATTTATTACTAACCCTAATCATAAAATAACATTGAAGAACAAGAGAGAGAAAAGAGGCAAGAGTGCCATTGCAACTTTGGGAGAGAAGAAGTAGGATTGAAGGCCGTTTTCGAAGGAGGATCGTGTTCGGGTAATATCTACTCGTCGTCCTTGTTCTTCGTAGTCTTGTAATCATTATTCTTGCTTCTAAGTGTTGTGGGGATCCGATTTGGATCGAGAGAAGTTTGTAGAGGGTGTACTCCTTTATTTTATTAGTGAAGGCTTCTCAGGGTTGGACTCCGATCGTCCCGTGGTTTTTCCCGCAAGGGTTTTCCACGTCAAAAATTTTCTGTGTCTGCGTGGTTTGTTTTGGTGTTTTGGTTCGTGCGTTGTTTTGCTCGGTTCTCTCGCAGGTACTCTCTAGTTTGGGAAAAGGTTTTCGCATTTCTTTCCTAACAGGTTCATGGGTAAGCCGCACAAGACTAGGGGCTTGGATAACCCCCCTCTATTTAGGGCAACCCCCATGCTCAGCATAATCCTACAAGAGGTCGGGGCCGCAGGTGATCCTGCAGGATCGACACACAATAAGGGTTAGAGGCAACCAAAATTAATTTCGGATATGACAATCCAACCCCTTCGGCCGGCCCTACTGGAGAGTACTTGTATAGAGTAAGATAAGGTCTCCTGGTTAGAGCACCCTGTAGAGTTGAAGAACTCAGTCATCTTCCTATAGAGAGAGACCGAGTACCGGCAGTTGTAAATATTCTGATAAATAAGGGAAGGCGGAACCAAAAGTTCAAACTAAAGTTGACTAGTTTGAATTGCGGATGTGGACTAACATATATTGGAGGGAAAAAATTGATATTGGAGGAAAAAAATTGGTGGGCTGTCTCCAGCCCTTGAGTTGTTTCGCCCTTGGATAAGGTCTATCCAATTTCCATAGAGGCCAAGCTTGTGAATCACACGGTAAGTAACAATTGTCATTCCAACTTTGTTAAATGCCTTTGACATATCAATTTTGAAAATTGTGTTGCTCCGTTTTAATTTTAGTGCCGATGGACTCCATTTCATGAACCAGACTTATATATCATGAATACCTCTTCCCTCAACAAAGCCCGATTGAAATGACAAGATAACCTGCGATATGACCTTTGATAGTTGATCAGCAAGTAATTTAGAGATAATTTTACGACTAAAATTACCAAGATTGATCCTTAGGTGGGTTTTCTTTGGGATCAACACGAAGGTTATGTGAAACCTAATTGATTGGAGCACAGTTTGATTGTTTAAGTGACTGAATCGTTTAATCCACTGAACATGGATTGATCTGGATATTTCACATGTAATTAAGTTGTCCTAATATCTTATGCCTATAAAAGGATTATTATTGTGCAGCTTGTGAACGTACAATTTTCATAATATACTGTTTGCCATTAAAACTCTTTGATTGCAAATTTCAATACAAACAAAACAGTGTTACAATATAGGACTTAGATGTGGTCCTAGGAGTACACTTTTGTTTATCTGGGTCCCTTGTGCCGATGAAGTGAGTGGTAATGCGTTGACTCCGTTGACGATCTGACGACGGTTATCGGTTCTCTGAAGGTCTGGATTGCTCTGGATGCTGGAGCTTGCTGAGAGGAGGAAGACGTTGAGTGTCTGTATCTGCCTGTCTGGTGGTTGTGTGTTCTGTCCGTGTGTAGGTAGGTAGGTGTGTACGTTCGAAAGAAGGAAACGATCCCTCTATTTATAGCTTTGCAGGCTGGCTGCTCATGCACGCATGTAGGATGCGCCTGTACGCGGGGACGCCACGTATTGATTACTGATGGAGGCGCATGAATGATGCACCCTGATCGAGGGATTGAATTCTTCATACTGCTGTTGTGGACCGGCACGTAGTAGAGGAGAAGATCTTTCCGTTGCTGAGATCTTGGGTGAGTCGAGTCAAAGGACACGTGTCATCGACCCATGGCTCGGAGATCTCGAATTTGGTGGGGAATGATCTGGTAGGATGCGCCTAGGATTTGGCGCATGAGGAGGCTTTGGCTCGTAACCTTTATGAGTCACGAACCATTCGGGGCGCATGGCTTTTGAGGTGCATGCGAGGCTTCAGAAGTGACTTAACTCTTGTCTTTCGGAATCAGAGAGCAGTCTGAGGCGCATGGCTTTTGAGGCACATGCAGAGCTTTAATGGTGACTTTCCTTCTGTCTTTAGGGATCAGCGAAAAGTCTGAGACGCATGATTTTTGAGGCGCATGCAGATTTGGGCGCATGGCTGTAGAGGCGTATGCAAGCAGTTGGGTGGCCACGTGGCAGTAGCCGTCGGAGGAAAGTAATGATGATGCTGACGTTGGCGACGCTTCGTCTTCTGAACTGTTCAGACTTCGGGAGACGTGCTGCCAACTCTGTCAGTTCAATATTTAATGTTTGTGACATTCGATGGACAGCTGAGTGGGCGCATCGGTTGGCGTTCCACTAGGCGTATGGGGACGTATGGGGGATGCATCCCTGTGATATGCTTGGTACTGAAGGGCGCGTCTGTGTGATGCACTTGATGTTGAAGGACGCGTCTGTGTGATGTGCGGTCTGGCCGGCGCATCTGCTTCGTGACACATCTTTAATGGTGCGACTGTTACGATCTTCGAGTGCAATAGCTGTTTTGACTTAGTTGAATTCGAAGCGTCCGGTTCATCCATTTAATGCAAATTCATTGTACGGAATTCGGAGAGCCATCCACTTGGCGCATGGGTTTGATTTGCCCGGCCTATAAATAGTGGCATAGAGAGAGTTTGCTTCTCGTTCTCTCACGTTCTTCCAACATGAACTTGTTTACTCGGATGCATTCTGTTGACGAGATGCTCCCGAGGGTAAAGATGCGATACAATGTCTTCATTGATGCACTTGAAGGTGACTGTTACATCCAAAAGTCGGAGTCGAGGGCTTCCGAGGCAGGCGGAAGGTGCCTGTTGCATCCAAAGATAGGGATGCTCGGGCCTCGTCTTCGTTGTGCAGGAAGAGCCGTAGATCGGAATTGCGGTGCTGCGGGTTTGGGGGCTCTTTCTTCCTTCAAAATGGGTGTAGCCCATTCTGGTTGTGTTGAAAGCTGCTCCTTTAGCCGCAGTTTCGATTACGGTCTTCCTTCGCCTTTGGAGGCTCTTTCAAAACCTTCCCTGGCCACAGGTTGGCTTATGGTACTTTTTTCTTCCTCTGTTTGGAGAGCTCTTCCTCCAGCTAGAGGGTTGATTGCCACCCTCGTTCTGCTCAATAAATGCTTTATTAGTCGAAGTATTTAGACGGCGGTGAGCCTGACTGGAAGAGCGGCACATAACTGGGCTGCTGAAGGGATGCACATAACTGAGGAACCAAAGGGATGCACATAACTGAGGATGCACATAACTGAGCTGCTGAAAGGGATGCGTCTTGCTGAGGGCACATGGTGGGATGCGCCTGACTGAGGGTGCATGGTGATTACTGCACCTATTTGAGGGCGCATGATGGCTGCTGGTTGTAGACTTAGGATCCTTTCTTTGTAGAAATTCTCCTTTGTACAATCTTTTCTTAGACATATAATAGACTTTTATATGTAATAAAAAGTCTTCTTTCAATGTCTATTTTTCCTGTTTGTGAAGTACTTTGTCTACGCTCTGGCGCATGGGCTTTCTGGTTCTGAAATTCCATGCTTCTACAAGACCCCCTTCAAAGTTTTCAAAACTTTTGGATAAGTTTTGGAATACTTTGAATAAGAAGCACGGTGGAAGAGGCGCACGACTGTCGGGGCGCATAGATACTTCGCGCATCAGTGATGGGACGCATGCTCCGTTCAGTTAATGTAAATGATAACGTCTCGATAACCAAGAAAGATTAATGATGATCTTTTTGGTTTTATTTGCGGTTATCTCTTCACAGAACCCGAGGCGACGGCTGAGGTCACACCACATCGGTTCACGCGTGTGACCAAGCCTATAAAATAGGCGAAAGATGGAGAGAGAGAGAGAGAGTTCTTCTTCTCCTTGCTTTTTGCTTTTTAGAGTTCTTCTTCAAAACCCTAACTTTTCTTCTCTCAAAGAATGGCTCCCAAGACTCCTCGTGGTGGTGCTGGACGAGGCAAAGGGAAAGAGCCTGTAGAGGCTGCTGTGGAATTTGCCGAGGAGGATGCTCCTGTCACCATTGTGACTCCGGCCGACGTTCGACCCGCGGTGACGGGTGGGTGTCTTTTCTTCCACTATTTTCTTTGTTCAGACGAACTTTGGATCATGCGGCTAAGTTGGCGTGCCCTAACTCTTTGCTACAAACGCGTATGGATGCGCCGAGGTTTTGTCCTGCCGACGTGCGTAGGTTTAGACCTTTATCATGCACCGAGGTTTTAACTTCTGACGCACATGGGTTTACACCCTGATGATGCGCCGAAGCCTCTGCTGACGCGCATGGGTTTACACCCTAATGATGCGCCGAAGCCTCTGCTGACGCGCATGGGTTTACACCCTGATGATGCGCCGAAGCTTTTACTGAGGCGCATGGGTTGACGCCCTGATGATGTGCCAGGTTGCTTTGACACACTTTATCTTTTTGCCTGACTTTTTATTTTCGTTGAGCCAGTGTCGATGACAATTCCTTTGCTGAATGAGGTCCTTCTGGATGCTTCCCTTTGGCAAATGGGAGTTGATTTTGATGAGGCGGCTATCAACCCTGCGAAGGAAGCTATCTTACAGAATCAACCTTCTGAGAGAGTGCTGCAGATCCAGAATCAGTTGCCGATTTTCCTTCAGAGTATGATGGAGAGCAAAAAACTGAAATCTGCTGAATCCGAGGATGTGACCTTCTTAAAACCTGCCTTTTTGTTTGGTGACCGCCTGATCTCCACTGAGACAAAGATACTAAAGGTCAAAGAAGACTGGTTCTTCTCTGCAAAAGACATGGTGTTGTACATGCGACAACTTGACCGCCAGTTGCCGCTGACGGCCTTCTATCGTTTAGCTTCCAAGAGAAGGTTGCCTTGGGAGCTTACTCCTTCTCAAGGAGGGGCCTTGGGAGGTGCTCTTTCGATTGATGCTACCTCGAATCAGAGGGATACCCTGGCCGCTTCGCGAGCCGGTCCCTCATTTAGTTGCCGAACTTTGCGTCCTGGGAGCCTCTATAGTGAGGTCCCTAGTGACACTTTTGACTTCAGTGCTTCGACCTTTGCAAATCGGATGCTAACATCAAGGGTCATGTATCCGAAAGGTGGCTTTAGGGTTGAAGGTTGGTGTCATCACATGCCGAAGTGGGACGAGTTGACCATTTGGGTGCTTTCGAAGTTCGAGGCTGAGCTTAAGGAGATTGGACTGACAGCCGCTATCCGTGCCATGCAGGCTGGCGTGGACCTCAATAAGCCTATGTTCCTTGCACTCTTGGAATTGTTCAATGCCCAGACTGGTACCTTCTTTACTCTGGTGGGGGAGTTGGGGTTGGCTCTTCATGAGATGTACGAAGTGTCCAAGCTTCCTTGGGGCTCAGAACCGTACGAGAAATATTTCCCCTCAAATAAAGAGATCCAGGTTCTGGAAAATAAGGACCCGGAGATGATGGCTGTTTTCAAAGAGGTGGCAAGCCATCATTATCTGATGTACCGGAAGGACAAAGGCAAGACCCAGCCTCATGTGACTGCTTGGAGGGATTACATCTTCAAGCAGGATTTGGTGGATTCCTCGAGGATCCGATTTACGACTCCGCAAGGGTTGAAACCCGCGGAAGTGACTTCTGAAATAAGCCGGCTGGACGAGAGGACCCCTCGTTCCAATGAGAGCGGCGAGAACGCGTATAGTTGCTTTTGGCACTGTGCGCACCAGATGTCGTCCAAGGCGGTGCTGACGGCATACTTGATGATATGGCTCCGAGATTGTGTGTTTGCGGGCAGATCTGGTACAGTGGAGAGGGTACACCGGAACCTCATTTTGCCCGCCGTAAAATTGGTCTTTGGACGTCCTTTAGCTCTGCTCCCCGCGATGGTGTGTTACCTGTTGCAGGGTTTGAGGACCTTTGCTGATGATGTGATCCATGGAAGAGGAAGAAATGACAACTTTTCCCGAGCCGAACTACCATTCCATTATCTTATGGGATGGTTGATTCTGCATCATCCGAACGTGATGAGTCCAGGTCCGGAGGAGGATCATGTTGAAGGTGATGCCTTTATCCGCCGCTTCTACAAGAGAAAGTGGTCACACACTGGCATCCCCGTTTGCCGGAGAGTTTTGTCCTACCTTCAGGGGTGAGAAATTGTCAAGGTCGGCCCCATCTTTAAAGATTTCGAGGCTGACCAAGATTTAGACGACTCAGGTGAAGATGCGATTACTCTGCCAAAATGGGGTTTTCGTTGGTTTCAAAGTATTCGACCTTATCACTTGGTCTACCGGAACCAGAATAAGTGTTATCTGGAGCCGTATCTGCCCAGCCGGTTTGCTCGCCAGTTTGGCTATACCCAGCTAATGCTATGGAATTCCAGTAGCAGTCTGGGGTTCGTCGGGAGTTTGCTGGATGGAGCCCGGGGCTGGCAATATTACAATGCCGGGTGTACTGGTGTTCAGTTTACTACGCCCGTTCGCAACCCTCGGCCACATATCCTGTATTCGGCAGCTAAGCTGTATTGCACAATGAATACTGCATCTCCCGGTTATGATAGGGAGACTAGTTTCATCATTGGAACTCAGCTGGAGGCCACGGCGAATATGTTGATAGTGGTTCGGTCATATCGTCCACTGGAATTGGCGGTATATTGGGCTGCTGCTGCAGCATCAGTGAGAGATCGCTCTGTTGGAAAAAGACGGGCCGACGCAGAAGCTGGTTCGTCTGTACCAAAAAGGCCAAAAAAAGCCACGACTCTAAAGGCTACGGGAATGCCGTCTGTAACGCCAGTAGAATCAGCTCTCGTCGGGGTAAGTCCTCCGTAATTTTGACTCATCTTGTCATTTTGGTGACTTGTGCTTCTCTTCTTGTAGGGATCACCGAAGAAGACCCGTGTTTCGAAACCGGGTGTCAGTAAACCGAAGGAGGTGGCGAGCTCTTCTGACGAGCGCATTCCTCCGATGGTAATGTCTCCACTGGAGGAGAATCCGGAAGATGTTCCTGCGGAGGTTTTAGTATCTCCAGACTTTATTAAAAGAGATGCGGAGGTTGCAGCCACTTCCGGGATGGTGCCAGCTGCCGTGGAAGCCTTGGACGCTGAGGGTCCAGCGGACACAGGGCCTCGTGATGATGAAGTGGAGTGGAGTTCGTCGTCTTCTGATGACATTTCTCCAGAGTTGCAAGAGTTTGTTGTGGGGGCAACAGATGTGATTGGAACGGAGGAGAGGGTTGATTCCCCTCCTTGTCATGATGAGAGGAGGTCGACTGCATCATTGTCGAGCCCTACCCCAGACTCAGCGGCAGAATCTGAGGTGGCTACTGATCAGGGGGTAGCAACAGATCCTGTCCCTGTAGAGGGATTTGATGAGGAGACTCGTCTGGCGGTCCTGACTTCAGGGACGAGTCAGGAGGCAAGTGTTGATCTCCCTGTTCTGTCAGGGGAGGTACTGGCTGTTGATAGGATGTTGGGGGCTGAAGAGGTGGCCGCTGACGTCGGTGGTTCTTCCGAGTTTAGGAAGGATAAGGGTGTGATGGAACCCTCTGTTGCTCCTTCTACTTGGGGTACTATCTCGACGCCTGTCTCGGCTTCTTCTGTCCCTGTGGCTCCTCGGGCTAGTAGTCAATCCCCTGTTGATGAAGAGCCTGTTGATGCCGAGGATCCAGCCTCGCGGATTGAGGTCGGCGGATCTTCTTCCGGTCCGCTAACTAGAGCAGCTCCTTCGACTCCTGCGATGACGCCGCAGGTGCTGGCGGATGCGGATGAATACGTGAAATTCATCGTCGAGGCAGTGTATAAAATGCTGCAGAGGGGGGTATCGGCAGTGATGGATGCCAACGGGAGCTTTGCGACGGCAAGAACTCTGGCATTGCCTCATATCAACCTGATCCGTATTCACCAGGGCCACGATCATATGGCCGACATTCTGGAAGCCTCGGTGGCTGAGTTGGACCAGCGGCTTTTCGAATTACAGTGCATCCAGCGAAATGACCTCTCCGTCCTGATAGATGCGGAGAAGGAGAAGCTGATCGCCGAGATTAAGTCTTCCTATCAGGCCACTGTGAGTGTTTGGGAACGTGAAGTGGCTGAGACTGAAGCTGCAGTGGAGCGGTTGTCTCAGTCTACGCGGGAGACAGTGGAGGCGCGAGCTGCATTGGACGCTAATATCACGGAGATTGACGCCCAGATCCGCCGCCTTGAGGACCAACGGGCCCGACTTCTATTAGACGCCGAACGTGTCCAGGCTGAACACGTAGCATTCAAGAAGAAGGAAGCAGCTTTCATCCACCGGGCTCTTGTTTTGGCTCAGCAGCGGCAGCAGCTGGATGAGAAGCATGAAGATGATACTTCTCCTGAGGCTATTGAAGCGATGCATCAAGAAGCTGAACGTCGAGTCCTGGCGACTGTGGAGACTCGAGCGGCAAACTTGAGGCGTCGGATTGAAGAGCTTTCAGCCAACCCTAGGGATGTTTAGGGATTGTAGTCTCTTCTTTTTTTATTTTTGCAACTCTTGCTGGGGTTGTAAACTTTTACTCTCTATTAAAAATAAAGAATATAAAGTTTGTTGTGATGTGTTCATTTTTGTTGTCATAAACTTGATGATTTGTGTGGACCTATTATCTTTTGTGCACCTTGGTTTTTAGGTACAGATAATAAGTTTGAGAGAACCCTCATATTTGCTCAGAAGTGATGTGGACATGGCAAATATGGGATTCAAGTGGTGGAATCTCCCTACTCAGAGGTGTTATGGACGTGGTAGGAATGATCCTGGGGGACACGCGGAACTACTCAGAGGTAATATGGACGTGGAAGTTCTGCGATCAATGTACGACAACGCAAGGGTTGTCTGTACGGGATGTTTACTCAGAGGTAATGTGGACGTGGTAAACATGGTGGGTAGCGTAGTCTTATGGGATGTAAGATTCCGCTTTGTAGGGTGTAGGAGGGCAACTCAGAGGTGATGTGGACGTGGTTGTCCTTCTACTGGAGGATGCTACGGAACAGCTGGGTTCCGGAAGCGTATGACTTTGTGAACGAGAATTGTCTGTGAGTCCTGATGATTGGGTCCACAGATCCCCGGGTGGAAGCATATGTCTGAAAGACGTCAAGAGTAGTACTTCTTTAGAAACTTGCCGTTGATGGGCATCATGACCAAGTCCCCATTGGATTTGGCGAGGCGGTAAGCACCGTTTGAGTATACCGTCTCTATGATGAAAGGTCATTTCCACTTGGGCTCGAACTTTCCTGGTGTCTTGTTAGTCAACACCATCGGCCTCCTGACTGCCAGAACCAGGTCGCCAACTTGGAAAGTCCTCTTCTTGACCTTCTTGTTGAAAGCCTGTGATATACGGGCTTGGTAGAGTTCGATGCGCTGTTGAGCTAGGAGGCACTTTTCGTCAAGTGCCTCCAGTTTTCGCAGACGACGACGTTGATTGTCCTCTTCTGTGAGTTGGTTTGTGATTGCTACGCGGAGTGAGGGTATCTGGATCTCGAGAGGCAGTACCGCTTCGCTCCCGTAGACCAAGGAGAATGGTGTGTTGCCTGTCGGGGTCCGTACCGTTGTGCGGTAGGCCCAAAGGCATTCGTCGAGCTTTTTGTCCCAGTCGCGTTTGTTAGATGACACGACCTTTTTGAGTAGCCTGACGATAGTTTTGTTGAACGCCTCGGCCAATCCGTTTGCTGCCGGATTGTAGACGGTCGATGCCACGTTTTGAATGCGATTCTTGTCACAGAATCTGCTGAAAATATGGCTAATGAACTGAGGACCATTGTCATGGATGATCCTTCGGGGTACTCTAAAATGGTAGATGACGTGGTGCTTGATGAAGCTGATCACCCTGGAGCTTTTCACTTCTGCCAGCGGAACTGCTTCTGCCCATTTGGAGAAGTAGTCGGTGATTGCTAGGACGAAGCGGTGTCCTCTCGATGAATGAGGGATGATCGGTCCCACAATGTCCATGCCCCAAGCTTCGAATGGCCAGGAGGCGACTGTAGGATGTAGTGGTTCTGACGGTGTATGAATGAAGTCTGCGTGAAGCTGGCGCGCATGGCACTTCTTAGCATATTCGACAGCGTCAGCGGCCATGGTTGGCCAGTAGTAGCCTATGCGTCACAGTCGGTCCTGCAACTTAGGGCCAGGTTGATGGGCCCCGCAGGTTCCATCGTGAGCTTCTCGAAGGGCTTCAGCTGCTTCTTCGTTGGACAAACATCGAAGGAGAAGTCCATCGTAGGAGCGTCGGTACAGCATTTTAGTAGCCGTATCGTAGTAGAATCGAAGGGAGCGCCTCCTGACTGAGACAGCTTCTTTCGGGTCCTCTGGGAGAATTTCGTAGACAGCGAAGTCGATGAAGGGGAATCTCCAGTCTCGGACATTAACACCAGCACTCGTTGACATGGCGTAGGCAACTTGTGAGCACAGGTTATTTTTAGGGTAGACCAAGTCTCGACCAACTACCATGACGTAGTGTTGAGTCCCGAGGGGTGTCGCTAATGAGGCTGCGAGGCCGGCCAGAGCATCAGCCTCCAGATTTTGTAGACGATGTACATGTTCGATGAAGAACCCGGTGAAGGTTGAAATGATGTTCAATACAACTTCATTGTAGGGGATCAGATCTTCATGGAGAACCTCGTATTGCCCTCTGATCTGGTTTACGACGAGTTTTGAGTCGCCGTAGGCTTCCAGATGATTCACCCCCAGCTGTTGCACCAGCTGGAGTCCCATAATGAGCACGTTGTACTCGGTAATATTGTTGGAGCACGGCTTTGAAAGGGAGTAAGCACGCTGAATGACCAGCTGATCGGGGGAGACTAATACCACCACCACTCATGCGACGATTTGGCCTTTGGGGCCTGTTCTTGAAGCACCATCGAAAAACATCCGCCAGACGGAGCCTTCTTCGGTGACGTTTGATTCTTAGACCTCATCCGGGATGTCTTCATAGAGTCTTGAGGACTCTGGGATCGGGTGTGCAGCTAAAAAGTCGGCCAGAGCTTGACCCTTAACAGCTTTTTGTGGAACGAACACCATGTTGTATGGTGTTAGCAAGATCGCCCATGTGGCTAGCCCGGAGTTCAATGATCCTGGCTTCGTCATGAGGATCCTGAGCGGATTGACTCGGGAAATGACATAAATTGTCTGCCCCGAGACATAATGTCGTGTCTTTTGGATGGCAAATACCAAAGCTAAGCACTCCTTTTCAACGGGGTTGTACCAGTGTTCGGCCCCGATTAGAGTTCGACTGAGGTAGTAGATTGCTTGCTCATAGCCTGTATCGCTGTTCTGAGCTAGCAGGGCGCCGAGGAAATGATCCATGGCACGGACGTAGAGGAGGAATGGTTTGCCGACGACCGGTGCCACCAGGACTGGCGGGCTTGTCAAGTAAACTTTGATGTCATCGAAAGCTTTCTGGCATTCCTCTGTCTAGATGTAAGAGACTCCTTTCTTCATGAGCTGAGTGAAGGGTCAACATTTACCGGAAAGGTTTGCCATGAACCTCCGGATGTATGCCAGACGCCCCTGTAGGCCTCGAAGTTCTCGAAGATTCTTCGGAGGGTCTATATCAAGGATAGCTTTGGTCTTCTCGGGATCGACATGAATGCCTTTTGCCGTGATGATGAAGCCCAAAAACTTTCTGCTAGAAATTCCTAGGAAGGATTTAGCGGGGTTTATCTTGAGTTGATGCGTCCGCATGAGATCGAAGACTGTCTTGAGGTCTTGCAGGTGATCTCCTTTGAGACGGCTCTTGACTGCGATGTCGTCAACATAGCATTCGACTGTCTTACGAAAGTATTGACAAAAAATGGTGCTCATCGCTCGTTGGTATGTCGCACCAGCGTTCTTCAAGCCGAAGGGCATCACTGTGTAGCAGAAAACACCCTTTGGATTCCTGAATGACGTGTGTTTTGTGTCATCGGGGAACATCTTGATCTGGTTGTAGCCTGAATATCCGTCCATGAAAGACATGCGTTCGAAGCCACATGTGTTGTCGATCATCACGTCGGTGATTGGAAGTGGGAATTCGTCCTTCGGGCAAGCAGAGTTGAGATGCCTGAAGTCGATACAAACTCGTATCTTTCTATTCTTCTTGGTGACGGGGACAATGTTGGCTACCCAATCTGGGTGTTGTTCTTCACGGATGAAGCCGCTGGTCAAGAGCTTGTCCACCTCCTGATCGATGGCGTTCATGATGTCCAGACGGAAGCGTCGATGTTGTTGTTTGATAGGCTTGGCATCAGGTAAGATGTTCAGCCTATGTATCACGATCTGGGGATCAAGTCTCGGCATATCTTCGTAACTCCAGGCAAAGACATCGATATACTCTTTAGCCAGCTGGATTAAAGTTTCTCGATCTTCTCCTTTTAGGCTTTTGCTGATAAAGATGGATTTGGAAGAAGATCCATCCCCAAGGTCAATCTGCTCGACTTCGTCTTCGGTGGAAAGTTCACGTAATTCAAAACGAGACTCCCATTGTTGTCCTAGGCATTGAGCCCAGGGTTCTTCTTCGAAGAATTCCGGCGTTTGGCCTTCATCTTCTTGAGGTTGTGCTGATGTCATGTTGGTTGACAGTACTTTCTTGAAGACTGATCCGATGCTGGTATCGGAATCCCAGGTTGATGCTTCGGACGAGTGAGAATGTTCTACCTCTTCCGTGTCTGAACTCTCAGGAGTTGACGGCGGCGTGACATAGCCTACCCCCCGTCGAGTTTTGTTGTAGTAGTCTTGGGGCTTTCCTTTAGGTATCGGAAGCCGGAGAGGGAGACGTCGACCCTTGTCGTAGTTCAGGCCTTTGTCGCTTTTTAGGTCGTAACCCATTTTTTGGATGAGATACTTTGCCTTGTCCGTGTACCAATAGAGTTGCATTCTGCCGGCATCTGGTTCTGGCTTGAGTGGCGGGAGGTCTTGATGACGCTCAACCTTGCCGAGGATGATGGATTCATCGTCTCGACTCCGTGGTGGGACTATGTAACAGACCCCTTGGGACGGGACTACTCGATTTACATGATAGACGGTCGTTATTTGTGTTTGCAACGACCGTAGAGCGTTATCTAATGTATACGTGGCATTCCAATGTGGAAGACTAGAATAATTAAAAGATACTCTGTTATTGATGAAATATGAGATTTTATCCCGCGGGATTACATTATCCAGAGAAGGGACATCTATATTAGCCGAGATATATTCCCCCAACTCTTCGTCTGTAAGCACTGGAGTAGGATCGGAAGAGTCCACCACAGCATTGGCTTTGGAGTCCGAGAGGACTACGTGGGCCTTCTCTGGCGGCTGGGATGGCGACGGCTTACCCTTAAGACGCACCTTCAGAGGTGCCTCCACTGTAGCTCCAGTGATTGGCGCCTTTCACTGTAGTTTTGCCACAAGGGGAGCCGATGTTTGAGGCGGCTTTCCCTTGAGGCGTATCTTCAGAGGAGCTTCAGGAGCAGCTGGTGCTTTCCCGGGCAGTTTAATGCTCATGGGAGACAACTTCTGAGGCGGTTTGCCTTTGAGTCGGATCTTCAAAGGAGCATCGGGAGTGACCTCAGGCTCCATGTCCGGCTCTGCTGCCGTTTCTGCTTCGTCGTCAGCATCATTGGCTTTCTTCCCGTCAGGTGACTTGTACAGGTCGGAATCGGTGAAGTAGGCTTCAATTCCTTTGAAAGGGTCGATGTCCGCGAACTCCGTCCGGATAACGTTGTTGGTGGACACGTACTTCATACATTGGTAGAGCGTGGACGACACCACCATGTATTCATGCAGCCATAGACGACCTAACAGAAGGTTGTAGTTGACTTCAGCGTCCACGACATAACAAGTGACCTCGGTTCTGAGGTTACCGATGTGGCACTTTAGTCGTATTTTGTCCAGTGGTTAACTTTTGCTGGCGTTGAAGCCGCTGGTAGTTGTATTGGAAGGCGTCAACCGGTACATTGGGATCCCCAGTGTTGAGAGCAGCGTCTTCGGGATGATGCTGAGGGAAGACCTCGGATCGATCTGAATCCGCTTCACCTTAACTGAACCGATATACCATGTATAGTACAGCGGCCTATTGTGTCGATTGTGTTTGAGCAGCATGTCTTATTGGATGAAGGTTATATTGGGGATAACCTCATCCGCACAATGACAGTGCGTGCATACAGTCGGGGGATCTTCACGCTGCTTGACCTGACTGAGAAAGGATTCAGCATCCTTCAGAGCTTCACAGAGAGCTTCTCGGGAGTCTTTGGAAAGACGAAGGAGCTCGAACAGAGATAGACGGGCAGGAGTACTGGCCAGTTGTGCTAGTATGTCGAAATTGTGGGGCTTAGCTAGCCCCGAAGCATTCTCCTTTCGTAGAGGCCTGTCGAAGCGGGCCTCTATCTGCTTCTGCTTATTGGCTGCTGGGGGCTTAGACGGGCCCTCGTCCTGGACAGCAGGGACGGTGCCAGGAGGCACCACCTCGACGGCAGCTTCGTCGGGTTGGACGTTCTGTTGTGAACGCGTCTGCACAGGAAGTGCCTCTTCCGCTGAAGAAGAGACCGTACGGCAAGACTTGATCTTCCTGCCTTTGGATTTGGAGGTAGGGCGTACCTCCGGTTGAGTCACCTCGGAGACGAGATCGGGGTGAACCCATAGGATCTCTCCCCGAGATATGGTGAGTAGGATGAGTCCACTCACGTTGTCACGGGTAGGTGGTAGGTTAACCACCTCCATTGTCGCCTTAGGGATGGGGACGACGCCATCTTGTGTTGTAGTCGGCGGCAGGGTGCCAAACTGGAGTGACACCACATTGGCTGGCACCGTCTTCTCTTCGTAGTCGACGGAGATTACATCCGCATTGATCATGCGCTGGATGTAATTCTTGAGGACATAGCAATCCTTGGTTGGATGTCCGACAAACCGATGGTAGTGACAGTACCTCGGGTTGTCCACTTTCCCAACCTCATCGGGACGCTTAGGGTCCGGAAGCTTGATCTTGTCACCCTGCTTCAGTATCTCAAAGAGTTGTATGGTGTCTTCGTCGTTGAACGAATAAACCTCCTTCGGCCTTGGTGCAAGTGGAGGTTTCTGAGCAGGTGCTGATGCACCTTTGGTGGCATTGACAGTCAATGCCTGTTTCCCCTTTGTCTCTCGTCCGGGGTTGTTGGCTGCAGGCCGTTTCCTCTTGTCTTCAAAGGCGGAGAAACTGACTCCCAGAAGACGAGCATTGGCCGCCTTCTTCTCTGCGGCTTCTGCTTCAATGATCAAGGAGCTCCAGTCGAGAGGAAGAGTAGAGTTAAGCCAAATTTTGACTGCGGGCAGCATGTTCATGTTGCAGGAGGAAAGAAGCGCATGTTCTGGCATGCCCGGGGGCAGTCTGAAGCAGGCCTGTCGGAAGCGATCGATGAACGCTCGAACTGTTTCCTTCTCCTTCTGGCGTATCTCTATAAGGGATGCCATTGTCATGTCCTTTCCACCGTCGTAGAAACGGTCGAGAAAAAGACGCATCAGGTCGTCGAAGGAAGATATTGAATTGTCGGGGAGGCTGCAGTACCAGTCGTACGCCACTCCTTTCAGTGCCCCAACAAATATGCTGGTAAGTAGTGCGTCCTCCTTCGGAAGATGTCCCGTCTGAGACTGGAAATACGTCACATAGCGACGCGGAGAGTCCTTCCCGTCGTATGGCATCAGTGTTTGTGGTTTATACTTAGGAGGATAAACCACCTTATTCCATTCGAGGGGATAAGGTTGGGGGATGCCCATCTTTTGGCGCTCCTCTTGTCTTGTCTTGGACTCAAAGCGCTCGCGCAAGTCCCTGATCATCTCGATCATGTCTTCTGTGGAGCTGGGAGTCGGGGAAGGTGGTACCACCGGGAGTTGAGCATTTGAGGGCTCCGACGTCCGAGGTGCTTCGGGGCGATCTATGTCCGAGGATACCCGTTGAAGGGGTACACTTGATTCTCCATTGGCCCCTGGGTCGGGACCGGTAGAAGGTGTCTTCGCCAAAGCAGATCGTATCTCAAACACTGCTTGAGTCAGTGTTTTCATGGAGGCAGAGAGGGTTTTGAGTCCTCCCTCCAGGGTATCCATGCGCTGGACGAGGTCTGTTGGCGGCGTATCAGACTCGATATCAGCCCCAGTCACGTTTACTGTCATGACGCGGCCGGGAGTGGATGGATGGGTTGAGGCTTCACTCTCGGCCTCACTCTCTTGTGGGGGAGTTGCCTCTCCTGGAGCCTCGTCTTGGCTACCCCCGGCTATGTTCGGGAGAACATTCACCATGGGCACATCTGCAAGGGCCTGATTACCCTCAGCTCTGTCTTGAAGGGCCTATGCATCTCCGAAACTCGGGTCCGCAGATGATAGACTACCCCCAGCTATGTTCTGGAGGATATCTTCATCTTCTGGGAGGCTGACAGGATCTGCTCCAGATGTGCTTTGGACACCCTCGTCTTCGGACTCAACAAGGGTCTGACTATCTCCAGCTTCTTCCAAGATCTTCTTCCTCCTCCGAGTGCCTTCGAACACTCCGGAGGATGCGACAGCTGTCTTGGTTTTCCTCGGCTGGCTTTTGGACGAGAAAGAGGAACTGTCAGTCGCCTTTCGGACTGACGAGGAGTTGGAGATCACGTTGCATGAAGCAACCCTTGGCTCTTCTTCTGTTGATACCCTCTTCCCGAGGCGACGTCGGAGGGGTGTCGATGATCGCAGTCGCTGGAACACCGACTGCCTTGATGGGACTGCCGCTTGGCAACAGCAGTTGATGGTGACCACAGCACAAGTATGCCCCGTGAGAGGCGCATCGTGCTTGTCAGTTGACTCTCCTGATCGGCGTTTGTGAGTGATCATGTTACGCAGATTGTTGGAGGAGAGTGCCACCTTCACACCCCCATCAGGCGCATGGCAAGGCCAAGCGCCGGGGTGGTCCAGTGAGTGCTGCGCCCCCTGATCTAATACCAAACAGGCATCCCGATCAGTAGTGGGGGAACCACAGCATTTGAAGTGACTTGAACGGACCTCAGACGCACAACCAAAGGAGGCACGGGAGTTCAAGACCACTGGATTTGCCTTACTCGACATGGTTGTGCACGTAATAGATGCGCCAAGCGAGACAAGGACTTTGAAGGTCGGCTCGTTTCTGGCGCCGCAGCACTCGAGTCGACCTTGTACAGCTTACCATCAGCAGCGCGCATGATTGTGAGCGCATGCTTCTGGCTTGCTGCTGGCATAGCACGTTTGGGGCGCATGGCCCGTGCTGCCTTGGATTTCTTCGTACCAGTCCGCTGGGGAGCATAGTACTCAGAATCCAAATTCTCTTTGCCATTACAGCGAGTGAGTCTGTCAAAGACAGAGACCTTCTGTGGCACATCAGAGGTGATGCGCGGGGCACTGGCTGCGCCCCTGCTCCGTCGATGCATCTTCCTCGCCTGAGAGGGAGATGGCTAGGGAACGTGGTTAGCCGTACGTTTTCCCGAGAGATACGCTGCACCAGCAGGCGCATCTTGGTTGCTGAGGACGTCAGCAGGAAGGGAAGGCTGGATCGGCACATCCCCTTCGGTGGTGGTGCCCGAGGCGTCGACCTTGTGCACCCAGACTCGGCGGGTCTTCTTCGGCTTCGGCTGCCGCTTCGAAGGACTCGCACTGCCTTCAGAGATGAACTCCTCATACGCCTGTTGATTGAGGCGTACGACCAGCGTCTTGTGGGCGGAGTCCACCTTCACGTCGTCGGATTGCGACACAGCTTTCTCGGTAGAGGAGAAAGAGGTCCCCAGCAGAGTCGCCAGCTTGTTTGCCATTAAAACTCTTTGATTGCAAATTTCAATACAAACAGAATAATGTTACAATATAGGACTTAGATGTGGTCCTAGGAGTACACTTTTGTTTATCTGGGTCCCTTGTGCCGATGGAGTGAGTGGTAATACGTTGACTCCGTTGACGATCTGACGACGGTTATCGGTTCTCTGAAGGTCTGGATTGCTCTGGGTGCTGGAGCTTGCTGAGAGGAGGAAGACGTTGAGTGTCTGTATCTGCCTCTCTGGTGGTTGTGTGTTCTGTCCGTATGTAGGTAGGTAGGTGTGTACGTCCGGAAGAAGGAAACGATCCCTCTATTTATAGCTTTGCAGGCTGGCTGCTCATGCGCGCATGTAGGATACACCTGTACGCGAGGACGTCACGTGTTGATTGCTGATGGAGGCGCATGAACGATGCGCCCTGATCGAGGGGTTGAATTCTTCATACTGCTGTTGTGGACCGGCACGTAGCAGAGGAGAAGATCTTTCTGTTGCTGAGATCTTGGGTTAGTCGAGTCAAAGGACACGTGTCATCGACCCATGGCTCGGAGATCTCTGATTTGGTGGGGAATGATCTGGTAGGATGCACCTAGGATTTGGCGCATGAGGAGGCTTTGGCTCGTAACCTTTAGGAGTCACGAACCATTCGGGGCGTATGGCTTTTGAGGCGCATGCGAGGCTTCAGAAGTGACTTAACTCCTGTCTTTCGGGATCAGAGAGCAGTCTGAGGTGCATAGATTTTGAGGCACATACAGAGCTTTAATGGTGACTTTTCTTCTGTCTTTAGGGATCAGTAAAAAGTCTGAGACGCATGGCTTTTGAGGCATATACAGATTTGGGCGCATGGCTGTAGAGGTGCATGCAAGCAGTTGGGTGGCCACGTGGCAGTAGCCGTCGGAGGAAAGTAATGATGATGCTGACGTTGGCGACGCTTCATCTTCTGAACTGTTCAGACTTCGAGAGGCGTGCTGCCAACTCTGTCAGTTCAGCATTTAATGTTTGTGACATTCGATGGACAGCTGAGTGGGCGCGTCGGTTGGCGTTCCACTAGGCGTATGGCGACGCATGGGAGGGCGCATCCCTGTGATATGCTTGGTACTGAAGGGCGCGTCTGTGTGATGCGCTTGATGTTAAAGGGCGCGTCTGTGTGATGCGCGGTCTGGCCGGCGCATCTGCTTCGTGACACGTCTTTAATGGTACGACTGTTACGATCTTCGAGTGCTTTAAATACCTGTTTTGACTTAGCTGAATTCGAAGCGTCCGGTTCATCCATTTAATGCAAATTCATTGCACGAAATTCGGAGAGCCATCCACTTGGCGCATGGGTTTGATTTGCCCGGCCTATAAATAGTGGCATGGAGAGAGTTTGCTTCTCGTTCTCTCACGTTCTTCCAACATGAACTTGTTTACTCGGATACATTCTATTGACGAGATGCTCCCGAGGGTGAAGATGCGACGCAATGTCTTTATTGATGCACTTGAAGGTGACTGTTACATCCAAAAGTCGGAGTCGAGGGCTTCCGAGGCAGGCGGAAGGTGCCTGTTGTATCCAAAGATAGGGATGCTCGGGCCTCGTCTTCGTTGTGCAGGAAGAGCCGTAGATCAAAATTGCGGTACTGCGGGTTTGGGGGCTCTTTCTTCCTTCAAAATAGGTGTAGCCCATTCTGGTTGTGTTGAAAGCTGCATCTTTAGCCGCAGTTTCGATTACGGTCTTCCTTCGCCTTTGGAGGCTCTTTCGAAACCTCCTCTGGCCACAGGTTGGCTTGTGGTGCTTTTCTCTTCCTCGGTTTGGGGAGCTCTTCCTCCAGCTAGAGGGTTGATTGCCATCCTCGTTTTGCTCAATAAATGCTTTATTAGTCAAAGTATTTAGACGGCGGTGAGCCTGGCTGGAAGAGCGGCACATAACTGGGCTGCTGAAGGGATGCACATAACTGAGGAACCAAAGGGATGCACATAACTGAGGATGCACATAACTGAGCTGCTGAAAGGGATGCGCCTTGCTGAGGGCGCATGGTGGGATGCGCCTGACTGAGGGCGCATGGTGATTGCTGCTCCTATTTGAGGGCGCATGATGGCTGCTGGCTGTAGACTTAGGATCCTTTCTTTGTAGAAATTCTCCTTTGTACAATCTTTTCTTAGACATGTAATAGACTTTTATATGTAATAAAAAGTCTTCTTTTAATGCCTATTTTTCCTGTTTGTGAAGTACTTTGTCTACGCTTCGGTGCATGTAGTCTGGCGCATGGGCTTTCTGGTTCTGAAATTCCATGCTTCTACATATACGTGGAATAAGATTGTTTCATGTGATGTGTGACATAGTATTTGTGATAGAAGCATCACTTCTTTCAACCACCTCTATAGTCCAAGTGGTTGAGCTTGGAGACGACTGTCCCATATGTTCGGGTTTGAGTCGGAATGTGAGTGTATGGGGATAGACGTCGGTCCAAGAGAGGATGCAATTCTGAATGGTGTATAATTTTTTTTCTTTTCTGGATTGTTTGTCCAATGGTTGATGAATACGAAGCCAAGAACAAGAGCACAACTGAAAGTCTGAACCCCTGGAAGCTTAGGAAGGAAAATTCGAAGTGATTAGGCAACAATAGTTATTTGACTACAGAAACACAAATAAAAACTCAAACTAAGAACTTCCATATGGATGTAACACTTGGATTTAACTAACATTAAAACTGTATCTATTTTTCTCTTTAGCTCCTTGGAAAAATTAAAGGATGAAGTGCATATAATCCAACGGCTTTTCAAGGCCGAGTTGTGAAAATTGAGAACTCATGTTTCCTTAGGTTTTTGATAGTTATATACAATTTTTTTTTCAGCTTTTGCTCAGATAGAACAAGCGAAGATGAAGTAAGAATTTTTTATTTATTTTGGTGGTTTCTTTAGAGACACTCCAAACAATCACTGGGTACAATTTCACATGTATATATGTATCCATGTTTTGAAATGTAAATATACTTTCTTCAGCTTTTCTAGCAGTATAATGTAGACAGTGTTGTAAGTGCTCTAATATCAGCTACTTCCAAATTTTCAGCCTGCTAAATGATTAACATAAATTGCAATGCTATCTCCTTATTCGGTCACTTATTGTACCTATATCCACAGCCTGCGCATTCGTGTGCCAAGTACTTCATAGTTATGTTCTATATATATACTATTAGCGTGAGTCGCGATAATATTTGTATATGGATTGTAAACCATCACTATGTCCACATCTTATTTACAATAAACTCTTCAACATTTCGAGTCTAAATCTGAACCAAAGTGGTCATTAGAATCGACGGCTTATATATGAAGATTTAGTTAATTGATAATTGGAGGAAAAGGAGTTCATTTCGTTCAATTTTAAACCCTTAATTTGCTGCGTTCCAAGAAAGAACAGTAGGTACTGTTGGAAATTATTTCCTTTTCTTTCTTTAAAATTTTGCAAGCAAAATAAAATAAAATAAAATAAATGTTACCGGTCTCCTGGGAAGTCGTGCACATAGCACTACCTAAGAGTTAATTCGGGTCTATATACAGATTTGTTACGAATGCTCCTAGTGGTGAAACCTCCGCTCTACCGGTATCTCCTCGTCGCACACAACTTGGAAAGAGTGACCCGAACTTAGCGTTGCCCATAAAACAACAAGAAACTTAAGGAGATCGATTGCTTTTGAATTAAAAAATGAGTAAGAGAGAGAGAGAGAGAGTGTGTGGAGTTGTACCTTTTCAATAGAAGTTAAGTCTTTATATAGCATTTCTAAATGCTAATAATAGGCTCCAACATACAAGCCAAGAGAATCTCATGGAGAGAATCATTCTCCACCATTAAAAAGCCAAAAGAATAGGTAAGAAGGACTTGGTTTTTGTTTAGTGGACTTGACTTTTGTATGTAACATGCAACAATCTCTCCCCCCTTCCAAAAAAAAGTCAAATTCCGAAAAACATAGAGATGACAAAGGAATAAGAATAGATAGAGAATTTTTGGGCAAGATATAGTATGCATAGATAAGATGGACTACAGCCTTGAATCTCACTTAGTGACTTTTGTCTTTGTCTGAAGAAGTGCTTGATGGACTATGTCTTGAATCAGACTTCTTGTACCATATTCAGAAAATAGCACACATATTACGCTAGAGATTCTTTGGTCTATCGGGTGGCGTGTTTGGTTGGCCATGCGCACTATTAACATTCATGAGAGTTGTCTAAGATCGCCCTGTCCTATAGCCGCGACCTTCACGACCTCTCATATAGGTAAGTCCTCAAGGGTTGGTGATATGAGTCAACCCTGCATATCATGCTTGGACTTATTAAGAGTTTAAACTCACCCTAACCATATCACACCGGAACACTGTCACCATAGGGATGGGATATCCATGTACACATGTATAGACTCTTGGACATTTATTTTAAGAGAATTTTATCTCAGGGTCAGTGTTCCATAATAGTCACCTAGTCCAGCTTGTTTCTACCCATTGAACCGGCTTCTTGGGATCTCCAGTCAGATTCGGTTGGGTTGCCACTTCTGGTGACTAACTTATGGGCTTAATCCCATCCCTCTCGATGATTCTAGGATCAATATCCTAGACAGACCCTTCGTCAAGTGGTCTACAAGATTCTTTTCTGACTTTATATAGTCAAAAATCACATATTTGTCTAATAGGCTCTTTATTGACTTGAAGCGCAACTGCAGGTGCCTGTTCATCTTAGTATTCACAGAATCATGCTTTAGTAGTTCAATAACATATCTATTATCACAATTGAAAGAAATTGTAGGAACAGGAATATGAGAAATAAATATATACATAATCAGATTTCTAAGCCATTTAGCTTCTGTACAAGTAGTGTCCAAAGCTATCATTTCAGAGACCATTGTACTCCTGGCAATGATAGTTTGTTTACATGATCCCCAGGAGATTGCAGCTCCTCCTAGAGTAAAAACATATCCAGTAGTGGATTTCACATCATGTGAATCAGTTATCCAGTTTGTATCTGAATAACCTTCTATAATATCGGGGTGTCTAGTATAATAAAATTTATAATCTAGAGTACCCCTAAGATATCTAAATACTCTATCCAATGCAGTCCAATGTGACTGGTTTGGGTTACTAGTATATCTACTTTGTCTCCTAATAGCAAATGCAATATCAGGTCTGGTCCTATTTGTTATGTACATAAGGAACCCTATCATCTGTGAATATCTATGTTGTTCTATAGGTGATCCTTCATAAGGTGTAAGGGCAGATTTTTTGTCAAAATATTTAAACTTTCTCAGTATTTTCTCAATTGAGTGTGCTAAGGATAGAGTATAGCCCTCTTTGTATTTGGACACTTGCATTCCTAGGATCAAGTTGGCTTCTCCTAGATCTTTCGTATCAAACTGGTTAGATAAATAATTCTTAGTGTTATTTATCAGTTCCAGTGAAGATCCTAGAATAAGGATATCATCAACATACAAGCATAAGATAACAAACTTCCATTTATATTTTTAGAATACAAACATTTGTCATATTCGTTTGGCACGAAACCAAATTCTAAAATAACTTTGTCAAATTTGTTGTGCCATTGCTTGGGAGCTTGTTTAAGGCCATAAAAAGATTTTACTAATCTACAAACATTTTTTTCTTAACCTTTAGCAATAAAACCTTCAGGTTGCTCCATATATATTTCTTCT
The DNA here is from genome assembly GCA_029216955.1 of Iris pallida. Lineage (NCBI taxonomy): Eukaryota > Viridiplantae > Streptophyta > Magnoliopsida > Asparagales > Iridaceae > Iris > Iris pallida. The sequence goes on along the minus strand of JANAVB010007399.1, from coordinate 5,260,105 downwards.
TCTAAATCTCCATTTAAAAATGTTGTCTTTACATCCATTTGATGGATCAGCATATCATGAGTGGAAGCTAAGGCTAGAAGGATTCTAATAGAAGTGATTCTAGCTACAGGATAGTAGGTATCAAAATAGTCTAATCCCTTTTTCTGGGTGAAACCCTTTGCTACTAATCTAGTTTTGTATTTCTCTATGGTACCATCGGCTCTTAAGTTTCTTTTTAAAGATCCACTTAAAACCTATGGGTTTACTACCTAAAGGTAGGTCTGCTAAAAAAGCATGTATTATTCTCCATAATGGAGTTATACTCATTGTTAATAGCTTCTTTCCGGAAAGGAGCATCAGGAGAAGATATATATTCCTTTCAATCCTGCCTCTTTTACTTCTTCTAGGTTCTATATCTTGTTCATCTTATGAACTTAATGGATGACTATGAGAACTAGTAAAAGGAGTAAGAAAAGAGCTACTGGGAGTGGAAGAAATTCTATTCTTAAAAGGAAATATATTTTCAAAGTAAACTGTATCTCTAGCTTCTATAATGGTGTTGTTAGAGATTTCATTTACATCAGAATGAGTTACAAGAAATCTATTGGCAATGCTGTCTAGGACATATCCTTTGAACACAGCATCTACAGTCTTAGGTCCAATATTCCTCTTTTTGGGTTCAACAATTCCTACCTTAGCTAGACATTCCCAAACTTTAAGGTAATTAATCCTAGGAGTTCGGCCTTTCCATAACTCATATGGTGTCTTATCATTAGACTTACTGGGTATCCTATTAAGGATATAACAGGCTGACAATAAGGCCTCTCCCCACAGATTATCAGGAGCACCTGAGCTGAGAAGTATTGCATTTACCATGTCTAACAGAGTGTGATTCTTCCTTTCAGCAACTCCGTTGGACTGTGGTGAATAAGGAGAAGTTACCTCATGAATAATTTTATGTTCTTCACAAAAGTTAGACATTTCATTTGAAGAATATTCTCCACCACGATCTGATCAAAGAATCTTAATCTTTCTATCTAACTGGTTCTCAGCTTCAGACTTGTAGACCTTGAATCTGTCTAGAACTTCATCTTTGGTCTTAAGAAAGTAGGTGTAACAATATTTTGAATGGTCATATATAAAAGTGATAAAGTATTTTCTACCGCCTCGGATCAAAACCCTATTGGAATCACAAACGTTACTATGGATAAGTTCTAGGAGTTCAAAATTCCTATGGACAGATTTGAAAGATAATCTAGTGTGTTTGACTTGAACACAAATCTCACATTTGTGTTTGTCATCAATATGAGTCTTAGGAGTAAGCTCTAAGTTCATCATCCTTTTAAGAGATCCTAAATTCACATGGCCCAGTCTGTCATGCCAAACATTGGAGGATTCAACATTTGCAATAACAAAAGAAGGATTTGAAATTTTATTCATAGTGCTCAAAATAAAAAGACCATCTTTTACAAATCATTTTTCTATAAATAACTCATTCTTGGAAAAAAAAAACTACTTTATTAGCCTCCATTACAATTTTGTATCCTGAGGCTACAAGCAGAGATCTACTAACTAAATTTTTTCTAACTGACGACACATGAAGTACATCATAAAGAGGTAAAATTTTTCCTGATGTCATCCTCAAATCTATTCTTCCTCTTCCTACAATATGTGCCGCTGAGCCATCTCCTAAGGTTATATTTCCTCCACCTGATTCGTGATAGTTTGAAAAACAGGAGCGATCAAATGAAACATGAACATTTACTCCAGAATCCAACCACCAATCATCAGAATGGTAAAAAATATTAACCAAGGGTTGGCAACTCACCGACCTGAAGGAACTAGAATGTCCTTTTATACTAGTTATGATTTCTATAAAGATAATTAAAGGTATACAGGAAAAATTATATTTATTCAATAAAGTAATTTTCTTTAAGTTAAAGAATAACAGTTTTAGATGATCTTAGTAATTCACCTTTAAAATTTTAGTTTTCAAGTTTTGATCAGGTTGGGTTAGCTGTAGGGGCCGGATCCCATCAAGCGAAGGTCCACTAGGGACACTTAAGTACCGGTCGCTTAGACGATTTACGTCTTGTTGACAGAATGGCCCTTTCGGCTTGTACCCAAACAAGTCTCTACTTTAGAACTTTAAAAATTAAAGAACTTTACCAAATCAATAAACTGTTTGTTTTTGCTTAAATTGAAATATTAAGTAAAGAAAATTAGTATTGACAAAAGGTCCTAATACAATATATATATATATATATATATATATATATATATATATATATATATATATGAAACTGTTTGTATTGAAATATATATATATATATGAAACTTGTTAATTTCTAAAACAATCATCTGAAATCAGAAATGATAACAACAGTCTTAGAATTGTGTAGGAAAAAAAATTATTATATGACTAATAACAATATATTTGTGCAGATATGACAGTTATTTAATAAGTAGCAATTAACTTGTTAACAGAAGACAAAAATATTATTTGATAGATAACATATACTTGCAGATGTTAAAAAGATTGACCACAAGCAAGTGTGTAGCAGTATACAAAATTTGAATTGAATATTCGTATTTTAACAATAAGTAAATGGAAGTGAGATATTTGTATTTTAACAAATCAGTAATTTAACACTAGTGATTTACCACATACAAATATTTCTATGTTAACAAATCAGTAATATACCACTAGTAACAAATATTATATATTATCAGTATGACAATATAACTGAAAATGTTGTAAGTAACAAGTGTTGTCGGTTAAGCAAATATTATTAGAAATATTGCGGCAACAAGTTTTATTAGTGAGCAAATTTTTTAATTATTTGAAGCAAATATATTAACAATTTTGATAGAACAGAATTGTTAAAAATGTAACTCTTAACAGTAGTATTTTTTGCAATATAACTCTTAACAAATTTAACACAAAAAACTTATCAATAATTAACAGAACAAAATTTTGTAGTATGCAACTGCTAAGTTTGTTGAAAAATAAATCAACTCTTAGATTGTTGGAAATTATTTCCTTTTCTTTCTTTAAAAATCTGCAAACAAAATAAAATAAAATAAAATAAATGTTACCGGCCTCCGGGAAGTTGCACACGTAGCACTGCCGTAAGAGTTTATTCGAATCTATGTGCAGACTTGTTCCGAATGCTCCTAGTGGTGAAAGCCCCGCTCTATCGATATCTTCTCATCGCACACAACTTGGAAAGAGTGACCCGAACTTAGCATTGCACAAAAAACAACAAGAAACTTAAGGAGATCGATTGCTTTTGAATTAAAATGAGAGAGAGAGAGAGAGAGAGGGAGGGAGTGGAGTTGTACATTTTCAATAGAAGTTAGGTCTTTATATAGCATTTCTAAATGCTAATAATAGGCTCCAACATACAAGCCAAGAGAATCTCATGGAGAGAATCATTCTCCACCATTAAAAAGCCAAAAGAATAGTTAGGAAGGACTTGGTTTTTGTTTAGAGGACTTGACTTTTGTATGTAACATGCAACAGGTACAATACTTGATCTTGACATAGCCTGAGAAATATTTAATCATTATGATACATACCATCATGGATATGAACAAAAAGAAAATAACTAAACTATGACATACATATACTGATAATATAAGACTATCATGCAAGACTATATCAATATATGATCAAATGTGTTTAAGTAATTAATATGTCATTGGAATGTATACCACTTTCACTTCGGCCATGTTGAAGACGGTGGTAATTAACCTTATACGTACTATGGTTCCCACGATGACGTGGTTTTCTTCGGAGATGAATCTTAGAACTATAATTATTAGATGGCAGTTTAGTTGCTTCTTTAGACTTTTATTTCAATCTTTATTCATTTAGCGTGTTTGTTCTGGAAAAACTTTGGTTGTTGAGTAGATTTGGTTCATATGATTTCCCTTTTGGAATCATATGGTTTAATTTAATAGGTTTTAGACTTTTAGTTATTAGATTTTAGACCTTTAGTTATTATATCATCTTATTATCGTGTGAGGTTCTGGTCCGACTTTCATTTGGTATCTAATAACCTTGCTTCTGCTAGCTGCTGGCGCAACTCTCCTAACTATTGTCCATTTATTCCAGAATCATCCTTTTAGGAGGGACAATTTTACATATTTTTGCGAGCACAAAAGAAGACTAAGTGCAGTATATATATGTGCAATCCTACACAATTTAGAGCAAATAATCAAGATTAAGTACAAATGCATTACCAATGAACCCAAGCTAGGCAACAAAGTGAAGTATAAAATTTAAGTATCACATTATTTGCATTTACATATTGGCATTAAAATTTGGTTCTCATGGACAAATTTCAGTATGAAAGTCTAACATTTGCATTTATATTATGTACAAACATTAGAAAACTTGTGCAAGAGGTCTTCTTTTCAGCATTTCTTTTTGTCTTTCATCTTGGCATGTACAGGGAATAGTTCTTTTCAGCATCATCTCGTGGATTAATTGACTATCCGTGTCAATGAGTAAGATATTCTTGTGCAAGATATTTTAGAAACAAATGAAAGGTTTTCGGTGATGACTTTCACTGAGAACAATTATAGTTTTCCAGAATATATCCACAAGTATGCAGACATCAATTTTTTGTTCTAATTTGCACATCTGCAACCCTTGATTCATAAGACAGTATAGAACATATATACATAGCTAATTCTAGTTGTTGGAGTGGGTGGAATTCCCAACCTATGTGGAGAAGATCCCGGAGTGCGACGAGCGCCGTTCGATGTCGGAGAAGCTCGTGAAGGAGGCAACGAGGAGTTGTTGTTGCTGCTGCTAACAAAGGGGGGTTCTGGACTGGAGCCACCGAGTTCGGGCCTAACTCGGTCCCTGGCCGAGTTCTGGCCGAACTCGGTCTGGCTGTTCCAGAACCATTCTGGTTGCCCGACACAGAGTTCTGGCCGAACTCTGTGTCGTCGGGGCTGAGCGAAAATCTGGGGTAATTTTTCACCACTGGATCTAATCAAACGGTCCAGATTTGTTGCAGGATTAGGGAGTTAAGTTGGGATTTTCAAACCCTAATCAAGAGTAACATCATTGTAGACAACACAAGAAAAGAGAGAGAAAAGAGGCAAGAGTGCCATTACAACTTTGGGAGAGAAGACGGAGGATCGAAAGTGTTTTTCGAAGGAGAATCGGATTCGGGTAATCTCTACTCGTCGTTCTTGTTCTTCGTAGCCTTGTAATCATTGCTCTTGCTTCCAAGCGTTGTGGGGATCCGATTTGGATCGGAAGAAGTTTGTAGAGGGTGTAATTCTTCAATTTCATTAGTGGAGGCTTCTCAGGGTTGGACTCCGATCGTCCCGTGGTTTTTCCCGCAAGGGTTTTCCACGTCAAAAATTCTCTGTGTCTGCGTGGTTGTTTTGGTGTTTTGGTTTGTGCATTGTTTGCTCGGTTCTCTCGCAGGTACTCTCTAGTTTGGGGAAAGGTTTCCGCGTTTCTTTCCCAACAAAGTGGTATCAGAGCCAGGTTCTGGAATTCAGAAGGGTATTAGGAGTTGACAGAAACTAGAGAGAAGAGATGGACGCGAAGCCGGTGCGCATGGTGAACCTGAACGGCACCAACTATCACTATTGGCAGAGCAAGATGAAAGATTTGTTGTTCATCAAGAAGCTGCATCTGCCCGTATTTGCATCCGAGAAGTCCAGTGATAAATCCGAGGAGGACTGAAAATTCGAGCATATACAGGTGTGCGGATACATCTGGCAGTTCGTTGACGAGAACGTGTACAACCACATTGCCAATATTGAGCACGCGAAGACGTTATGGGATAAGCTGGAATCTCTGTACGCGAAGAAGACCGGGGTAAACAAGTTGTTCCTGATCCGGACGATGATGGGTCTGCGGTACAATGATGGGGCGTCTATTACGGATCACTTGAGTGATTTCCAGGGCGTGGTTGACCAGCTGTCTTCAATGGGAGTCAAGTTCGACGACGAAGTTCAGGGACTATGGCTGCTGTGTACATTACCAGACTCGTCGGAGACCGTACGAGTATCTATGATCGCTTCTGCTCCAGAGGGCGTGGTCAGTCTGGAGTTTGCCAAGAGCGGGGTGCTGAATGAAGAGATGCGGAGACGTTCTCAGGGCACTTCATCTACATCCCATCACTCAGAGGCATTGGTTTCAGAGAGCCGCGGAAGGGACAAAAGCAGGAATCCAGGTGGTGGCAGAGACACGAGCAGAGGAAAGTCCAAGGGTCGTTACGAGGACTCAGAGTGTTGCCATTATGGTAAGAAGGGCCACATCAAGCGGAACTGTTTCGCTTGGAAGAGAGAGAAGAAGGGCGACAAGGGGAAGTAAGAAGAGAACACTACAGCGGCGGCCTCGGCACATGGAGGCAATGTGATCGTCGTAGGTGATGAGGTCATTACAAACCTCGCCTGCGATGACAATTATTGGCTGGTGGACTCAGGGGCTTCAGCGCATGTATCTCATAACAGGGCACTATTTGCCACTTACACAACAGGCGATTGTGGAGTGTTGAAGATGGGTAATAGAGATGTGTCGATGGCGGTTGCCATTGGAGATGTACATTTGAGAACGAAGACGGGTGCGGTTCTTGTTCTCAAAGATGTTCGTCATGTCCCTGATATCCGTTTCAACCTGGTGTCGGTTGGAAGGATGGATGACGAAGGATTCTTCAGTCTCTTCGGGAATAGTCAGTGGAAGCTTTCCAGAGGTTCGATGGTGATTGCCAGAGGAAGCAAGAAGTTTGGTCTCTACTATATGGAGGGGAGCGCACAGGGGGCATAGGAGGTGAACGCAGTTAGTGATACGTCTACCGAGTTGTGGCACAGGCGGCTCGACCATATCAGCGAGAAGGGGATGAGCTACTTGGTGAACAGGAAGGTGATTCCAGGGCTCAAGTCTACAAAGTTGGAGAAGTGCACGCACTGCTTAGCTGGGAAGCAAAATAGGATATCTTTCCAAAGTCACCAAGTTCAAGGAAGCCGGCGTTGCTCGAGTTGATTCACTCGGATGTCTGCGGTCCTATGAAAGTAAAATCTATTGGTGGTGCTTCTTACTTTGTAACTTTTATTGATGACTGTTCCAGGAAGTTTTGGGTCTATGCCTTAAAGACCAAGGATCAGGTGCTGCCTACTTTCAAAGAGTGTCAGGCCTCTGTTGAAAGAGAGACGGGCAAGAAGTTATTGTGTGTTCGGTCCGACAATGGCGGCGAATACATTGGTCCATTTGATGCGTATTGCAGAGAGCAAGGGATACGACACCAGAAGACTCCGTCCAAGACACCTCAGCTCAATGGTGTAGCGGAGCGCATGAACAAGACACTGATGGAGAGGGTGCGGTATTTGTTATCAGAAGCAAACTTGTCGGACAGTTATTGGGGTGAGGCTCTTCTCACAGCTGCTTATGTTATTAATTTGTCTCCTAGTGCTCCTTTGCAGGGTGATGTGCCTGACAAAGTATGGTACGGCAAAGAGCCGTCATACAATCACCTGCGAGTGTTTGGCTGTAAGTCCTTCGTGCATGTACCGAAGGACGAGAGGACCAAACTTGAGCCGAAGGCGAGGCGATGCGTCTTTGTCGGCTACGGTCGGGATGAGTTTGGTTATAGACTCTACGACCCGGTGAGAAGAAAGCTCTACAGAAGCAGGGACGTGGTGTTCGTCGAGGATCAGACCATGACCAACACTCAGGATTTTGAGACGCCTTCTGAGGCTGAGGAATTGCCTGAGTTAGAGTCATTTCGCTTCGAGCAGTTTCCAGAGGACATCGCAAAAGATCCAGTTATGGGGGAGCCAGTACATGGAGTTGCTCCCAACCTTGATCATCAGCCTGCTGATGGTGGTCAGGGTGTCCCTCAGGAGGATGAGCATGCCGGAGAGGCAGTTCCTGAAGGGGAGGAGGCTGTTGGTATACAGCCAGCACCAGTGGCTCCACTGAGAAGGAGCGACAGAGATCGTCGACTATCTACGAGATACTCACCGGATGAGTATGTGCTATTGACTGACGGGAGAGAGCCCGAAAGCTTTGCAGAGGCTATGGAAGACGAACACATGCAGGAGTGGATGGAGGTCATGCAGGAGGAGATGAGTTCCTTGCACACTAATTTCACTTATGAGCTGGTACGGTTGCCAAAGGGCAAAAAGGCTTTAAAGAATCGATGGGTGTTTAGAGTGAAGCAGATGGATGATGCTACTCGCCCTCGATACAAAGCGAGGCTGGTAGTTAAAGGCTACGGTCAGCGAAAAGGCGTGGATTATGATGAGATCTTTTTGCCTGTCGTCAAGCATTCGTCTATTCGGGTGGTGCTAGCATTAGCAGCCAGTCTCGACTTGGAGGTCGAGCAGATGGATGTGAAGATGGCATTCCTCCACGGTGATCTTGAGGAGGAGTTGTACATGGAGCAGCCAGAGGGATTCTGTGAGAAGGACAAGTCACATTTGGTCTGCCGGTTGAGGAAGAGCTTGTATGGTCTGAAGCAGGCTCCGAGGCAGTGGTACAGGAAGTTCGAGTCGTTTATGGGGGAGCATGGTTATGCACGGACGATGTCGGACCATTGTGCATTTGTGAGGTATTTTGTCGAGGATGATTTCATCATTTTATTGCTCTATGTTGATGATATGCTAATAGTGGGTCGGAACGCCACTAGGATAGCGGAGCTGAAGCGCCAACTGGGCGCGGCCTTCTCCATGAAGGATTTGGACGCAGCAAAGACTATTCTTGGGATGGAGATCAGCCGAGAGAGAGTCCAAGTTGCTACATCTATTCCAAAAGAAGTACATTCACCGGATACTTCAGCGTTTCGGGATGGACGGGTCGAAGAAAGTGAGTTGTCCCCTTGCGGCTCACTTTAAGCTCACTGAGGAGCAGTGTCCATCTACCGAGGACGAAAAAGAAGATATGGAACGGGTTCTATATGCCTCAGCTATGGAAAGTCTTATGTATGTCATGGTGTATACGAGGCCAGATATTGCTCATGCAGTTGGTACGGTTAGCAGGTATCTTTCAAATCCTGGAAGGGTACATTGGAGTGCGGTCAAGTGGATTCTACGATATCTTCAGGGCACTGCTGATTGGAGACTTTCCTTTGGTGGTGACGAGCCGAAGCTGGTTGGGTATACCGACGCTGATATAGCTGGAGATGTAGACACGAGGCGATCGACTTCGGGCTACGTGATGATGTTTGCGGGAGGAGCGGTGTCGTGGCAGTCGCGGTTGCAGAAGTGTGTTGCCTTGTCGATGACAGAGGCAGAGTACATTACGGCGACGGAGGCTTGCAAGGAGCTGCTGTGGATGAAGAAGCTGCTGTGGATGAAGAAGCTGCTGCGGGAAATGGGACTGAAGCAAGAGCAGTATACTTTGCTTTGTGACGGTCAGAGTGCTATTCACCTTGTGAAGAATCAGACGTTTCATAGCCGGTCCAAATACATCGAGACTCGGTATCATTGGATACGGGATGTGGTTGAGAAGAAGGACACGGAGCTTGAGAAGGTTCATACAGATGACAACGGAGCTGATATGTTCACGAAGATTCTACCAAGGGGAAAGTTTGAGTACTGCAGGCAGATCGTCGGGATGACGATATCCTCTCCATAGTTGTGAAGGGAGAGATTTGTTGGAGTGGGTGGGGTTTCCAACCTATGTAGAGAAGATCCCAGAGTGCGACGAGCGCCGTTCGATGTCGGAGAAGCTCGGGAAGGAGGCAACGAGGAGTTGCTGCTGCTGCTGCTAACAAAGGGGGGTTCTGGACTGGAGCCACCGAGTTCTAGCCGAACTCGGTCCCAGGCCGAGTTCTGGCCGAACTCGGTCTGGCTGTTCCAGAACCATTCTGGTTGTCCGACACAGAGTTCTGGCCGAACTCTGTGTCGTCGGGACTGAGCGAAAATCTGGAGTAATTTTTCACCACTGGATCTAATCAAACGGTCCAGGTTTGTTGCGGGATTAGGAAGTTAAGTTAGAATTTCCAAACCCTAATCAAGAGTAACATCATTGTAGACAACACAAGAAAAGAGAGAGAAAAGAGGCAAGAGTGCCATTACAACTTTGGGAGAGAAGACGAAGGATCGAAGGTGTTTTTCGAAGGAGAATCGGATTCGGGTAATCTCTACTCGTCGTTCTTGTTCTTCGTAGCCTTGTAATCATTGCTCTTGCTTCCAAGCGTTGTGGGGATCCGATTTGGATCGGAAGAAGTTTGTAGAGGGTGTAATTCTTCTATTTCATTAGTGGAGGCTTCTCAGGGTTGGACTCCGATCGTCCCGTGGTTTTTTCCGCAAAGATTTTCCACGTCAAAAATTCTCTGTGTCTGCGTGGTTATTTTGGTGTTTTGGTTTGTGCGTTGTTTGCTCGGTTCTCTCGCAGGTACTCTCTAGTTTGGGGAAAGGTTTTCCGCGTTTCTTTCCCAACACTAGTCACCTGCTAATTTTAGCACATATGAACTGTTGCCTACACATAATTGTATGTTGTATGGACACGAAAAGATGGTGTATGTATCTTTATCGTGTCGTATCCGCATCCACATTTTCGTATTTGTGCAATATGAATGATTACCTTGTACCTATATCCATAATCCCATATCCGTACCTCCGTAGCCGTGTCAGTATTTGTGCAATTAATGCATTATTTCACTTAGAAACTGATATCGTGGTTGAGAAGGATGCATTTGTATCACTCAAAATGGAAGTTATGCCTTTGATTTGTTTAAGTTATTTATATTTTACATCTAACACGAAATCTTTGCATCATCTATTGGTTCTGTGTCACTGTGTACCATGGATATGATTAGGTTGCTACTGCTTCTCATCCTGACATATTGGATGCTGCATGGTGCATGCCATTCCGTAAGTAGGAAAGAGAGCCCCCTAAAATTTCACTTTTTAAGCTTTTAACCCTTCTCAGTTTATCTTATATATGCAATACCAAACTATATTATTTTACTAATAACACAATATAAATGAATAAGAGGATCATGACTTTTGACATGCATGCATGAATTAACAAGAGAGGAGTCTCATGAATCTTCACATCAAAGATGGCCATCATTGGAGGTCCTAACTGATGGACGTACGGTTTTGTCAATTGCTTTAGTAGAAAGTCTCCTCAAGTTATGCTTGCTTTTCAAAACCAACGTGAATCAACATGTTATATAGAGCTAAGTTGTTTAAAACAAGATGGAATTAATCATGAGTACTACTTTGGCGCTTGCAAGTCTATTGATCTTAAGAACCTAGGTCGACAGCGACAACTTGTTTGCTTAATATTAGGCATTGCATGTGCTGAACCTTCACACATTGTTCATCAATTATTTCTTATAGAGATGACACTAACATGGCATACATGATTGCTATAACATGATAAGTTGAAAACTAATTTATAGTTAAGTAGCCAGTTAGCGCAACGTAATTGTAGCAAGTAATTAGTCGAGATATATTTTCCTTCGGATAGTGCATGCCTATGCAGGATCAGTCCAAGGGTAAGCTAGACAAGACTTCAAATTTGGACAACCTATGCTGCTTATGTTCCACAGACTCAGCATGATCCCAATAGAGATCAGGGTCGCAGGTGATCCAAGATCGTCCTACAATGAGGTCCAGAGGCAACCAAAACTAGCTCACAACCCAACCCCCTGTCCAAAGTTGCCTATGAAAGCTTATTGCTATATCATGCGCCATTCTATATCCATATCAACCCAACATAAGCGGGAAATAACATGGTTCTTGATTGAAAAATAAGCTGATGGTATGTACATCGACATGTGTAGGCAACATATATAACGTTATATAAACTAGAAAGTACATCATGTACATGATTGGTCAACCAAGTACGCTAGCGTACTTTACTGTAATATTCTCATCAAAATGTGGAATCTAAGCTAACATGGCTCACATGCCTTGCTCATCTTGATAAGTTGACAATTACCGGATAACTTGCCAACAATCACAAATGATGTGCTGCGCAAATTCGGTCTTGAGCTATGATGTCACGGAACTTTCTTCCCATTGGAAATTACATTGAGAACCCTAATTGAAGGACTATAAATACATAGCGAGTTCAAATTAAGCTTCTCCATCAAATTCTCTCAACTCAGTCCAATGGCAGGATCCATCAGCTTCCATGCTATCATCTTACTGTCCACCTTCTCCGCGGCAATGGCAGCCTACAACATTGTAGACTTCGGCGCGAGAGCCGACGGTCGCACTGACTCCTCTAAGCCATTTCTTTCTGCCTGGGCCAAGGCGTGCGGCGGCAGCAGACCGGCGAGCATCTACGTGCCCGCCGGCACGTTCTTCCTTAGCCAGGCCTTGTTCAGCGGCCCCTGCAACAATGCAGCAATTAGGATTTACATCGATGGGACAATTGTTGCTCCCTCTGGTTATGGCTCCTTGACCAAGTGGATATATTTCAAGAACGTCGAGGGTGTCTCCATCTATGGCGGAACCCTTGATGGGAGAGGGCAGGGCCTGTGGAGATGCAAGTTGGCTGGACGGAGTTGCCCGAGCGGCGCGACGGTAGGCTAACTTCTTGGCCGCTTTTGGTCATATTCATTAGGAAAATGATATTTTAACCGCAGTTTGTCACTGCGAACGTGACCGCATGTCCATGTGATAGCCTACTATTGACTCTCCTACTATCACCGGACCCCACTCCCTTAAATCTGGACCAGGAGGCCAATGGCTGGCCTGCGGTCACAAACTGTAGACAAAATAGCAATGTCCTATTCATTAACTTCCACTAGGTGGAAAATATGATATTAAACATTTTTCTTTCTTCTTCTTCTTATTGCAGTCCCTCACAATTGGTAGCTCAAAGAACGTAGTGATCAGTGGAATGACCTCCGTCAACAGTGAGATGTTCCACATCTCGATCCAGAACAGCGATGGCGTTACGGTGCGAGGTGTCAGGATTACCGCGCCTGGTGACAGTCCGAACACTGACGGCGTCCACATCATGTCGTCTAACGCCGTCACCGTCAGAGGGTCGACAATAAAGACCGGCGACGATTGCATTTCCATGAAATCTGGAGTCACCAACGTATGGATCGAACGCATCAACTGTGGACCCGGACACGGCATCAGGTGAGACAATTTGAAACTTAATTACTTCAAACTGAAAGTCTGAATCAGAGCATAACCTAAATATGCTTGCAACGATTGCTTATGGCAATAATGTATGTAGCATCGGGAGCTTGGGGAGCGAGGCGGTCGAGGACGAAGTGCGGAACGTAACCGCGAAGTCTGTCGTGTTTACCGGCACTCAGAACGGGCTCCGGATCAAGACTTGGGGAAAGGCGAGCAGGGGGGCGGTAACTGGGGTTAGGTTTCAGAATGCGGTTATGAACAACGTTCAGAATCCGATCATCATCGACCAGAACTACTGCCCGGGCAACACAAACTGTCCAAGCCAGGTACACAACTCAAAAATCACTGTACTTTGTCGATACTGACATTAGGAACACAAGTACTCTTACAAATACTGTATTGTACAGTATTTATAATAGTACTTGTGTTCCTAATGTCAGCAGCCCACCTCCCAAAAGATTTTATTTTTTTTCATGTATATTTTTTTTTGGGTATTTTTATGTGAGTCAGTCTATGCCTAGTCCATCCTAACCCACTCCAACCCACCCTAGCTCGAGTTTCTAGTTCCGCCTTTGACTGTACTCAGCTAATTAAGATTGATTGGTTGGTCGTGCGCGCGTGCAGAGCTCGGGTATTAAGATCAGCAAGGTATCGTTCCACGACATCCGAGGATCGTCAGCCACCAGAGTCGCGGTGAGGCTCGCCTGCAGCCCAAGTGCTCCTTGCAGTGGGATAGGGTTGCGGAACATAAATCTTGCCTACGGGAAACGAAAGGCACAATCTTTCTGCCAGAATGTGAGAGGCAAGGCTTCGGGCTTTATAATGCCTCCAAGTTGCTTATGAACCGCATGATTTGAAGACCGCTTTGGCCATCTCCGGCTGGTCCTAGGTATTTGGATGGACAAACCAGGTTCCGAGAGATTGAAATGAAGCACGAGGCCACGCGCGCGACTGATTAATTCTGAGGGATTGTGATCCATATTATCCATCATTAATCCTTTTCTCTATTGTGGGAGATCATGAGAAACTATTAAGTGAACTTTGCCTTCATGAATGTTGTCTTTTGCACTAATTTTTTTTCCCCCTTCCGTGTAATCATTAATGAATTTATCAAATAAGTTACATTTTCTTCAAAGAATTGTGGCGCAATTCATGGAACATTCTTACGGTTTATTAAAATTGCTTGATTTGTTCCACACTACGACTATTTTCTTACAAAGCTATTTATAAGACTCAAGATACATTAAGCATAATGAATATGACTCTTAGGTTTTCTACACACAACGCTAAGCACTATGGAGACAGTAAGTTTAACATTTTCATGTTCTACACAAATCTGATACAAATGGAATTATTTTCTTAGTTATGTGGATTCGTCTCTTTTATTAGCATGCATCAAGCTTATTAACTAGAGCAACACACAATATCCATTTTATTAAGTGCGAAGGCAAGGCAGAGACGGGTTCATCGAAGCCATCCACCTGAACGAGGAGTTGCCTCGGCCGAGGAGACTCCGAGCAAGTCGCTGCGTAGCCAAGTCTAAACGGCATTTTACCTACGTTTTATCATGTTGAACTGAGTAGGACAGGACACTACATTGTAGTCTCTCTTCATAGTAGCAATAATCAGATTTCTTTTGGTGATCTTAATTTGGGCAAGATTACTCAACTATGAACAATGCATAAGAAATCATCTCCTACTCAGGGGCTACTAGTCAATTGTTGAGGATTCATCTATGCTTCAGAATTCTCAAGAGTACATAGGACAAAATCAAGTGGTTGTTGGAGATTGAAAGAAACTTGCAATCAGTCATGCGGGTAATATTTCTTTACCCTTATCTCTAAATCTTAAAACTACGTACAGCCGCATGTTAATTAAGCACGATGTCATGATGTAAATGATTCTGAGGGAATGTGATCGGTATTGTCGATCATTAATCTTTCTTTCTTTTTTGTGCTCTTGTTTTTAGGAATATTACTTGTGGGAATTATGTGACACTGTCAAGACTCGATGCATACAAGTTATTTTACGTCCTTACTTTTAATGAACATGAACGTCGTATCTTACTTGTGTGTTCTTATTCATATCCTTCATCTTACCATATTATTGAGAAATAGATTTCTTGAGAATATACGTCTTCATAATGAGCTTGATCTTCACCTCTCTACCCAAGAGTCGAGGAAATAGATGATCTAAGATATATAGGATTGCTATCATTTACTACTAAAATATGCTTAAATAGCGACGTATATTAGCGACGGCGGAAATACGCGTCGCTGATAATTGCATATAGCGACGTCGTGTGCTACACGTCGCTGTACGTCGCTGAGTAGCGACGTTCAGCGACGTAGTATAATTTACGTCGCTGGCTTGCGACGTTTAGCGACGTATCATGTAGGCGTCGCTGTTTTATTTCATATAGGGTTCCTGGCCCGATCGAAATCCCAAAATTTTCACCCAAAAATTTATTCCCGCTCTCCCCTCTCCCCCTGGCGAACCCTCCCCCTCCGGCGACCACTCCCTCCGGCGAGACCCTCCCCCTTCTCCCCCCGGAGACCCCGCTCGCCCGTTGACCCCTCCCTCCGACGACCAGCCTCCCTCCTCCGACGAAGGAGCCTTCCTCGCCGCTTCCTCCTCCGACGAAGCCACCCTCCTCGCCGCCTCCATCCTCCGACGAAGCCACCCTCCTCAGGTAAACCCAAACCCTAGCCCTAGCTATCTAGACAC
Organism: Iris pallida; assembly: GCA_029216955.1. Taxonomy (NCBI): domain Eukaryota; kingdom Viridiplantae; phylum Streptophyta; class Magnoliopsida; order Asparagales; family Iridaceae; genus Iris; species Iris pallida. The sequence continues at coordinate 5,244,310 of JANAVB010007399.1, read as the reverse complement.
AGACACGGACACGAGAACTCTAACCCTAGCTGCTGGGGTGGTCTTTCTGTCGAGGGGGGAGAGAGGGGTGGGGTTGGGTGCAGGGGGTGGGGGGGTCTTACTGTCGAGGGGTGGAGGGAGGGGTGGGGGTACCCGGGGGGTGCAGGGGTAGGGGGAGGGGGGCATGGTTGGGGTGGGTGCAGGGGGAGGGGGGCAGGGGAGGGAAGGCAAGGGAGGGAAGGCAAGGGAGGGTTGGGGTGGGTGCAGGGGTATGGGGAGGGGGGCAGGGGAGGGGGGAGGGGGGGCAGGGGAGGGTTGGGGTGGGTGCAGGGGTAGGGGGAGGGGGGCAGGGGTGAAGTGTATATTTTGGTTGGGGTGGGTGCAGGGGTATGGGGAGGGGGGGCAGGGGAGGGGGGAGGGCGGGAGGGGGGAGGGAAGGCAGGGGAGGGTTGGGGTTGGTACAGTCTGCCACTTTTCTTTATCGAGTACGATTTTGTTGCTTCTCTCGCTCTTCCTCTTGGTCTCCATTGAATGCTGGTCTACTGCCATTAATATTGGTCGATAGATTTCTCTGTCACATATTGCAAGTGGTACTAAGAAAAAAGAAAAAAGAAAGAAAGGAGAGAATAGATGTGACTCAAATGGACCGAAGTAGGTGTAGTAGTAGCAGTAAGAGCGGGACATGAACCGGGCTCATGACATTTTGAACTTTGGAAGACAATGACATGTTAACTACTTCCTTTCCTTGCTTATGTTTGTGATTTATTATGATATATAATGGTGATGTTAATTCTTTCCAAATGTTAGGATCGTTACAAATCTTGTTGGCTTGAAAAGAAATTTTCTTCGTGCATGCCTACTTCACATTATAGGATTTTATTTTTTGTTCAAGGGATTCGCAAAATGTAGGGATATATACCATTTGAAATTCATTTGAAATTCATTTGAAATCTATTTTAAGAATCTGAAATGTTGACGATATATACCCAAGGTTCACAATATCGGTATCGGACTATTCCTATGAGTATTGGTATCGGCGATACCGGTAGTATCGGCGGTATCGTATCAGAGTATCGAACTTTGGTATTGGAAAACAAATAATTATTAATAAATTATTTACATTTAAAAACATATATTTTATACATTTAGGCATAATTTTAAGTATTTCAGCGTTATTTCTTAGTAGTTTTGAAATTATATGAAATAGTAGTCATCCTTACCGATTGGTTTTGCCGAATTGACCGGAACAAAGACCCCCAATGTCGGTATCGGTCAATATTTGGTATCGGTCTGTATCGGATCGGAACATGCCAAACCGTATCGGTATCGGCCTGTTGGATAATATCATTGTTATTAGTAACTGTCCAATGTCGGTATAGTATCGGAACATGCCAATGTCGGTATCGGTCTGTATAGTATCGGTATCGGAACATGCCAATGTCGGTATCGGTCAATATTTGGTATCGGTATCGGTCTGTATAGTATCGAAACATGCCAATGTCGGTATCGATCAATATTTGGTATCGGTCTGTATCGGATCGGAACATGCCAAACCGTATCGGTATCGGTCAATATCATTGTTATTAGTAACTGTCCGCTACTAATGTGTGTCCCATAATAAGACATTATATACGAATTTGTGCCTGTTGGATAATGTGTGTCCATCTTTGCAGAATTATTTTCAAATGGATATGAATTACTACTTGCGGAATCGTTCATGGATGTACAATCGTCGTCCTGATGATATGTGTGGTGTGCGGGATGAATACATAGCGGGAGTAGAGCAGTTCCTGCAGTTTGCTAAGGCGTTCCCTCAGTACATGGACGGCACCAAAATTAAGTGTCCGTGTGTGAAATGTCATAACGTGAAATATTATCCAGAAGTGGAAGTGACATATCATTTGTACTCGAGGGGTTTCACGCCTAATTACTATCAGTGGACCGCACACGAAGAACTTGTGTCTTTAGCATCAGAGCCGGAGCCTTACGTTGAGCCGTATATGCATGCGGGACCTAATTTTGTTTCAGATAATCATGCATGCGACGACGGGTGCGTGAACATGGTTTTCGACGCTGCGGGGCCTAGTTTCGTTAATGATGCACCTGAGGAGGCACCAAACGCCGATGCTGCACAGTTCATGGAGTTGCTGGAGAATGCAAGGACTCCATTGTATCCTGGTTGTGAGGATCATTCACCGTTGGAGGTGGTTACAAGACTGTTGAGCATTAAGTCAGATTTTAACATGTCGCAAGAATGCTACAACCGAGTGTTGGAGTTGATTATAGAGATCTTGCCGGCGGGTGCTAAGTTGCCTAAAGACTTCTACCGGTCTAAGAGGATGGTGAGATCGCTCTGGATGGGATACGAGAAAATTGATTCCTGTCGCAATGGGTGCATGCTGTACTACAAAGACGACAAGGACGCAGATGTATGCAGATTTTGTGGTGCTGATCGCTATAAGACAACTAGTACAGGAAGGTCTACCGGTGCAAGAAGACCGACCGATTCAATGCACTACTTGCCTTTAACGCCGCGGTTGCAAAGATTATTTATGGTGAAAGAGACGGCCGAAAATATGAGTTGGCACATGCGAGAACAGATTGAAGGAGTGTTGGATCACCCATCCGATGGAGAAGCGTGGAAGCACTTTGATCGAGTGTATCCAGATTTTGCTTCAGATCCGCGAAATGTCAGGTTGGGACTATCTTCTGACGGTTTTACTCCTTTTGGTCTTTGGGGATCCCAGTATTCGTGCTGGCCTGTGATTGTTACTCCGTATAACCTACCGCCTTGGATGTGCATAAAGACTCAGTACATGTTTCTAACCGTTATAATTCCTGGTCCGAACAATCCCAAGAGGAACATTGACGTGTACTTACAGTATTTGATAGATGAGTTGAATCAGTTATGGGAAGTAGGCGCTAACACGTACGATGTTTCCAGGAAGCAGAATTTTCAGATGAAGGCAACCCTTATGTGGACCATCAACGACTTTCCGGCCTATGGAATATTATCTGGATGGAGCACTCATGGCCGTCTCTCATGTCCGTATTGCATGGACCGTAGTAAGGCTTTCCGCTTGAAACACGGCGGAAAGCCGTGCTTCTTTGATTGTCATCGGCAATTTCTGCCAAAAGATCATCCGTTTAAAAGGAACATGAATGCTTTCCGTGCCGGCGTTGTAGAGAAGGGTGATCCACCGCCAAGGTGGTGCGGAGACACGATATGGGAGGAGGTTAAAGATTTTCCAAGTGCTATCGAAGATCCTACAACTGGGTACAAGTGCGATGGATTTGGTAGAGTTCATAACTGGACAAAGAGGAGCATATTCTGGGATCTGCCATACTGGAGTACCAATCTGATCAGACATAATCTTGATGTCATGCATATTGAGAAGAATGTGTTTGATAACATAATTAATACTGTGATGGACGTAAAGGGAAAAACGAAAGACAATCCCAAGGCCAGGTTGGACTTAAAAGAAATATGCAAACGCCCTGCGTTGCATTTGATACAGCAGAATGGAAAACAGTTCCTTCCGAAGTCAATTTTTTCGCTGGACAAGGAGGATAAAGTGAGACTTTGTCGGTGGATCCAGGGCCTAAAATTTCCAGACGGATATGTGTCAAATCTGAGAAGATGTGTCGATCCGAAGGAAAACAAATTGACGGGTATGAAGAGCCACGATTGTCACGTATTCATGGAGAGGTTAATTCCGATTGCATTTCGGGAATTCTTACCGCAGGCAGTTTGGGATCTATTGACAGAGCTTAGCATATTCTTCAGGGATCTTTGTTCTAAGAAATTGCTCGTTGATCATCTAGAAAAGCAAGAGAAGGACATTGCGGTAACACTATACAAGCTAGAGAGGGTGTTTCCTCCTGGATTCTTCGACTCTATGGAGCATTTGCCGATTCATCTATCCTATGAGGCACGTGTTGGTGGACCCGTCGAATATCGATGGATGTACCCGTTCGAGCGACATTTGAATCACCTAAAAAGAAAGGTGAAAAATAAGGCACGGGTCGAGGGTTCTATTTGTGAAGCCTATGTTCTCGAGGAGATTACAACCTTTTGTTCGATGTATTTCAAGCCTCATGTTGCAACTAATAGAACGAGAGCTTCCAGAAACGACGAGGGAGATCATGAAAGTAATGATACAATACTGAAGGTATTCAATGCTCCAGGAAAGCCATCGGGTAAGATGAAAAAGAGATATCTGAACGATGATGAGCTAAGGGCTGCTCAGGTGTATGTATTACTCAACTGCGACGAGGAGGAAGTAGAGAAACTGGAGGGGTAAGTAATTAATACGTCTATATTATTTTAATAGTGTTAATTATTATACTATTACATTAATTGAACGATGTTGTTTTCAGCATATTTAATGATGAGGTGAGGTCGGGTAGGCCACACATAACAGAAGAAGAACTAGAACAAGAAATGAGGCATTATTTTCTATCATGGTTGAGTGCATATGTAAGACTTGAGAACTCTGTAATTACCTTTTTGTATATGCACTTGATTGAGAATGAGCTTAATTGCGTCTTTTGTGGTATTTAGGTCGATCGTCCATACGCAAGACTTGAGAATGAGTCTATTAGAACGCTAGCCAAGGGACCAATTTATGCTGCAAAAATATGGCCAAGCTACTGTGTTAATGGGTTTAGGTTCAAGTCAACAACTTGCCCGATCAGAGACAACTTTGTGGATCTCGATTCCACCAAAAACAGCTGTTTGTGTATCAGATCTTCGAACTACAAAGATGTTGATGCGGGCAACGATTTCTATGGCGTGTTACGGGAGATTGTGGAGCTGACATATAGTTATGGAATAGAGCCTGCTAAGATTGTGTTATTCAGGTGTGATTGGTTCGATCCGATTAAAGGTCAAGGTTGGAAAGTAGACAAGCACGGTCTTGTTGATATAAACTATCGGCGTCGATATCAAGCCTATGAACCATTTGTCCTATCAAGTCAGGCTCAGCTCGTGTACTTCACAAGTTATCCTAAACGGGGAACAACAAGGTCGGACTGGTGGGCAGTATGCAAGACCAAAGCTAGAAATACCTTTGAGGTTGACGATATAGCTTATCAACAGGATGAACTACCTCTTGTAACAAATATTATAGAAGTGGACACGACGGAAGTTTCCTATTACACATCTAATTGTGTAGAAGAAGTAGAATTATCTGAAGAGGAAGATGCAGATGAAAGTGAAGATGTAGAGGAGGAAGAAGAAGAAGAAGAAGAAGAAGAAGAAGAAGAAGAAGAAGAAGAAGAAGAAGAAGAAGTAGATGAGCTAAACGAACTAGATGAATTTTCAGAAGAGGATTAAATCTGTACATTTGTTTTATAATCATATTTGACACTTTAGTGACACTTCTATCATATAAATCTGTGACACTTCAGTGACACTTTATTGACACTTTTATTGACACTTCAGTGACACTTTTTGACTATGATATTTTTCAAAAATCTGTGATGTCTATCATATAAATATGTTTTTTTGTTTTATTGTCATATATTTTATTGTCAAGTATGACTAGACCATCTGGACGACGCGAAGGATTATATATTAGGCAGCCCCGTCAGCCTCGGGCTGGGGATGGAGAGGGCAGTTCCGTACCCTCATCCTCATCTCCGAGTACGCCAGTGTACCGTTCTGTTCCCGGTCCATTACCGGGACAGGGCAGTTCTAGCAGGTTGGCGACTCCTTCCTCGTCGTCCAGCCTTCCTGTTCCCGGTCCATTACCGGGACAGGGCAGTTCTAGCAGGTTGGCGACTCCTCCCTCGTCGTCCAGCCTTCCTGATCCCGCGTCCAGCATCCCTGATCCTCCGTCCAGCATTCCTACTGTCGACGGCTCTATGGAGGGAGCCCACGCCGATCATATGGAGGACGGCGATCATACTGATCCTGCCCAGGCAGGAGGTGAGAGCGACCCTCCATGCGCTCCCCCGGGCGAGACGCGTATGGAGATTTGGACGGACGGGCCTATGAAGTAAGTTAATTAATTATTATATATTTCTCAAATGATTATATGTACATATATATTCATGAAAAATTATTATTGTATAGATATCGGCCTTCTGCAGTACAGAGACAGCTGGGGACATTTGTGAGGCAGAACTATGGTGGGCCTTGGCTCAACTACTCAGATGCTCCCGCAGATAGGAAGGCCTTTTGGTTCGCCCACTTCAATGTAAAAAATTTGTTTATTTTTAAATTTTAATAATCATTTGTGTATATTATACAACTTTTGTATTTTACTTCTTGTAGAGGACCTATTTCTATCCACCACACCGGGCGGCGAGGATCGAGGGCCAATTTCCTGCCGTCATAGCCAAGCTCATCCATGATGCGATCGACGACCAGAAGCATCGTGATCGCGTCGGACGTCCGATCCAGGGTTGGATTACGCCAGAGCAGTGGACTGCGATGAAGGCTAGATTCAGCCAGCGCCAGTACCAGGAGCGGTCTGAGAAGGCCAAGGTGGCGCGGTCGAGCGCCGGTAAGTGGTGTGGCGGCTCCATTCCGATGACGGAGCATTTTCGTCGTCTGGTACGTTTTCTATGACGGACATTAATTTATATATAGTTCGATATAATATTTAATACTAATAATAGATAATATATTTTAACAGGTAAAGAAGGGTGAGGACCCGAACATGGTGACCGTCTTCCTGGTCACCCATCGAAGGGCTGGGGACTTCATTGACGAGAGGGCGACGCAGGCATATGTAAGTTCTATTCAACTAATATTAACTGACTATAATTTAGAAAACAGGAAAATAGATATCAATATAGACTTTAGTAAACACTTACACGTTAGCAAACATGTTCTAGGCCGAGTTTGTTCGGCTACAGAAGGAGGCGGTTGATGCTGTTGCTGCTGCTAGTGCGCAAGCAGAGGGAGGGGCTGGTACTTCCTCCCAGCCGCCTGCAGAGCCATCGTCGGACGAGCTCTGGATGACCGTCGTTGGCGGTCTTCAGAAGGGTACGTACTACGGTACGGGATCCTACGGCGCGTATTTGGCTTCGGAGTCATCCCGGGCCCCCTCTGTCAGTGCGCAGTCTCCGGCTACGCAGGCGTCGTCACGAGCTGAGGATGTTCGTCGTCAGATCGAGGAGCTGCGTCGCGAGTTGCAGCAGCAGATTTCTGATGCGGTCGAGCGACGATCCGACCCTCCGATCGTCACCGGACGATTTGATGCGGTCGAGCGCAGTATACAGGAGCTGATGAGTCTACATCAGGCTACAGCTGCCAACTTGCAGACGCTCACCGAGTCTACGCAGCGCACGGAGCGTAGACAGGTCGAGCTGGACGGATCGCAGAGGAGCCTTTCTCTCTCAGTCGCTCAGTATACTGAGAAGGTGGTGAGTGCCCTTGCTGCGCATGGTGAGCGACTGCGAGAGCTGGAGCAGGTACGTCCTTCGGGTCCATCGACGGCGCCGACTCCAGATACTGCACTGACTCCGGCGCCGACTCCAGACATTGTACTGCCTCCTACTGCCCCTACGGTACAGCTCACCCAGGAGCAGTATGACTTCATTCTATCCCAGTTGCGCGGCAGGGGTCCGTAGTGATTTTATTGGTTTTTTTATGACTTGTATGTATTGGCCCTATGGGCAAATTGTTTATTCATACACTGTTGTTTATACACTTGGTGGGAGACTTTTTATCATCTTCTATTTTTATTTGACTCTATTGGATGTTTGTGAGGATGTGTGTCTTTGATATTTAGTTTGCACTGCCTCCTATTTTTATTGTGATATTTACTGTGATATCTGCGACGGGATGACAAATATACCTACGCTGGGTTATAAGCGATGATCTGATATACAAAGGAGATGCTGCCGAAATTTTAAAAAAATATATTGTGTATTTTTGTTATGATGTGTGTCTGTGTTTACAGTGAATGTGAAATACAGTGTTCGGAACCATCGACAGTTTCGATTACTGTTGTATGTTTTATCTTGGATAGAAATAGCAACATTTCAGGGTGCACTTCTGAGAGCTTCATTTTCACGTCCTTCACTTTCTCGGACGTCGTAAAGGTTCCCGAGAAGGTGAAGGACGTGAAGATGAAGCTCTGAGAAGTGCACCCTGAACTGTTGCTCTTTCTATCAAAGATAAAACATACAACAGTAAGCAAAACTGTCGATGGTTCGAACACTGCACTTCACACACACTGTAAACACAGACACACAGCATAACAAAAATATCAATTATATTTTTTAAATTTTTTTTTTATATTAGCGACGTATAGCGATGTTCTGCGACGTCCTGCGACGTCACACAGACGTCGCTATACGTCGCTAACTAGCGACGTTACGTCGCTCGACGTCGCTAATATACGTCGCTACGTTGCCCACGTGGCCACGTGGATGCCATGCCTCGTCATCATTTATAAACTTTTGAAGCGTCGCAACTTGTCGCTTTACGTCGCAATGTTGGCGACGTACTTATACGTCGCTATCTGTCGCTCATTTAGCGACGTCTAGCGACAATTAACTACGCGTCGCAAATAACGACGTTTTGCGACTAAATTGCCATCTGCGACTTGCCTATAAGCGACGTAGGTTTTTCGTCGCTAATTACGTCGCAAATTATTGTTAGCGACGTATTTCCTGTATTTAGCGACGTCTCTTGACGTTGCTAATCTGGGTTATTTTAGTAGTGATTGATGTAATCTTTGTTAGTGTCGGGACACAATTTTTCGATAGAAAACTGAGAAGATGAAACAATTGTAAAAACAATATTCCAACGCAACACTTCAAGGAAGGTTGTGCAAGTTTAACGAAGATCTAAAAAGATCTCGTTACAGCAGCATACGATATTACGAGAATCTAAAAAGATTTCGTAATCCACAGCAATGAAGAAGATGACAGGCGATTGATGAATGAATATCCTAGCAGCAGTGCAAAGTGCGCCAACAAAATGCCACATTACGCCTCATGAGCCCGAGTCCGTGTCCGAGTCGCTAGCTCCAATGAAAATAAATTTCCCAAGAGCAAAAAGCATGAATGCTTTCAATTGTAGATTTAGCCTTTTTTCCATTAGAAAAATAACCCCACATGGCACACCCATGTGCACCTCCACAACACATGTGCATCTCTAAAATAGCATAGCTAATATATAGAGATACAACTCCTTTGGTCTAACCGATGTGGGACTAAAATTTCAAATAAAAAAGGCCAAAATCCAACAATCTTTTAGTTTATTTTGGATTTTATTCGATTTTAGGTTAAGTTTTCTTTTAATAGAATTATATATGGACCTTTTGTTTAGTAGAAATAAAAATTTTAAATTTGAGAAGAATCCCATATTTTATTTCTCTATCTTTGTGTATAAAATATTTACGTACTTGAGTCTTCTTTTTGAGTTATTACATATTCTGATGTCACTCTGTCGCCTTGCCTTTCACCATCTACTTCGCTATCATTCTCGTTGCGCTTATTTTAAATTGGTTTTGACCTCACCTTCATTGTTAGATTTTATAAATTATTATATTATTCTAATAAAAATTTCTATTAACTGGTTACAAATTCAAAAGCTTAGTCCAATTTTTATCTTAATTTTTAATTTAGTCTAAATTTTTTCTTTTGGGCCTCGACTGTCTCAAATTGGTATCACATAAGTCCTAGATTAGACTTATATATATATATATATATATATATATATATATATATATATATATATATATATATATATATATGGGAAATTTATGAAATGTCCAAAAATTGTAAAAGTTTTATGTAAAACTCCCAGCAAAATAACATTTCATCGCGTGCCCAGAATTATCTATTAATATATAAAAGCGGGTTCCGAATGACCTTTTTGCCCTTCCTTCTTATTTTTTTCCAAAAAAAACCCGAATCCTGCTATTCAAAAACAAAAAGCAAAAAAACGTTTCGTACTCTCTCTTCTTCGATAAGCCGATCAGTTTCTCCTCCAAAGTCTAGGGTTTCTCCAAAAATCTTCAAACGTTCCTCCAAAATCTAGGGTTTCTCCTCCAAAAATTTTCAAACGTTCCTCTCATTCGAGATATTCGCACAATATTGCCACCATCGAAAGCATTATCAAATCAAGAAGCAGATAATCAAAAAAGGAGTGAAGGACAATCATCATCATCAAATCCAAAAGAGAATGACGGAGGATCAAAGAAACGGATAAGTAAAAAAATTGCATATAGGGAGAAGAAGCCTGCTACCCAAAAAGAAGGTATAACTTTAATTTATTTTCATGATTCGTTGATCATTCTCCGTGTTAAATTTCACTAAAAATGGCCTTGATCATTCTCCCTGTAAATTTACAGGGAGAATGACATTCTCCGTTTTAAATTACACAGAGAATGTCATTCTCCGTTTTATTTAACACGGAGAATGACATTCTCCTTGTAAATTTACAGGGAGAATGACATTCTCCGTGTAAATTTACCGGGAGAATGACATTCTCCGTGTCGATTTAAATGGAGAATGACATTCTCCGTGTAAATTTAAATAGAGAATGACATTCTCCGTGTAAATTTACAGGGAGAATGTCATTCTCCGTGTCGAATTAAAACAGAGAATGTCATTCTCTCTGTAAATTTATAAGGAGAATGTCATTCTCCGTTTTAAATTACAGGGAGAATGTCATTCTCCGTGTCGATTTAAACGGAGAATGACATTCTCTGTGTAAATTTACAGGGAGAATGTCATTCTCCGTGTGGAATTAAAACGGAGAATGTCATTCTCCGTGTCGATTGACACGGAGAATGACATTCTTTCTGTAAATTTACACAAAGAATGACATTCTCCGTTTTAAATTACACAGAGAATGTCATTCTCCGTTTTATTTAACACAGAGAATGTCATTCTCCGTTTAAATCGACACGGAGAATGTCATTCCCTCTGTAAATTTACACGGAGAATGTCATTCTCCGTGTCGATTTAACACGGAGAATGACATTCTTCTTGTAAATTTACAGGGAGAATGACATTCTCCGTGTAAATTTACAGGGAGAATGACATTCTTCGTGTCGATTTAAACGGAGAATGACATTCTCTGTATAAATTTACACAGAGAATGTCATTCTCCGTGTGGAATTAAAACGGAGAATGTCATTCTCCGTGTCGATTGACACGGAGAATGACATTCTTCCTGTAAATTTACAGGTAGAATGATATTTTCCGTTTTAAATTACACAGAGAATATTATTCTCCGTTTTATTTAACACGGAGAATGACATTCTCCTTGTAAATTTACAGGGAAAATGACATTCTTTGTTTTAAAATACACAGAGAATGACATTCTCCGTATCGATTTAAACGGAGAATGACATTCTCCGTGTCGATTTACAGGGAGAATGACATTCTCCGTGTAAATTTACACGGAGAATGACATTCTTCGTGTCGATTTAAACGGAGAATGACATTCTCCTTGTAAATTTACAGGGAGAATGTCATTCTCCCTGTAAATTTACACGGAGAATGTCATTCTCCGTGTTAAATCGACACAGAGAATGACATTCTTTGTGTAAATTTACAGGGAGAATGTCATTCTCCGTGTCGAATTAAAACGGAGAATGTCCTTCTCCTTGTAAATTGACACGGAGAATGACATTCTCCTTGTAAATTTACAGGGAGAATGACATTCTTCGTGTAATTTAAAACGGAGAATGACATTCTCCGTCATAACTTACACAGAATATCACTCTCCGTTTAAAAGTAAACGGAGAATGACCATTTTCTTCTTATATCAATCGATAACAGTTATCATAAACCTAATTTATTATTTATGTTTTGTTTTTTGTTTTTTGTTTTTTTTCTTGTTTTGTAGGAAAAACCACCATCAGGAATAAGGATTCTAGAGTTTTTCGTGCTACTTTCAAAACAACACTAGAACTTATGGAGGTTGTCACTATAAATGGTGGCTGTTTACCCGTGCCAGTCATTAAATCTTTAAAGAATACCGATTTCTGAAATTTAATTGAGATATTCTACAAAAGCATAGTTGAGACAAAAGAATTGGCAAAGGCAACAGAAGGCCTTGAGAACTTGATAGGAACCTACAGGGAAGACCAAAAAGGTGTGGGTTACTTTCAGTTGAGCAACACTGTCCAAATAGTGCCAAGCGTCGATGATGTGGCAACCATATTCGGTCTACCGCTTAGGAAAGAAAGCGAGACTGATTTTAACTGCAGAAAATTGATAATGGAGACACAGAAACAGCCACCAGCACCAGGATCTTATAGCCTATGTACAACGTATTTTACAAGGTTGCTGACTAATTCCAAGGGCACACAAGCAAAAGTCACTAACCAGGAAGTGAAAAATAAGTTCTTCCAATTATTAGAGCAGTTTCGTAGTGGAGATAAGACTGCTAATCTAGATGATTTGGCCAAGTTGTTGATCTTCCACTTGTGACAAACTGTATTCTTCACTAAATCTGGCGGTTCAAGTTTGTCGTACAAATTCTTCACCTTGGTGGACAGCATAGAAGTTATCAACAGTATATGCTGGCCAAGGTTAATATTGGAATATGTCATGGATAGCATAAAGAGGAGTACAAGTAAATGTGTGGGAGGGGATTACTCCGATGTTTACTCCAAAATGGAAGGTTGTACAATATACTTCCTATATTGGTTTGCAGAACATACTACCCTTGTGGAAAGAAAGTTTGAACCAATTCCAAATTACCCAAGATTTTTCACATGGAATGGGTACAGAATCTCAACCTTCCTCAGGACCGAATACCCCCAGGAAATGAATTCTCCGTACATATTCAAAAACTTGGTCATATCTATTGGGCAAGAAGGAGGACACCTGGAAGGTGAGCAACCTCTACAAGAAGAAGTTCCACAAGAGAGAAGGGGAGAGACAGGGGAAGAAGGGATACCTGGTGCTGAGGTTGCTGCCGAACAAGTTGAAATCAGCGACACATTGGGTGGCTTGGCACTGGAATTGGAGGAATTGAGAAGGCAGAATTCTGATATTCTGGCGCATAACGAGAAGCTCCTCGAAAAGATTAAAGAGCTAGAGGCACAACTCCGTGCAGTCAAAGCTGATATGGAGAGCTCGGCACATGAATTAGAGGAAATCAAAAGACAGAATTCTGATCTGCTTGCACAGAATTGTGGACTCACGGAAAAGCTTCAAGAGCTAAACGCACAAGAAGTCCATCAACGTGCAATCAACAACACAATGGAGGGTTCAGTGAAGCAATTGGAACATTTGAGATCACAGAACCTTAAACTTTTAGATGATAATTTAATGCTCAGCGACAGAGTTAAAGAGCTAAAAGCACAAGGTAAAATCTTCTCTTTTTTAAATTTTTGATTTATAATTCTACAAGTTTTGTTGCAGTAAAATGCCATTCTTCGTTTCAATTTAACACGGAGAATGGACTTTTCCATTGTTAAACTGAGAATTCTTTACTTTGTTTTTTTAATTGACATCGTACCTTTCATTCTTGTTTGTTTTATAACAGTGCAAATAACAGAGCAGCTTAGAAAAGCAAATAACATGCTTGTAAAGGAGAAAAAAAAGCTTCAAGAGAATGTTGAATTGTTGAATAAAGAAGCGATTGAAAAGGATGCGGCATAAGGTAAAATCTTCTCTTTTGTAATTCTCCATATTTTATTGCAGTTAAATGGTCATTCTCTGTTTTATGTTGCAGGAGATTGTTCATTCTCCGTTATAAATCTACACGGAGAATGACATTCTCCGTTTTAAGTAACACGGAGAATGACATTCTCCGTATTAATTACACATGAGATTCTACATTCTCCGTGTCATTAGTACAGGGAGAATGACATTCTCCGTTTTAATTAACACGGAGAATGATATTCTCCGTGTTAATTAAAACGGAGAATATCATTCTCTGTGTACTAATGACACGGAGAATGTCTTTTTCATTGTTAAAACTGAGAATGTTCTTTACTTTTTCTATTTTTTTTCATTGATATCGTACCTTTCATTGATGTTTGTTTTATATCTGTGCAAATAACAGAGCAGCTGAGACAAGCAAATAAAAGGGTCGCTGATGAGAAAAACGAGCTTCAAGGGGAAGTTGAATTGTTGAGTAAAGAAGCCATTGAAAAGGATGAAAAAATCAATGATCAAAAAGCCATAATTGATGCATTGCAGCTTACAGAGCCTCAACAAGTTCCTCAACAACAACCTGACAAACCTGATGAACCAGAAGTATCCAAAAGAGGATTATGAAGGGGGAAAGAGGAAACCAAAACCATCAGATATAATAACTAATGATGATTTTACTCCCTTGGGGAAGAATACAACAAAAAGGCACAAGATTAAGGACGATCCAAAGACAAAACCTCAACCCAAACCCAGAGCAAAAAAAATAATAAGAAGGATGATTCAGCATCCGAATAAGAAGCCAGAATTGCAGAACTGGTAAATGAAGGCAAAATACTCAGGGAATGCGAGGACCTCAGACTTTGGAATGAGGCAGATAAAGAGCTGCAGAAGCTTTACAAGGACCTCGTATTCAAAAACAAGATGACTCTAGGGTATGTATTCTTCTATATTCCTTTCGTCTTTTTTCACAATTATTTTTGTCCATTTCTATTGATTTAATCTAACTGAACTAAATTTATGTACAGTAAGCTTGTATATTGTTCTGCTGCAAGTCAAAATAAAGTTTAAATTATCCTGACAGCAATAGACATGCAAAACATATTCAACAATCAAGACATGGAGGCTGGTATATTAAACATAATAATAAGCAAGATGAAACAAAAACAAGAAAAATTAAGAAGTGAACCACAATCAAGTTCACAAGAGGTGCAACATAAGTGGTCTGCATTTATGTTGCACCACACATTGGTAAGAATCAAAACTGAAACATCCCTCATATTCATGTATACACCGATGAAACTAACTAATGATATTCTGTCTTTATTTTTGGGAAACAGTCCATCGTTCGCCAAGCTCATGGAGAAGGTGTAAAAGACGGTGCCATTCAAACTTTCAAAACAGATGTCGAAGACCTAATCATGGGTTTACAGGACGACATAGAGTGGCTATTCATGCATGTCTTTAATGAAGTAAAAAAATACTATACGCTCCTGACATTCAACTTCAGCTCGTACGAATCGGACAAGGCAGATACAGAATATATGAGGGAGGTCTTGGAGCCTATCATAAGGAGAAAAATTGAGATGATGAGGCAAAAATGCAACGCGACGATGGAGTATGAAAGCACAAATACGAAGTTTCGTTCAAACTGCCCACAACAAAAAGCACCCAACTGCCTCTTGTACACAGCATATTTTATGAAGTGCTTGATGATTCATCCCTTCACAATACCAGTAAGAGGAAATGACGATGACATTCACAATAGGATTAAAAAAATTAGGTTGCAATGGCTTAAGAGGTTGCTTAAAAGTCCAAATACAGATCATAAACAGATTATGAAAATGACAATGTACTAAGAAAGAACTGTATATTACATTGTTCTGTATATATGAAAATATAGTTATATTCTTCTGTGTCTGTGTCGTTTTATTACATCTGCTCTGTCTTATATTACATTGTTCTATATATATATATATATATCATTTTTGAATGACCATTCTGTGTTAAGTTCACAATGAGGAATGACCATTCTGTGTCATTCTTCGTGTAATTTAAAACGGAGAATGCCATTCTCCGTGATAAAATACAGGGAGAATGGCCATTCTCCGTGTTAATGAACACGGAGAATGTTCTTTCTCTGTTGTACTTATAGGAGAATAAATAATCTCCGTGCTAAATAACACAGAGAATGGTCATTCCAGTTTTAAAACGCATGAGGATGATCATTCTCCGTGTTAAATAAAACGGAGAATATTAATCTCCGTGTTAAATACCATGGAGATTGGTCATTCTCCATGTTAAAACGTATAAGGATGGACATTCTCCGTGTTAAATAACACGAAGAATGGCATTCTCCGTCATACTTAACACGGAGAATGTCATTCTCCGTGTTAAATATTCTCCGTCATTCTTTCTGTAAATTTAAAGGAGAATGTCATTCTCCGTGTTAAATCGACACGGAGAATGTCATTCTCTGTGTAATTTAAAACGAAGAATGTCATTCTCCCTGTAAATTTACAAGGAGAATGTTATTCTCCGTGTTATTTAAAACGGAGAATAAAATTCTCTGTGTAACTTAAAACGGAGAATGTCATTCTCCCTGTAAATTTACAGGGAGAATGTCATTCTCTGTGTCAATCGACACGGAGAATGACATTCTCCATTTTAATTCCACACGGAGAATGACATTCTTCCTGTAAATTTACACAGAGAATATCATTCTCCATTTAAATCGACACGGAGAATGACATTCTTCCTGTAAATTTACATGGAGAATCCATTCTCCGTGTTAAGTAAGACGGAGAATGCCATTCTCCGTATTTTTAAACGGAGAATGGTCATTTTAGTTTTAGAACATTGAGAATGGTCATTCTCCGTATTATTTACCACGAAGAATGTCATTCTCCGTATCATTTAATACGGAGAATGGTCATTCTATGCATGATAGACCATTGTCCGTTTTAAATTACACTTGTAACAACTATTAAATGCCACATTCTTTATTGGGGGGTTGGAAAGTTGAGTAGTTAGCGGAATGAACCTATTAAATGAGATTCATTATGCTGACGATTAGGTTCATCTGCATTTATTGGACATTATGTCCTATATAAAGGGCTTTCTTGAGGAGCAAACTCCATCACCTTCATAGCATTTCCATTATGCACGACCCTGACTTAGTTTTGAGAGGAGAATGGCCTGGCATCAGTGTCACGTCCCGCTCCCGAATAATCGGATACGAGTCGGACACGCCCAGCCTTCGTCGTTGGACACGACGAAGTAAGCTGTACAATACTAAGGAAAACTCAAAGTCACCAAGAAATGTAAACCAGAACACAGCTTTTATAAACGTCCCAGAAATCACCAATATCCATCAAGTATTTTAAAATACAAACTCAGCCGGAGACAAATCCGGTCCAATGAAATAAATATACAATAATGAATCTCTAAGATACAATCTCCAGAAAAAATAAATGAAATAAATAAAAAGCTGCAATATCCAAGCAATCACCAGCTTCATGTAATCTCCCACTCACCTGCAACGATCCTATCAGGAAAAGAGCAAAGTACAACCCTGACTAGACAATATACAATGTAATCTGTGATCCAGAGTACAAGGTGAAACAGGAATACCGGAAAAACTAGAACATGAAATGAAACTGAACTGTGGTACCAGAAATGAAATGTAAACTGCAGGTAAAGGATGACAATCAATATGCTAGACAATGAACACGGCTATCAATGTACAAGGCAATCAATCAATCAATCAATCAATATGCAATTGTGACCATTTTGAAATATTATAACTAATGTGTGACCGGCTTAGGAGCAATCAATCAATCAATGATGCAATGAGTTGAGTCAATTCTACAAGGTCCGGCTTCATCGTACGTGACGTGTACGATTAGGCTATCTTCAATACCTATGTTGGGTGTGGTCACACAAAAGCTAATATTTCCTCCAATCCCGCAATGAACAATGACGCACAAGCAATGAACAAGAGTACAAGACAATCGTGTGTAATTCGTGTCAGATATGAGAACATGGCACATGAAGGTAAGACAGAAAACAAGGTACAAGTCAAGTCAGTGTACTTGCCTCGGTTTTGTTGCACGAGAGTAGTACTGCATGGTTGCAATGATTCACCTGTTATATTTGTACAAGTTATTAGGGTTTTGAAATAAATGCTTTAACTAATTAAGGCTAACTAATTAATTAGAAACATATAATAGTATAATCAAATAACTAGAAGAATATTTATAAATACTAGCAATTAATATTTTTAGAAAGTACATATACCATAGCTTGATGAAAAATACTATATTTGCAAGGAAAATATTTATGTTTAAAATAATGATAATTAGTTAAAAGGCTAACTAACCATAAACTTGCTAACTATCATATAATCCAAGTAAACTATCCAAAGTAGCTAGCAAATAATAATATTAGCATAATCTAGAATTTATTATTTTAAAAGTACCTTAAAACAATATTTGGTAAACTCTAATTTAAGGTAACCATAAATAATATATTAAATAGTTTATTTATAAAAATACATCACTAATAATATAGAATACTATACATGCTCTTATCATTATATGTATATACTAGTATGATTATACCCATACAAATACTTACTAACTCAACCCAACCATTGGCCCAACCCATCTACTTACTCTCTGTTATAAACTTAACTTAATTAATTAAAATACCCAGCCCAAACATCCAGCCCAATCCTCTCCTAGAGACCGGCCCAGAGACCCAGCTCACTTCTTCTCTCTGATATACAATTAAACCAAAATTCCATCTAATTAAAACAGTCCAAATCCTGAGCCCATTGTAATAACGAATTAATCTAAATTCTTATATTCACTATCGGCCCGAATATCCAGCCCAGCCTCTAGGCCCGGAAACTTAGCCCACAACTAACTGGCCCAATCTAATTCTCAGTTATTAAAACTTAACTTCTGTTAACAATTTTATTTGAAACCTTAAATAACCGACCAGCCCAACTCTAACAGCCCATGAACCCGGCCCGCTCCCTCAGATAAAATATCTTCACTTCTCTCTCTCCTTTTCATTTCCTCCGAATCCAGAACACTCGGGAGAGCTCGTCCCCTCCGGCGACTCCGGCGAGGAAGTTCGTCTCCGGCGAGAGACTGCGTTCCCGTCTCCGTCTCCATCTTCTCCCTCCCTACCATCCTACACAACTCTTCAACCCTAACACGAAACCCCTGCTCGAACCCTAACCCTAAGTTCAACCATCTCCTTCATCTGCTTCCCTCTACTCCGTCCAGGTCAAAACCCTAACCCTAATATCCAGCCATGGCCGCACACAAACCCTAGGTTTCACTCTAGGTCTTCCTGGAAACTCTAGATCTAGGTTGTCTCCTTCATCTACACTCAGGAAACCCTAATCCAAACCAGAAACCCTAGATCTAAACTCTAGGTCTAGAAATACCCATCCCAGAAACCCTAATCCTAGGTGCAACCCTAAGTCTACACAGCCAAAACCCTAGAAAACAAGAGGGAGGGAGAGATCAAGGTGGATCGATGGAGGAAGGCTCACCAGCCTGAAGGGGAAGTCGATCCTCGGTGCTGCAACGGCTCCTCAGCGACGGAGATCCGACCACGGCGGTGGTCCACAGCTCGCGAGATCGGCGTCGACTCTGGAAGGGTCGGCGTGGACCACGATGCGACTTCTCGTGCTTCGAGAAGAGAGCACGAGAATCGAACGGTGGCGCGGTCTGCGAGGGCGGTGGCTCGCCAGTGGCGGTGCGCTGTCTCCAAGGCTCTGGCGGTGGCTCACTGCAGTCGAGGCGGTGACAACGATGGCGGCACAGTCCTCGAGGCGACGGTCGTCAGAAGCGCGCGGCTCGAGAGATTCCCAGATCGAGGAGCATTGATGGCGGTGCACTCGGCGGTCGGCGAACTCTGGTGACGACGGCGGCGCTCCGGCGAGTCGGCCTCCAGCGAGGAGAGAGAGAGAGGACAGAGAGAGATGAGAGAGAAAGATGAGAGAGAAATTGATGACGTGTCAGTGAGAGGAAAAGAAATGTACTGTGGTGTGGTGTGTGTCAGTGCATAGGGAAACGTGTAAATATATAGTAAAATAATACTGTGTGGAGAGTGGCAAAGTAGTAAATAGGAGTAGATCTGGGTGCATTAGTATAGTGGCAGTAACAGTAATTAAAATTAGATCTGGGGGGTAATATAGAATAGTTGTAACAGAACTACAATTTCAAAATCAAACAAATTTTCAAAACCAAATATTTCCTCCAAATATTGCAGCAGATTCAAAATTCAAAATCAACAATTTCCAACAGAATTTTATATCCAAAATAATATTTTAAAATGGAATTTCGAAAATTAAGATTCCCTCCAATAATTTTAAAAGGTAGATAACAGAACAACAAATAACAGGATTTCAAAATTCAAAATTGAAATATATTTTCAAATGCCAAAAATCCAAAATATTTTTCCCTCTACTGTTTTCCCAAAAGAGTAGGTTCTCACTTTCAAATAAAATGATCCATCATCAATTTACAAACAGACAGATTTTCTAACAACTTAGCTGAAATAATAAATGATCAACTAATTATATCGATTAGTTAATAACTAACTTAATAACTAACTGAACCAATTAATTAGTGATTAACAATTCAATAAATGAAATTAGTCTTACTGTTCACGAGCTGTTTTCAATAGCTAACAGTCAAACTAAAAGAGACAACATTCAATAATTGATTAAATAGTATAAACCAATATTTAGTAAACTGTTTTAAATTAGTAAATAGAATCAATATAAAAATCAATCGTAATAAAAATCTCCTAAAACAGGATTAATAAAAACAGGATTAATAATTTAAAATTTATATACAACCAATCTTATTCACAAAAATAAAAATTCCTGATAGTTCTCAAAATTAGTTTAAGGGAGTTACAAATCTTCCCCCCTTACAAAAATTTCGTCCTCGAAATTTTAAGGGTTTTACAATGTACAAAATCAATTAAAATTTATTAAAGGCAACCAGAAAACTGAATGACTTATTTATGAAGCAAAAATAATAAGGACCAACAAGTAGTCACTAGACAATACGAAAAAACTGTAGATGCAAGAAAACTCAGGGACAAGCCTCAAATAGGCAATATAAAAGAAATACAGCTATTACAAGCAAGTAAAAGATAACGGTCCACTTGGCTGCGCTCCTGCAGCTACTACTGATCCTCATAAACTGGGTCCTCCTGCTGCTGCTCCGGTGCTGGCTCCTGACGAGTGAAAGCCGCAGGACAATCTCTCACTTGGTGAGTGGCAGATCCACAAATCAAGCATTGTCCTAACTTCTGGCGGCATTCCTTGACATGGTGTCCCGGTCGCTTGCAGTATGCGCAAGAAAAGGACACCGGGGTCTGGGTCTGTCTCTGCTGCCTCGGTGATATCGGTGCTCGAACATGACGCTGATGCTGAGGTGGCCTCTGCTGAGTGTCGGCCCGCTTCGGTGGACCCTGGGAACTGCTGGCGCCAATGTCCCGGTCCCGCTTGAGCTTCGGATCCATTTCCTTCTCCACTCCCTGAACAACTTTAAGAATGCTCGCATATGTAGTGGCCTGACTAATAGCTACTGCATGACGTAGCTCCCTGGTGAGACCCTTCTTGAACATCCAAGCCCTGTCCTTCGGCGAACTGACTAGGTTCTCTGCGAACCTGCTGAGTCGGGTGAACTCGGATGTATACTGGGCCACTGACATATTCCCTTGCTTCAATGCTTCAAATTGCATTCTAAGCTCGTCCCGCTCCACATCCGGGAAGAACTTTTCCTGGAATAGCAGCTTGAACTCCTTCCAGGAAACTCCGGGCTCTGCTAACTGGGGCTCCTCCCGGTACCAAGCCCTAGCGATGTCGAACAGTCGCATGCTTGCAACTTTGACTTGCAAATCTTCTGGGATCCTCGCCATCTTCAATGACCGTTCAGCATTCTCCAGCCATTCGTCTGCGTAGACTATCCCCTCATCGCCCCAAAAATCCATCGGGCTGAGGAACTGATATTCCTTGGCAGTTCCTGGCTTCGGCGCTGCTGGTGCCGGCGGTGCTGGTGGAGCGGGCTCTCTGGTCCTGAGTACTTCGACGACGGTCTCTCTGAACTGTGCGGCCTGCTGACTCTGAGTTTCTCTGAACTGTGCAGCTTGCTGATTCTGGGCCTCCATGAATTGTTGGAACATGGCCATCACTTGTGTGCCATCGAACATCATCGTCGGTGGAATAGGCTGAGGCGGAGGCGGTGCAAGCTGCTCCTATGCACTGGGTGCAGGCTGCTCACTGGTCCCAGCGCTCGTCGTGGCGACCGTCCTGCAAAAGAAATAAACTGTTGATTGCTATATCCTATAAAAATTACAAACTATCCTAAAAATTATAAGTAAATCAAATTTTCAAAATTTTTTTTTTAAACATCAATAACCATAAACCATAAACTATTAATCATAAACCATTTTCAAAAAAACATAAACCATTTTCATAAACAGTAAACCATTTTCATAAACCATTTTCCATAAATCATAACCATTTTTTTTTATAAACCATAAACCATTTATCATAAATCATAAACCATTTCCCCGCGGTTCCTATGCTGTGATGAGTTTTCCTTAGCTTTCGCTGGTCCCCCAATAACACTTATTTACCTAAGTGTCATTAGGATAGAGACCTGCATGGGCCACCACTAAAAATATGTCACGCCCCGCTCCCGAATAATCGGATACGAGTCGGACACGCCCAGCCTTCGTCGTTGGACACGACGAAGTAAGCTGTACAATACTAAGGAAAACTCAAAGTCACCAAGAAATGTAAACCAGAACACAGCTTTTATAAACGTCCCAGAAATCACCAATATCCATCAAGTATTTTAAAATACAAACTCAGCCGGAGACAAATCCGGTCCAAAGAAATAAATATACAATAATGAATCTCTAAGATACAATCTCCAGAAAAAATAAATGAAATAAATAAAAAGCTGCAATATCCAAGCAATCACCAGCTTCATGTAATCTCCCACTCACCTGCAACGATCCTATCAGGAAAAGAGCAAAGTACAACCCTGACTAGACAATATACAATGTAATCTGTGATCCAGAGTATAAGGTGAAACAGGAATACCGAAAAAACTAGAACATGAAATAAAACTGAACTGTGGTACCAGAAATGAAATGTAAACTGCAGGTAAAGGATGACAATCAATATGCTAGACAATGAACACGGCTATCAATGTACAAGGCAATCAATCAATCAATATGCAATTGTGACCATTTTGAAATATTATAACTAATGTGTGACCGGCTTAGGAGCAATCAATCAATCAATGATGCAATGAGTCAATGAGTCAATTCTACAAGGTCCGGCTTCATCGTACGTGACGTGTACGATTAGGCTATCTTCAATACCTATGTTGGGTGTGGTCACACAAAAGCTAATAATTCCCCCAATCCCGCAATGAACAATGACGCACAAGCAATGAACAAGAGTACAAGACAATCGTGTGTAATTCGTGTCAGATATGAGAACATGGCACATGAAGGTAAGACAGAAAACAAGGTACAAGTCAAGTCAGTGTACTTGCCTCGGTTTTGTTGCACGAGAGTAGTACTGCATGGTTGCAATGATTCACCTGTTATATTTGTACAAGTTATTAGGGTTTTGAAATAAATGCTTTAACTAATTAAGGCTAACTAATTAATTAGAAACATATAATAGTATAATCAAATAACTAGAAGAATATTTATAAATACTAGCAATTAATATTTTTAGAAAGTACATATACCATAGCTTGATGAAAAATACTATATTTGCAAGGAAAATATTTATGTTTAAAATAATGATAATTAGTTAAAAGGCTAACTAACCATAAACTTGCTAACTATCATATAATCCAAGTAAACTATCCAAAGTAGCTAGCAAATAATAATATTAGCATAATCTAGAATTTATTATTTTAAAAGTACCTTAAAACAATATTTGGTAAACTCTAATTTAAGGTAACCATAAATAATATATTAAATAGTTTATTTATAAAAATACATCACTAATAATATAGAATACTATACATGCTCTTATCATTATATGTATATACTAGTATGATTATACCCATACAAATACTTACTAACTCAACCCAACCATTGGCCCAACCCATCTACTTACTCTCTGTTATAAACTTAACTTAATTAATTAAAATACCCAGCCCAAACATCCAGCCCAATCCTCTCCTAGAGACCGGCCCAGAGACCCAGCTCACTTCTTCTCTCTGATATACAATTAAACCAAAATTCCATCTAATTAAAACAGTCCAAATCCTGAGCCCATTGTAATAACGAATTAATCTAAATTCTTATATTCACTATCGGCCCGAATATCCAGCCCAGCCTCTAGGCCCGGAAACTTAGCCCACAACTAACTGGCCCAATCTAATTCTCAGTTATTAAAACTTAACTTCTGTTAACAATTTTATTTGAAACCTTAAATAACCGACCAGCCCAACTCTAACAGCCCATGAACCCGGCCCGCTCCCTCAGATAAAATATCTTCACTTCTCTCTCTCCTCTTCATTTCCTCCGAATCCAGAACACTCGGGAGAGCTCGTCCCCTCCGGCGACTCCGGCGAGAGCTCGTCCCCTCCGGCGACTCCGGCGAGGAAGTTCGTCTCCGGCGAGAGACTGCGTTCCCGTCTCCGTCTCCATCTTCTCCCTCCCTACCATCCTACACAACTCTTCAACCCTAACACGAAACCCCTGCTCGAACCCTAACCCTAAGTTCAACCATTTCCTTCATCTGCTTCCCTCTACTCCGTCCAGGTCAAAACCCTAACCCTAATATCCAGCCATGGCCGCACACAAACCCTAGGTTTCACTCTAGGTCTTCCTGGAAACTCTAGATCTAGGTTGTCTCCTTCATCTACACTCAGGAAACCCTAATCCAAACCAGAAACCCTAGATCTAAATTCTAGGTCTAGAAATACCCATCCCAGAAACCCTAATCCTAGGTGCAACCCTATGTCTACACAGCCAAAACCTTAGAAAACAAGAGGGAGAGAGAGATCAAGGTGGATCGATGGAGGAAGGCTCACCAGCCTGAAGGGGAAGTCGATCCTCGGTGCTGCAACGGCTCCTCAGCGACGGAGATCCGACCACGGTGGTGGTCCACAGCTCGCGAGGTCGGCGTCGACTCTGGAAGGGTCGGCGTGGACCACGACGCGACTTCTCGTGCTTCGAGAAGAGAGCACGAGAATCGAACGGTAGCGCGGTCTGTGAGGGCGGTGGCTCACCAGTGGCGGTGCGCTGTCTCCAAGGCTCTGGCGGTGGCTCACTGCCGTCGAGGCGGTGACAACGATGGCGGCACAGTCCTCGAGGCGACGGTCGTCAGAAGCGTGCGGCTCGAGAGACTCCCAGATCGAGGAGCATTGATGGCGGTGCACTCGGCGGTCGGCGAACTCTGGTGACGACGGCGGCGCTCCGGCGAGTCGGCCTCCAGCGAGGAAAGAGAGAGAGATGAAAGAGAAAGATGAGAGAGAAATTGATGACGTGTCAGTGAGAGGAAAAGAAATGTACTGTGGTGTGGTGTGTATCAGTGCATAGGGAAACGTGTAAATATATAGTAAAATAATGCTGTGTGGAGAGTGGCAAAGTAGTAAATAGGAGTAGATCTGGGTGCATTAGTATAGTGGCAGTAACAGTAATTAAAATTAGATCTGGGGGGTAATATAGAATAGTTGTAACAGAACTACAATTTCAAAATCAAACAAATTTTCAAAACCAAATATTTCCTCCAAATATTGCAGCAGATTCAAAATTCAAAATCAACAATTTCCAACAGAATTTTATATCCAAAATAATATTTTAAAATAGAATTTTGAAAATTAAGATTCCCTCCAATAATTTTAAAAGGTAGATAACAGAACAACAAATAACAGGATTTCAAAATTCGAAATTGAAATATATTTTCAAATGCCAAAAATCCAAAATATTTTTCCCTCTACTGTTTTCCCAAAAGAGTAGGTTCTCACTTTCAAATAAAATGATCCATCATCAATTAACAAACAGACAGATTTTCTAACAACTTAGCTGAAATAATAAATAATCAACTAATTATATCGATTAGTTAATAACTAACTTAATAACTAACTGAACCAATTAATTAGTGATTAACAATTCAATAAATGAAATTAGTCTTACTGTTCACGAGCTGTTTTCAATAGCTAACAGTCAAACTAAAAGAGACAACATTCAATAATTGATTAAATAGTATAAACCAATATTTAGTAAACTGTTTTAAATTAGTAAATAGAATCAATATAAAAATCAATCGTAATAAAAATCTCCTAAAACAGGATTAATAAAAACAGGATTAATAATTTAAAATTTATATACAACCAATCTTATTCACAAAAATAGAAATTCCTGATAGTTCTCAAAATTAGTTTAAGGGAGTTACAATCAGTTGGCTGTTGGCTGAGGATCTCTTCGTTCAAAGTAGTTATGTCCTTGTAGAAGAACACGTAGTAGTGAATCTCGAGATGCTTTGGAAGACCTTGTTCGAACCAGAACAACATCTTGGCAGTCCTCGTGCTTTGTCAAAAAGTTGGGATGTCATGCTATGCCCTTCTCAGAAACGGTCTAGCATTTCCTTGGCAGAGTCACCCGTTATGTCGGAAGAGCCAGAAGTTGTGCTTTGTCCTGCTCATTCCGGCATTCGGGGTTACGGATACAGAAAAGGAGGAATACGCTTCGATGCTATCTTCTGTGAAGATAAACCCTCTCGTATGTGCACCAAGATGAATAAGGGTTGCACTTCTGTGAAGATAAACCCGCTTGTATGCTTCTTTAGGCCTTTCTGAATTTGTAATAGATGCTTTCTTTAAGAACAATATGAGTTTTTGTAATAGATCCTTTGTAGAAGAACAGTATGAGTCTTTCTGAATCTGTAATAGATCCTTTGAACACATATTAATAAAAGAACTTCTTTCTATAATTTCTGTTTCAATTTCATTTTTCTCTGTCTGTATACTTTGTAACATCTGCGGTGCATTCTATAATAAAATCATAGATAATATGACATTCACAGTACAAATGAGAATGTTCATTCTCCGTGTTAAATTAAAGTACACATTAGAATATGACATTTTCTGTTTTAATTAAAATGATAATGTCATTCTCCGTTTAATTCAACACGGAGAATGTCATTCTCCGTGTTGAATTAAACGGAGAATGGCATTTACAGTGTTATAACGCATGAGAATGTTCATTCTCCATGTAAGTTAAAACGGAGAATGGATTTCCCATTATTAAAACGAATGAGAATTCTATTCTCCGTGTTACTCGAAACGGAGAATATCATTCTCCGTCCTGAATTACACGGAGAATGACATTCTAAGTGTTAAAACGAATGAGAAGTCTATTCTCCGTGTAATTTGAAACGGAAAATCTCATTCTACGTGTTAATCTAGCACGGAGAATGACATTCTAAGTGTTAAAACGAATGAAAATGTTCATTCTCCGTGTAATTTAAAACGGAGAATGCCATTCTCCGTTACAAATTACACGGAGAATGACATTCTCATTGTTAGAACAAATGAGAATGCTATTCTCTGTGTTGAATTAAACGGAGAATGGCATTTACAGTGTTATAATACATGAGAATGTTCATTCTCCATGTAAGTTAAAACGGAGAATGGATTTTTCAGTATTAAAACGAATGAGAATTCCATTCTCCGTGTTACAAGAAACGGAGAATATCATTCTCCGTCCTGAAATACACGGAGAATGGCATTCTAAGTGTTAAAACGAATGAGAAGTCTATTTTCCGTGTAATGTGAAACGAAAAATCTCATTCTATGTGTTAATCTAGCACGGAGAATGGCATTCTAAGTGTTAAAACGAATAGAAATGTTCATTCTCCGTGTAATTTAAAATAGAGAATGCCATTCTCCGTTTCAAATTACACGGAGAATGATATTCTCATTGTTAGAACAAATGAGAATATTATTCTCCGTGTAATTTGAAACGGAGAATGGCATTCTCCGTCTAAGAATGACGGAGAATGGTCATTATGCATTCAAAAACTGTGAAACATTAGATATAACAGACTTCAAAATAGCACCATTGATATCAAAATTGTAAGAAATGTATGGAAAAAAACAGTTATATAAAAGGAAGAATATATGTATATATATTAACGAGGGGGCACTGCCTCTTCGACCACCGTAGAAGCACGTGGGGGGAGAGGGCAAGTGCTGCGATTGTGATTACCTAATTCAAGACAATTATGGCACCTAACCTTCCTCTTCTCTTTTCCCTTGTTTTCATAATTGCTCTTATAATGGTCCACCTTTGGTCGGCCGAGACCCCGTTTCGGAACAGGGGGTAGGACCAAATCAGTTGAATTATTTTCAAACTATTTTCCAGAATCTGGAACTGGACGAATAGCACATGAATATAGCTTCTGGTAGAAATCTGATGTCCAATACTGCTCCATAAAATCGTAGACGGATTTGCCTGAACCAAATCTGATGCATTGGATTGCATGGCTGCATGGGAATCCATATACCTTCCATCTACGACAACTACAATGCCAATCAAGAAGATTCACCAAGTGGGAGAAAGTATCTGCCATCACCTCAAACTCGAAATCATCAGACCGATATACCCTATAAGACATGCCATCATCTATAAGCTGCTTCAACATATTCTCGGCGTATGGAGTCAATATGTTATTGAAATCACTTGCATCCTTATGGCGATCCGAGATCATCTTCATCATCTTCACTCGGATGACATTTATGTAGGTCCTAAAAAATCAAGTTGCACACATCAACAAAGTCAGAAAATCAAGAAATACAACTGTCAGATGAACTGCGCAGACATCAGATTGGGCATCCTTCAGATTGCGCAGGATAGATTGCGCACACTTTCAAGTGCGCAGGCTGACATGGCAAATCACCATCATTACCTGACACAAATCAAATCTTCTGACAACTGACAGCACGGAGATCGAGACGGCCGTTCGTTTAATCGTGCAGCACGGCGCTCGAGGACAGCTGGCAGCGCAATCCATGTTGGCGCAATCCATTTCCTGCGCAATTCAAGTTGGCGCAATCCAAAACCTGCGTAATTGAATGTGCACGTTCTATAAGTACAAATGATAAAATACACGTGGCATTCATGCCATCAATTGCTCATTTCGTGGCAACTGCCTGTGCATGATCATGCGCATTTCAATCAAATGATGCCATGTGTCCAAGACAGTTAGCCCATGATCCAACAACTGCCTGCGCAGTCCATTGCTGTGCAAACCAATTGCTGCGCAATCCATCATGCGCAGTCTAGAATAACTAAAAGTTAGTTATTTCTTAGAACTCTATAAATAGAGTTTCAAGTCTCCATTCACAGGGATCAATAATCAGAGATCAGAGATTAGACTTCAAAGTTCAGAGAGTTCAGGAGTTCTTGCCAAAGTGCTGCTGCATTCTTTCGAGGCTTTTGCCTTCAATTTTTGAGGCTTTTTGCCTTCAATTCCAGAGTTGTCTTCAACTTCAGAGGCTCCGTCTTCAAAGTTCACATCGTCCAAGGGATAAAGCAATCGTCATCTAGATTGCATTCCTAAAGTTGTACCATTCCCAGATTTCAAATTGTAATCTTTTACAAAGTTTGTATCAATAAAGTTCTTCAACTTTTGTTTTTGCAAACAAAATGGCGACTCTGCTGGGGACGACTTTTTCCTCCGATGAGGAAGTGACAACTCAATGTGACGTAGCGTCTATCGGAAAGACGCAGAAGACACTGGTTGTGAAGATCAACCAGACAGCCTACGAGTCTATGATCAACTCCAAGACCACTGCTCGCACTGCAACCACTGCTGCCACAAGCAAAGTGCGCCCAGTGTGGGTCCCAAAGACTGCTACGCATTCTGTTAATGCTGACAGCAAGTCTTCTGCGCAGTCTGCTCTCAAGACTGCTGCACAGTCCAAAACTTCTGTCATCAAGCCTGCTGCACAATCTATCTCTGCTATTGCTGCGCAATCTGCTGTTGCCAGTATACAGAGTACTTCATATGCTGCCTTGGCTAAGTGCAAGACTCCTATGTCCTTGGCGCAGTTGGCAGTAACTGTTCCTGCGCAGTCCAATGCTCCAACATCCAGAGTCCACCCTAAGCACTCTGTGGCAAGAACTCCTGATGCGCAAACCATAATCTCTGTGGCCAGAACCAATGTACCATCAACCCATGCGCAAAGCATGCCTGTACAATCCAAGAGTGACAGCCTTTTGGCTAAACTCTCTTCTTCTCATAACAAGGGGAAAGGCTCTGCTCCTCTTTCTACTGGAGGTAGTCCTTTGGCTATTCCTCTTCCTCTTCAAAACAAAGGAAAAGGCCCGTTGGTCTTTTCTCAAACTTCCTCGTCCCATGACTTGGAAGACAACAGAGGAAAACGCTCTTTAGCTAACCCTTCTTCACAAAACAAAGGAAAAGGCCCTTTGGTCTTTTCTCAATCTTCTTCAGTTTTTACTGTAGAAGATAAATCTGAACGTGCTTCGGCACCAATCAGTACTAGAACTCTTTCAAACAAGGATTCTTCTTTCCTTTATGACAAGAGAACTTGTACTGACCAAAGAGGTATTCTGCCTACCCCGGTAGCAGAATTCCAGGACCTCCCAACTCTCAAAATTTCCCGTTCCAGGCAGGGAAAACTGCTGGTGTCTCAAACAGAAACCCTTGGGGGTGAGTTTGCAGATCTAAGGACATATCTCAATC
Source organism: Iris pallida (assembly GCA_029216955.1). Lineage (NCBI taxonomy): Eukaryota > Viridiplantae > Streptophyta > Magnoliopsida > Asparagales > Iridaceae > Iris > Iris pallida. Next base: position 5,213,961 of record JANAVB010007399.1, on the reverse strand, counting down.
GACCAACTTCGGTAAAATGCAAACAACCAATGCCGAAGATCAAACATCATCAAAGACAAACATCCAGGGTTAAAGATCCCGACACTTATGCCAATGAAGTGAGCACTTCCCTGTACACTCAAGGGACTAAACATTTGAAGAATCGGAATCATGTTCTGAATGTTATCAAAGAACAGATCCCTCAGAGTTTTTCTTATCCTGTTGTTGTTTCCAATCTTCGAGAACATCTTAGACAAAAACGGGATAATGTTTCAACACCTCCATCTCAAACATCTGATCATCATTGCAACCACAAAGTCATTATCCAATGTTGTTGTCAAACAACAAAATGATCTGTCTTCGATCGTCTGACTTTTGCTAAATCTGAATCTATGTCAGAGGAAGATGAAGTCTTGTATGCTTCTGTTAACATGACTTCCCGAGACACTGGGGGTAGAAGATGTTCCAAACACGGCAAACCTCGCCGTCCTAGTTAACGGTATTTAGATTTACTCCAAGAATCCTCTGAAGGAGTATTTCGGCATACCCGGTCTCGAAGCCGAGATACAATCGGTCAAAAGAATCTTCCTCAAGATCCTTCAGGTCATCTTCCTACTTATCAGTCAGGAGATGACTCTTTCTTCGACTATGATGCATACAGCGAAAGCTCTGAACAAACAGTGTCTTCCACTGTACCAAGAGAAGTGACAGCTTATGTTGTTACTGATGATCCAGATGCTTCAACTTCAGCAAATCAAGAACAAAGAATTGTTGCACTGGAAGACAAGTTAAAACCCATGGCTGAAATGGTTGCCAGTATGCATTCTATCATTGTGGCACAACATGCCACACCACCGACTGTACCTACTGCGAGTTCGGAGATCATAGCATCTTCAATACCTGTCAATGCTGGGCTGGGGGTAGTGTCTCCTCAAATGCCTCCTGTACAAGTACAAGTTCAAACTACACCCAGTCAGTCAGGGGCTGGGGGTAGTGCTTACAACGCTGTTCCTCCTCCTATTACTCTGACTCAACCTGCTCCTTCTTCGTCATCTGAAGATGCCAATGAAGCTGTCAAACTCTTGCGAACTCAGTTCGAAGCCTTCAAAAAGAAAGACAACTTGCAAAGATTGGGGATCAAGCAGCCCTATCCAGTTGAATGGAAGGAAGTCCCGTTTCCACCGAAGTACAAGATCCCAACAATCTCTTTGTTCGATGGCAGTACCTCACCAAGCCAATTCATCAATCATTTTGAGGTAATGACCGTTCAACTTCAGCCAAATGACGCTCTTCTTACCAGAGTGTTCGTCGGTTGTTTAGCCGGCGTAGCATATGACTGGTACAGAAGTTTGCCCGATGGTTGTATCACTTCTTTCTCAGGTCTCAAGCAAATCTTCCTGAAAAGGTTCTATGAAGGATTTAACGACATGACTATGTCGGCTCTCAACAAAATCAAACAGAAACACAATGAAACTGCTGAGAGTTTCATCGAACGGTTCTGCCGTGAAGCTTTGAAAATGCCTCCCGGAACTCCAGCTGCTGTCACTATTGATACATGTAAGGCAAATCTTTTGCCTATCATCAGTATGTGGACGGGATCTACCCAATTCCAAGATTGGCCTTCGTTCATCGTCAATGCCAAAGCTGCTGAAGTGAGTGCCGAGAAGTTCAAACAATTGGGGGTACAAATGTCTAACCCCGATCGGGATGAACACCAGACATCAGGTGGTTGCAACCGCCAGAACAACCGCAAAGCAGAAGAGACTTTGAACATCAATTTGAACAAGAATAAAGAATCTTTGGCTGTCAATGTGGTTCCGCCTACATCCACTCCTACTCCTTCTGCACCTCCACCGAGGGAACCTTGTCCAAAAGTAGAATATTCCTTTGACGAGAATGATACTGCAAGCATCTTTGAATATTTACTCAAAAGCAATAAGATTCAACTCCCAGATCCAAAAAAACCTGATGAAGTCGGTAAAACAGATCATCCTAAATACTGTGTTTACTACAGGTTCATTGGACATTCTACTCGAGCATGCTATGTGCTCAAGGGCAAAATTTAAGAGCTTGTCAATGCTGGTGTCGTCACTCTGCAGCAAGATGAGAAGACTGTTACTGCAAATATGGTTTCGGTCCAGTTTGGTGACTTTCCTCCACAGATGGTACAGTACGGTGTCATTCCTATTCCCAAAACTACTCTTGAGATTGAGAATCTCCCTCCTCCACAAAGTGAAGGTCTTGTTCCCTTGTCTCTTAACAACGGTAAAATTATGTGGATCCATCCCGATCTTGCTCCGGAGTTCGAAGTGCCCTCTTCTTCCAAGAAGAAAGACCGCTCCAAAAGCAAGACAAAGATTTGCAACATGGTGTCTTTTGACCCCATAGTTGATGAAGAAATTCTGCTAGGCACCAGATCAGGAAAAGCTTACTTAAAGGAGTATCCTGAAGCTCAAGAGAATCCTGCCGCTTCTTCTGAACCTGTTCCAGTACAATCTACTTCCTCTGAAGAGATTCCTTCCACATCCTCACCAGTTGTAGTGCCTATTCCTCCCAAGCCGGTGGTTGCTGATAAAGGCAAGCAACAAGTCCGCTTTGACAAGCCTCTGAAGAAATCATCTCCTACAGGACTTGAAAAGCCGTACAACTTTGATATATTGGCTCAATTAGCCAATACACCGGCTAGACTATCAATCTTCGAGCTCTTGTGCCTTTCCAAGGAGACTCGAGAAACTTTAAATGAAGCTCTGATGCAGGCTGAAACTTACCTAACTCTCCTCAAAAAGCCAGAATCAGAACCAGTCTTTTGTCGTCACTGTCATAGTGTTCTGGAGTTGATTCCAAACATCACCTTCACTCAGGATGATATGCTACTGGAGGATAATAGACATGATCGTCCTCGCTACTATACAGGGTATGTCGATTTGATGAAAGTCGATCGTATCCTGATAGATCCGGGGTCTGTTCTCAGCATCATGCCAAAGACGATGCTGGACGTATTGAAGATACCAGTACATAGTCTTTCAAGCACAATCACTACTATCTTGGGATTCAACCAAGGAAGGAGTGAACCTTTGGGCAAGATTCGCTTAAAACTTCAAATAGGCAATCTTCGCACAAAGATGACCTTTTATATCATCGACAATCATGGTTGTTCTTACAACGCTCTTCTGGGAAGACCTTTCCTCCATGAACATAATGTTTTTCCATCAACTCTTCATCAATGCTTTAAATATGTTGATAACAATGGAGAAGTGCATAAAGAAGTTGCAGACCTTTATCCTTTCAAGGGTGTCGAAGCATATTGCAATGATGCTCGTATGTATAAGAAAGAATTTATGAAAGTGGTATTGGCCATGGATACTGAAGAAGATCAAGAAGCAGTGCCTAAAGACACTCTTATTATACCTGTCAAAGGGCGTGTTTCCCATCCTCAGTCTTCTAAACCACTGGCTATTCACTTGCCAGTCCAGAGGCAATCTACTGATGGCGATCAGGATAAAAGGGAGCTCACCTCTTCTGAGCCACTTGTTATCGACTTACGTCGTAACAAGGACAAAAAGCAGCTCACTTCTTCTGAGCCACTTGTTGTTGATTTAACTCATAACAAGGAAAAAATGGAGCTCACCTCTTCTGAGCCACTTGTTATTGACCTTCGTCGTAACAAGCCTCCTCCACGTTCTTCTTATCCCCCTCTTGTAATCAATCTGACCAAGCCTGCTAAGGCTAAAGGTCCTGCTGTAAATATGGATGTACAAATTAATGAAAAAGCATCTACTTTCCAGTATACTGATGTTATTTATCATGCTAAATTCTACTTGGATATATTAGATAGCTTCAAATCATTCACAATGGGAGTTGTACAATCTCTTCAAACAGAAGTTTTATGTAAACACCCAAAAGATTCATATCGTATTGTTCCTGCTCGTAAGAAAGGCGAACGTCCAATTCTTTTTAGTAAAGGACCGGAACAAAAATTCAGCTATACGGATGATAGCAAAGTTAACGACACGGGTCATCTTCAATTCCGTCGTTACAGTCAACAATCAAAAGACATCGTCCGAAAAATGGGTTATGACTTCAAGAGCAGCCTCAACTACGGTAAAGGCAGAAAGACTCCTATCCGTACCGCTGTTCCACAAGGAAAGTCAGAGATGTATTACAGTAGGACCAAAAGAGGTCTCGGATATGCTTCTCCTCCGATATTATCCCCAGCAGGCTCTGAATCTGATAGCGATGAGCGTTCTAACTCTTCTGATTCCAGATCATGGGATTCTGACACTAGCATTGGTGAAGTCCATCGTGTGATCGTATCTTCTAATATGGTCTCCGCTGAACTTCCTGAAGGCTATGATGAGGATGTTGAAGAAAATCCTGAAACAGATCCTTGGGCTCAACAGATGGATAATCAATGGGTACTCCGATTCGAACAAAGAGAACCTCCTACAGAAGATCAATTAGTTCAAATTGATGTAGGAGAAAATGGATCACCTCGTCCAATATTCATCAGTAAGAATCTTCCAGAATAGGATAAACAAGAATTAATTCTTCTTATTAGAGAATATATTGATGTCTTTGCCTGGAGTTATGAAGACATGCCAGGACTAGATCCCAAAATTGCTACTCACAAATTGAATATCCTACCGAATGCAAAACCGGTCAAACAACAACAACGGCGTTTCAAGCCAGAAATAATGGACGCAATCGATGATGAAGTCAAGAAGCTCATCGCTTGTGGCTTTATTCGAGAAGAACAGCATCCTGATTGGGTAGCCAATGTTGTTCCAGTTCTAAAGAAAACCGGCAAAGTTCGAGTCTGCATCGACTTTCGGGATCTTAATGAAGCATGTCCGAAAGATGAATTTCCTCTTCCTATCACGGACGTCATGATTGACAATACTTGCGGGTTCGAGCGAATATCTTTTATGGATGGATTCTCTGGATATAATCATATCAAGATGAATCCCGAAGATGAAAAACATACATCTTTCCGCACTCCTCGTGGAGTCTATTGCTACACAGTGATGCCATTTGGTCTCAAGAACGCTGGTACAACTTACCAACGAGCTATGAGTACTATTTTCAGAGAACATCTTTGCAAGACTGTCGAATGTTATGTGGACGACATCGCTGTGAAAAGTCGTCTGAAAGAAGATCACATCCAAGATTTGAGAACAATCTTCAATCTCATGCGCCAACATCAGCTCAAGATGAATCCCACCAAGTCATTCTTGGGTGTCTCTAGTGGTAAATTTCTCGGCTTCGTCATTACCTCTAAGGGTATACACGTGGATCCTGAGAAGATCAAAGCCATTCAAGAGATACGTCCTCCACGCAACCTAAAAGAGCTACGAGGATTCCAAGGTCGACTTGCGTACATCAGGAGATTCATTTTGAATTTGTCTGGACGCTGCAGACCATTCACTCAGCTAATGAAGAAGGGTGTATCTTTTATTTGGACTGAAGAATGTTAACAAGCATTCGACGACATCAAACGATATCTCATGAACCCACCAGTATTGGTACCACCAATCTCAGGCATTCCATTCTTAATGTACGTTCGTGCTATGGATCATTCATTGGGTGCTTTACTCGCCCAAAAGAATAAAGAGGGTCACGAACAGGCCATCTACTATCTCAGTCGTACTATGATTGGTGCTGAATACCGTTATAGTCCGGTTGAAAAAGAATGTCTAGCTCTTATGTTCGCTGTTCAAAAGATAAGGCATTACATCATAGGTCAAACCATTCATGTTATATCCCGAGTTAATCCTCTTCGGGTACTGATGAAGAAGCCTAGTACACTCAATTCTCGACTGGCTACATGGGCTATCCTTCTAGCCCAATATGAAATGGTGTATGTTCCTCAAAAGTCTGTCAAAGGTCAAGCATTGGCGGATTTCTTAGCAGCTCATCCTGTTCCAGAAACATCCAAGCTATATGATGAAATTCCAGACGAGACATTGGAAGTCAATATGATCTCTGAAGAATTTCCAACCTGGCGTCTATTCTTTGACGGAGCATCTAGAATTGGACCCAATGGTGCCATTGTAGCAGGAGTCAGAGTTGTCCTCGTTTCTCCAGATGGATCGACCATTCAAAGAGCTTACTCTCTAGATGAACCCTGCTCCAATAATGTAGCAGAGTACAATGCTCTACTCATTGGTCTTCAATTAGCCAATCAATTGAATGTTGAATATCTCGAAGTTTATGGCGATTCTAAGCTGGTTGTTAACCAGGTTAGAGGAATCTATGAAGTCTGTCATCAGGATCTGGTACCTTATCATGAAGCAGCAATCAACATAGCTATATCATTCAAAGCTTTCTTTGTTGATTATGTTCGGCGAGCTTGCAATACCGAAGCGGATGCCCTGGCTAATCTTGCAGCTGTCTTAGCTATCCCTATCAAAAGATAACAGGTGGTGGTTATCTCCAACCGAGAATTGTTCTGCATTGAAAACAATCGTAATATTGAATTCAGCAATCTTGCTGAAGTCAATGTTATCGATGAAGACTGGAGAACTCCTTTTATCGACTTCGTGGTTCATGATATACTCCCCGAAGATCCTAAGGAGGCTACGAGCGTTCGACGACGATCTCTCCGATTCTACTACAATCAAACCACCAAGACACTTTATCGGCGAACCTATGACGGTCTTCTCCTACGCTGTCTCGCTGGTGATGAAGCACGGCAAGTGTTGCGCGAAGCTCATGATGGTGTCTGTGGTGCACATCAACCTGGTCCTAAATTGCAAGATCGCATCCGATGCATGGGTTACTATTGGCCCTCTATGGTATCAAATGCCATTGAATATGCAAGAAAATGTCGTGCTTGTCAAATCCATGCAGACTTCATTCATCAACCATCAGAATTCCTTCATCCGACTGCTGCTTCCTGGCCTTTTGAAGCTTGGGGCATGGATGTTATAGGTCCCATCAATCCTCCTTCTTCTAGAGGACATCGGTTCATACTGCAATAACGGACTACTTCTCCAAGTGGGCTGAAGCTATACCTCTGACTGAAGTCAAAACCAGTAGCGTCATCAGCTTTGTTAAACACCACGTCATATACAGATTTGGTGTACCTCGAAGAATCATCCATGACAATGGACCTCAATTCATCAGCCAGAAATTTACCAGATTCTGCGATGATCACCGGATTGACAATATCGCTTCAACAGCCTACAATCCTGCTGCTAATGGATTAGCTGAAGCCTTCAACAAAACCATTATCAAGCTTCTCAAGAAGTTCGTATTCACTAACAAACGGAACTGGAGCAAGAAACTTGGTGAATGTCTATGGGCCTACCGAACTACGGTCCGTAATCCTACGGGCTTTACACCCTTTTCTTTGGTGTATGGCTGAGAAGCAGTTCTTCCTTTGGAACTTTAAATCCCTTCTTTAAGGATTACCATTGCCAATGAGCTCACTACAGAGAACAACGACCTTCTTCGACTTCAAGAATTGGAGGCACTCGACGAGAAGCGGTTAATGGCTCAGCAACATATTGAGTTATACCAAGCTCGCATCTCGAAGACTTTTAACCGCAAAGTTAAAGTTAGAGCCTTTCAACAAGGAGAACTTGTTTTAACAGTCAGACGTCCTATGACTATGACTCATATGAGCAAAGGCAAATTCGACGCGAAGTGGGAAGGTCCCTATGTTGTAAGCAAAGTCTTCTCAAATGGAGCCTATCAACTCTCAGAGCTCGATGGTCGAATTGCTATGATGCCTATCAATGACAAATTCCTTAAAAAGTATTATGTGTAAATGTAAAAGCTTGTAAATCATCAGACAAAGTTCAAGTTCATAAATAAAATGCAAATTTTATTTCATCATATGATAGTACATAATATTAAGGAAGGTCACTATCATCCTTCTCTACATTTGGACGCAGACCACTGCCGCCCTTCTCGAAAACACGATCAGCAAAAGAGCTGAGAACTTCCTTGCTGGAACCCACGAGGAATTTGCAAGCAGCCATCCTCATGGCTTCCTCTTCTTCAGTCCTTCCTGGATCAAGCAGAAAGTCCAGAATGTCTCGTAGTGGCTTGGGTGCAGACAAACCTTCGCCTGCTTTTGCCTCCTTCGGCTGAACTGGATCGGCAGGGCGTTCTTCAGTGCCCTTCTGAGCCTTCGGGGCGATTTCAGCCTTCTTGGATGCTTCTCTAGACGACATTTTTATGTTGAAGAGTAGAAGTGCTCATTCCTGTCAGATTTCTGTTATCTTTATAGGCAGGGACTCTTCAAACAACGAAGCGACACATTCATCAGACGGTTCATCCGTTCATTCGTCACCGCTTGACGGTTCATCCGTTCATTTATTACATTCATCAGACGGTTCATCCGTTCATTCATCACCGCTTGACGGTTCATCCGTTCATTTATTACATTCATAATACGGTTCACCCGTTCATTATCATCCGACGGTTCGCCCATTCATTCATCATCACTCGACGGTTTATCCGTTCGTTATCATCCATTTTTTTGATGGTTTGTTCGTTCATTCTATCATTTGACGTTTTTCTCGTTCATCTCACATACATTGACGATTCATCATCGTTCATCATCCATATTAGCAACTTGTCATTTTCGATTAAGTTGTCAATTTGAAATAATAATATTCAAATATATTCTGCCATGTCCATATTACCTCTGAGCAGATATAATGAATATAATTATTTTCTACAAAATCATCAAGAAATATATCATGTCTTGTACCTCTGAATATATTTTCTATCTCTATTATTTATATCTGAACAAGATATGCAACAAATAATGGAGCCACAGCAAAAATGTCTTTTATTAATTGAAATATAAGACATTACAAAAAAACACACATACTTCAAAAGACACAATGATACAAAGTGTTCCACTAAGATGGAGGTATTATCAGATTGTCAATCTGCTGCTTGAGAGTCTGCAGCCGTTCTTCGCGAGTGGATATCACCCTCCTTCTGGCCTCCTCCATTCCAGTTTCCTCATTAAAAGTTGGCATGGTCACCATTCTGCGGGTAATCTCAGCATTATGAGCTTCTACATATTCATCCCTCTCCTGAATCAGAACATTAAATTGTTGAGTTACAAGTTGATGGTCAGCAACTTCCTCTTCTAACTCTTTCTGAAGACGAGCAATCTCTGCCCTTAGCTCAGCAGCTCTCTGTTCTTTTCTATTAGCCATCAAGGTTACTGATTCCAGCTTGGAGTTATACTCAGCAGATTTTGCAGAGAAAGCTTCCAAAAGGTTCTGGAGATTGACCCTTTCAATATCGGCTGCTTGAGCCAGTTGCTCGAATTCTGCCTGTACTAGAGATTCTACGTCTCCCTGGTTGAGCTCTTTATAGCTTTTTATAGAAATCTCTAATTCATTCAAGATATGATCCAGGAGATGGCTTGAGCTTCATCACCCTGTTCCCGGATAGCTCTTATCAAGAGAGAGGTTGGACCCCTAACCATAAAAAAATCGGTACCTTCTTTCTCCATCATTCTTTTTACTAGAGGCCCCAAAGATTCAAAGAAGAATCTAGTAAAAGATTAGATCACAAGATTATTAGTGGCTATAGCACCAGGAGTCGCAGCCACTCCTGTTGATGATGAGGCTGTGGGACGTTCAATCTCTTGTGTCTGGATAGCCGATTCTTTGAACGGAGGAGCCAAATTGGAGCTAGTTGCCCCTCCTGGTTGTTCTTCTGTAAAAAGTAAAGATTGTCATTTTGCATGTTGATCGCTATTATTCAAGAAGATTAAAGATTTAAATTATCTTACCATGGGTTGATCCAGCAACGAGCATATTATCTGCTGGAGTAGACTTTGCCCGAGCAGAAGTAGCTTCAGATATGACAGCTTGACTACTGCCTGCTTCAGAACCACATGACAAATGATGACTGCTACTAACAACCACCGTCGTTATGGGCACTATGTCCATGCACGTTGGAGGTGCTAGAGGAGTCTCAAGATCTGCAGGAAATACAAATAAAGACATTAGCTATCAATTCATTCAAGAGGAAATTGCTAATTTTATTTTATACCTTGAGGATCATTGGCGGGAGTTTCTTCTGGGGCCTCTTCGTCTATTGCTTTTTCTGGAGATACTGTTATCTCCATATCCTTTTCAGGATTTAAGGTATCAGTAACAATCTCTGGAACCTCAACATCCTTTTCAGGATTTAAGGTATCAGCAGCATTCTCTGGAATTTCAATATCATCCTCAGGATTTAAGATATCATTGACAGCATTTGGAGATGTGTGCACTTCATCATCTCTTTCAAGATCTTGCATATAGTCATCAATATTCTCAGACGAAGAGCTCTCTTCATCTTCATCTTCTTCTGGTGCATTCTCACTGGTAGTTGCAGCTTTGTCACAATAATCCTCCAGCGGGCTATAGTTGCAATCTTCTAAAGCCGCAATCACTTCGCGATCTTCTTCTTCGCGAAGGGTTCTAGGAGTAGGCGGAAGTTCAACAATCTCTGTAGCAGGTAAAAGAGAGTGTACAATGTTCTGCTCTTCCCCCACTGCCTCCACAGTACTTCCTCTAGGCTCTTCAGCCTCAGTTCTCGGATCAAGATTTTCCCTCTGCTCGATCTCTTCCCCATGTTCTGAACTAGGAGTTTTATTCCTAGGTTCTAGAACAGGAGTGGAAGATGGCAAGATTAATCCAGCTGCAACATCTACTACCATTGAAGACGGGGCTCGATTTCTTCTGTGGGCTAGCTTCTTTCTTTTTAGTGGCCTCTCAGGGCTCTCTATATTTATAGTCTCAACTTGTTTCTGGATAGAGGTTAGTGTAGTAGCCTCTTCTTGCTGAGTTGACTCGGCCAGTTGCCGAGACTGAGATCGAGTGGTGACCTTTTCAGAAGAGTGATCCAAGATCAATTTCTTCTTTGCTGCTGGAGCAGGAGGATCCTCACTTCTCCTCCTTTTTGCTGGAGATTTGCCCACCTTCAAAGAGATACGTAGTGGCGCATTAACTTCTTGAGGGAACATACTATCCCTTGAAGCTTCCAAGGGCGCATCTACTGGCTCATGTACTTCATCATTTCCTAGGAGTGACATGGCGATTCCTCCCCTTTTCAATCTTGTTGAAGACGCGAAGCTATCTGCGAGGTTGAAATTCTCGGCAAAGGTATTTGAAGATGTATAAAAAACTGAGTATGTAAACAGCATCCGAGGGCCATGATTGCTGCTTACAGGCATCGAGAACATCGATTTCGTATCTCGAGCATTATAGTAAGCCCAGGCCCGGGCTCCATCTATTAAATAACCTTTTCCCTGAAGACATGTAATAGCATTCCCCACATGGAATTGGTCATAGCCGAACTGTCGAGCGAATCGACTGGGAAGATACGGCTCTAAATAACATTCATCTTCGAACCGGTATACCAAGTGAGAAGGTCGGATTGTCTTCAACCATTCAAAAGCTATACGGCTCAGAGGATGCATCTGCGAATCAATCATATTTGTTCGCATTTGTTCGTAACCAGCAGGAGGAGGGGTACAATAAAAGTTCCATCCCTTACTCAAGTTTAGAGCATATCTGCAGTCTCTGAGAGCAGTGAACTTCCACTTACTATTGGAGTATCTTCGTAAAAAGCTACCATCAACCGGTCCCATACCGGGGTCCATCAAAGTGGGATGGTGGAGGAGCAACCACCCAAACAGATATGTATATGGTAATTCCAACCGAGGGAATTCTTTTTCACCCTTGGATTTCAGCATCAGATCGACATAGAGACGAAGACCAGCATTCAGCTTACAAGTCATGGCTGACAGAAGATCCATCTTATAGCCGAAGACTAATCTGACGGCTGCAAATAGAACATCGCGGTGGAAGCGGTCTACTGCACTGGATCCCGGAACTACAAATCGATGAAGCCAATGTGTCAGAAACCCTGCTAATTGGGCTTCCTTCGACATCGGTCTATATCCTACTCTCAGATAACTTTCAAGAGTATCTCATGTTTTCATAGGAGGACACTGATAATCATCCTTCATCTGTTTATCAAAATCACCACTTTCTTCCATCAACTTCATCACTTCTGTGTTGCTCAATGGCTTGAAGAAATCAGAATAACATCTGTCATGTTCCTTGGTCTTTGGTTCTTGAATGTGATTTAGGAACAAATAAGGTAGCCATTTCAAGGAATAGCAAGTGTTTGATGTGGCACTCTTATAGAACAAGGAACATATCTTGTAATGGCATAGCAGTTCCTCGAATACTGCTACCATTTCTGCATTTTCTCTCTGGAGTCTGTCCAATTCATCATTGGTGGGGACGAATTCTTCATATGAGAAATCTCCCATTGGCAGAAAAGAGATGTACTTCATCTCATGGAGTGCAAATCCAATTTCTCCGCCGGGAGTCATGAAGGTTCCTGTTCTGTAATTATACCTCTCTGCTAAAGCCAGGAACAGGTGAGGGTTCGGGGCAAAACCATAGACAGTGGCATGCACTGCTTGGTATAAATTGATTTGCTGCAGTTTGCCTTCAAACTTGGTCAGAATCCAATTGGCTATGCAGCTCCATCTTTTGAAATCTAGATTCACTAATCCAGTCAGTCTGATGTCTTGCTCCGGATATCTTCCTTCGACTTTCGTAAATTCATTTGCAAAAATTGGGGTCCTGACGGGCATCAACAATGAAGAATTCTCCGGCGGAATGCAACCGGGTTTCAGTCCTCTCAGCAAAACACTGTACCGTTCAGAAGAACTGTAGAACATATCTTTCTTGTTCGGCCCCTTCTTCACAAAAATTCTTTCCGGACGGGCATCTTGGAACGGAGTAAGGTTCCATTCCATCTTCCTCGGATAACTCGCATGAGCATACCGGGATAATGGGAGGCAGCGTGGAATATTTGGTATCGAGAAAGATCTATCTGTCTGATGAACAATTCTTTCTTCCATTCTCGGTCTTGGTTGAGAACTTTTCTTGAAAGCTTCACCAAACAAGAATAATGGTTTCTTGTGTATAACAGCATCTGCTGTTTCCAGAGGTTGTCCGTTCATTAAACATTGTAATGTTTCATTGTCCTGGGATACCAAAATGGCTTGACGGGAGGTCGGCAGATCATACTGAGGATAATGTACATGTGACAAGTCCTCTTTATACTCTGATTCTGAAAGGGTCCCCACGAAGTTTTCATATTCTGGGTCTTCTCGAGTATTAACTGCATCAGACAGAGAAAACAAAAATCTTCAGTACAAAGTCAAGATCAAAGATTCAGTTTGCACAAAAATTAAATTGCGCAAACATCAGATTGCGCATAATCAGTTTGCGCAAACAAATAAACATCAGTTTGTGCTGACAGACTCGTGCAAATCAGCAAATTGTGCTGACTTTTATCAGCGCAATTCAACCGATTGCGCAGAGAGTCGTTCTTCATAAAAATGAAGGGTGGACTGATTTATGCAACCAGAACCCTAAAAAGGGTGGCGCAATATGATCCTATCTCTAAAAAGAGATGGATTCTGAAAGGAACAGTGAAATCAAAACTCTAAAAAGAGTTTTTGATTTGGGTTCTCTACCTATCATTGCTGGGTGAGCGGTTTCATGGCGCGAAGCTCGGCGCGCAGCTCTGGTCGATGATTCGGCAGGGGCCTTGCCCTTAGCGGCGACAGAAGATCGTCGGGGAGCCATTGCAATCGTCGAAGAGGAAAGAAAGGAAGAGCTTAAAAGTTTTTCTCTCAAGATCAAGAAGAAAGCAAGTAAAGAACACTTCGAATGCATTGAGGAACTATTTATAGTTTTTCAAAGTCGAAACGGCCGCCTTAGATTGCGCCTAAAAATGGGCTAAATCCTCAGATTGCACAGACAGCTCATTATGTGCGCAAATTGGTTTCATATTCAAAATTCAAAGTATTTCGAAATTTTAAATAAGTTCAACTTTCGAAAACTTTGAAGGGGGTCTTGTAGGTCCTAAAAAATCAAGTTGCACACATCAACAAAGTCAGAAAATCAAGAAATACAACTGTCAGATGAACTGCACAGACATCAGATTGTGCATCCTTCAGATTGCGCTGGATAGATTGCGTACACTTTCAAGTGCGCAGGCTGACGTGGCAAATTACCATCATTACCTGACACAAATCAAATCTTCTGACAACTGACAGCACGGAGATCGAGGCGGCCGTTCATTTAATCGTGCAGCACGGCGCTCGAGGACAGCTGGCAGCGCAATCCATGTTGGCGCAATCTATGTTGGCGCAATCCATTTCCTGCGCAATTCAAGTTGGCGTAATCCAAAACCTGCGCAATTGAATGTGCGCATTCTATCAGTACAAATGATAAAATACACGTGGCATTCATGCCATCAATTGCTCATTTCGTGGCAACTGCCTGTGCATGATCATGCGCATTTCAATCAAATGATGCCATGTGTCCAAGACAGTTAGCCCATGATCCAACAACTGCCTGCGCAGTCCATTGCTGCGCAAACCAATTGCTGCGCAATCCATCATGTGCAGTCCAGAATAACTAAAAGTTAGTTATTTCTTAGAACTCTATAAATAGAGTTTCAAGTCTCCATTCACAGGGATCAATAATCAGAAATCAGAGATCAGAGATTAGACTTCAAAGTTCAGAGAGTTCAGGAGTTCTTGCCAAAGTGCTGCTGCATTCTTCCGAGGCTTTTGCCTTCAATTTCTGAGGCTTTTTGCCTTCAATTTCAGAGTTGTCTTCAACTTCAGAGGCTCCGTCTTCAAAGTTCACATCGTCCAAGGGATAAAGCAATCGTCATCTAGATTGGATTCCTAAAGTTGTACCATTCCCAGAATTCAAATTGTAATCTTTTACAAAGTTTGTATCAATAAAGTTCTTCAACTTTTGTTTTTGCAAACAATTTACAAGTGCTGAAATAGGCATTTTCTTCTCAGCCTTTATCCATGAATTGAATGACTCTGCACAACTAGAAGCAACCTCGCCGTATCTACATCTCGGGAAGAATGTATTTGACCAATTTTTAGGCTTTTGTTTATCCATCCATTTTACAACATGACCATAATTCAGATCATAAATCTTCTTAATTGCTTGTTTATACCCACCTTTGTACAGGGGAAAAAAAACTAATTAATAAAGATGGAAATCAAGGAACAAGCACATAAAAAACAGTGACCATTCTCCGTTTAATTTAACAAGGAGAATGCCATTCTCCGTGTATTTTTAAACGGAGAATAACACGGAGAATAGTCATTCTCATTGTTAGAACGCATGAGGATTGTATTCTCCGTTCTAAACTAACGGAGAATGACATTCTCCATTCTAAATGACACGAAGAATAACATTCTGTGTATAATTTAAAAAAGAGAATGTCATTCTCCATTTTAAATCGACACGGAGAATGACATTCTCCGTGTTATTTACACGGAGAATGTTCATTCTACTAATAAAGAAGAATGCACAGAAAAGCTGCATATATCTGTCTCATTTACACACCTGGAGTTAGAGCATATACTGCTTGCCTCCAAGCTTCAAGTACATGTGGATACACTCTTTCATTTACTTTCTCCTTCAGCGGTATATTATTCTTAATGTGATAATAGCAATAGCTATGGTAAGCAGTAGGGAACACTTTGGAAACTTTAGAAACTAAACCGATGCCTTGATCTGAAAGAAAAACGATACGCCTACTACATCCAATAACATTCTTGAGATTTTTAAGGAACCATTCTCAATTGTCACCATCTTTGCCCGAGACTATACCGTAGGCAATAGGGTAGAACTGTTGGTTACCATTCTTCACTGTAGCAGACATCAAAAACCCTCTAAACCTCCCTGTAAGGAAAGTCGCATCCAAATATAGCATCGGGCGACAATATTGAAAGCCTTCGACACAAGCCCCATATAAAAGAAAAAGCCGCTGAAACCTCATTGACGTATCATCTTTCTGAAAGTCAATAACGGAACCAATATTGGTTTCCTTTACCTTTTCGACATACCAACACAAGTCGATGTAAGCTCTAACATCATCTCCATACATTTCTTGGTGCACCAACCTAATGCCATAGTATGCCTGTCCGTAGGTAAGAGATAAACCGTAGTCAACCTTGAATTCATCAACAACTGATTTTGCCGACTTTTTATGATCCATCCGAACAATGTCACTAACCAAACTTTTCACAAACTTTGCTAGAACAACTATATTACCTTTATCCATATAACCAGCTCCACAATTGTGTTCTCCCACATACCTCTTCACCTCAAAATTTTGATTATCTTTCGAAATGGATATAGCATGGAAGCTCCACAAACAAGCATGGGTCTTATAATTCTTGCAGCAATCGGTGTACCTCTCCGGCTCAGATTTTAGAATATGGAATGGATGACGAGATTCAAAACATACCTTCCTAACAGCGTGCCTAACTTCTTCAACACCATTTAGGAAAATCTGACCAACACCTGTAATTGATTCAGGCCACATATCTGATTTCTTCTTCTTTACTGTCTCAATTGAGCCCTCATAAAATTCTACTACTCGTTTATCCTTTACAGTAGGAGAACATCTACTACTCAAGGAACTAGTGTCACGACCCGCACCCGGATATACGGGTACGAATACGTGGGCCACGCCCAGCCTACGCCGCGGTATCGGCGGAAGAACGCTGTCAAGTATACTATACTAACTACAATATCTAAGAATCCATAACTAGAAATGTACTCATGTCACATCACGAAAACTAAGAAAGATAAGACAAGAAATAATAACAATATCACTAGAACAACTATAATCTACAAGGATCATGAGACAGGAAAATAAAGAATGAACAACAAAACTAACTAAGGATAACTACTAGGCAACTCACATAGAAGAATAGTGAGATCCACCTCAGCTAGCAACATCATGAAGTCCCATACTGAGGGCACAACTACTCCTAAAATTTTGTCAACATATCCAGTCAGGATGGAACGAGCACAAATCTCAAATAACAGTTCTAATTAGATGATATTAAAAATGTAGCAGTAAATAGAGAGAATATACAAGTAATCATGAAATGTACATGTGAGTATCATGGCAAGGTAAACTGTAAATCTAGAGCTGGAACAAGGCAAGTAAAACTGATCATGGCATGTACAAGAATCAAGAATCATCTGTCTAAGTGTGTGAGTAATAGTTCAACATATGGCCGGCTTGGGTCTGCAGAAGGTCTACTGATCAGCCAATCCTACGTGGAGTGTAGGATTGGTAGCATTCAAGGTCTACAAGAATAAACAAGGTGGATAATGACCACACATCTACACTAATACTCCCCATCTCCGACTAGTATAGTGGATCCAACCATGACACATCATGACACGCGATTCTCCGAGAGGGTAGCTAGCCTTCGCAGGAATCGTGTCTATACAATGCACAAGGAACAAGAAAGACTTGCACAAGATATACCAAGGAAAACGAGGAATAATATCTCATGACGGGATCCAGGGAAATACCAATCCGTGTGAACAATGTGTCAAGAGAACAAGGGTATCTACACTAAATACAAGAAACATAAACAATATCATAAAACAGAAATATTATCAGAGAATGTACTCATCTGAGATCTGGTGGAATATGTCAACTGGTCCAAGAACAGTGCCTCGAGGACCTATAGGTGGAATACTGTAACAATATAAGGGTTTGGAAGTAAAATCAAGTTATGCTAAGTCAACTAGGTCACAAGAAGTCAAACTAGGTCAAGGCAAGTCAAACTAGGTTAATCTAAGTTAAGGGTTGACTTACAGTTGACTTTTCGTCAACTGGTCAACTCTGGTCAACCCTAGGTCAACTTTAGGTCAAACTTGACTAACGTTGACTAACAGTTGACTTTGGGTCAACTGGTCAACTTTGGTCAAGTTTTGGTCAATCTCAGGCTACGGTTGACTTCTGGTTGACTTTGGTCAAAAATAGTCAACTGTGGTCAACCAAGGTCAAAACTAGTCTAACCTAGGTCAAATGTTGACTCTACTTCGACGTTCAGTCAAAGTAGTCAACCATGGTCAAACTGGGTCAAAGCTAGTCTCTACAAACATCTACAGGGTCAACACATCAATTTCAGTGATTGTGAAATCACCGGAACCGATGGAACTCAAAATACCACAAAGGAGAAAGATTATAATAATAGGGTGAAAACCTACAGATGTTGTCGGATGATGAAACTAACATCACCAACATGTCCAGAATGGTCAAATCAGCTAGGATAGCCTGTCCAAAAGTCCAATTTGGACACAGGGGCAAAACGATAATTTTGGGCCAAAATGATGTCCGTCGTTGGACACTTTGCACCGAAAAACGTGCCAAAATAAAAGTACACAAAACCTAACAAATTATATGTCCACGAATCCAGAATGACGATACGAACCCAACGGTATATCCAGAATTGGATTCCGTTGACCCGATCTCAAATTGGTCCGTTGACCAGGACATTGAAATTCTGATTTGTACGGAAAAGCGTGTCGGAGCCAATGTCCTCAAAACTCAGCAAATTATATGTCAACGAGTCCAGAATGACGATACGAACTCAACGGTATATCCGGAATTGGATTCCGATGAGCCGAACTCAAAATGATACGTTGACCCAGAAAGTGGGTCCCACTTTGCACCGAAATGCGTGCCAGGGCCTACGTTCTCCAAATCAAGCAAACTTTATATGAAAACATGCCAGAACGACGCCACGAGTCTACTGGTGGTGTCAGAAATTGAAACCGGAGTCCCGGGTTCAAAAATGGAATTTAACAAGTGCAATACTAAGAATTTGAACGCCCAACTTTGGCGTCGAATTCGACCGACTTAACAAGCTCAAACTGAAATAAAATCTAAAGGGGGCAGGAAGAGGGTTATACCAGCTGTGCACCGAAACTGATAGCGCGCAAAACGGAGCTGCGACGACGAAGATACGAACCCGCGAAGTTGGCGTCACAAAACTGTCCAAAAATAGTACAAATTAAAACGTCAACTTGGTGGCCGGTTTTGATGTATCAAACGACGAAATTAACGGTTCAAACTTGACAGAGGCGAAGAGGGATATACCGAGATTACGACGGAGTAAAAAGTTTGCCGACCCAACGGTCGGATCTCCCGAAAAATATGTGTGAAGTCGCTGTCCCGAAACATAATTTCTGAAACTTCCCGCGCGCGCGTCGACGGGGTTCCGTGAAAAACGTTGAAATCGCCTAGACGGCGCGTCCCAGAGGACGTTGGCCGCCACAGGGTGGTCGCCCAGGGTGCACCCAGAGGGTCGGGGGCCAGCCACGCGGCGGGGGACCTCGCCGGCGGCGCATGCGCACACGCAGTTGCTGTTGTAGCGCCGCGTACTGCTGTTCTTGCAGCTACTGCGCTGGCTGCGCTGCTGGTCGGTGGGTTCGCCGGCCACGTGGTGGCGCACGGCGGCGGTTGCTAGGGGCGGATGGTCGGAGGAGAGGAAGAAGAGGTAGAGGTTGATGGTGGTGGTGAGGTGTTCATGGTGATGGTGATGAATGATGGTGATGGTGATGAATGATGGTGAAGAATAGGAGGAGAGGAGGAGGTGGCTGGTGGTGCATGGCCAGGGTGGTGGTGGCCGTGAGGTGGTGGTGGCCAAGATCGTGGAGATGGTGAGGGTGGTGTTGTTGACTTAAGAAGAAGAAGAAGATGAAGAAGGAGTTGTGGGGAGGGGGGTGTGCTGCTCTCGGCAGGTAGGGGAGAGAAGTGATGGGGTGAGGTGTGAGAGAGAGAGAGAGAGAGAGAGAGTATATAATATATACACATGTGTGTGTGTGTGTATTTATTATATAAAAAGAGAGAGAGGGATAGATATTATTAGAGAGAGATATTTAGAGGGAGGGGTGAGGTGTTCGGCTGCCTTGGGGGGAGGAGAGAGAGTGACTTGTGTGTAGGTGTTATTAGGAGGAGAGAGAAAAGAGAGTTACATTATATATATATATATATATATATATATATATATATATATATATATATATATATATATATATTTTTTTTTGAGTTACATTATATATATATATATATATATATATATATATATAAAAGAGAGAGGTAGAGATATTTTATAAAATAAAAGAATTATATTTTCGAGTAGGCAAAAATGGGAAAACACCAGTGGGGTGTATGGGCAGTCATGACAGGGCTCACACTAAACTAGGTTGGGCATTGGGCCAAGTTTGGACAAGATCGAAGCCAAGATTTAAATAAATTTATAAATTAAAGCAAATTAAATCATGGATGAAATAGGAGCACAAGGGGGATCGAAATTGTGGCACACAAGTGGCACCGGCATAGTTTACTCAAAACAGGCCAGGACCATATATTGGGTCGACTAGATTGGACCGATGTCGGGCCCGAAAATTAAATTGGAAGTTAAATCACAATTTACGGTAAATAATTAAATGGTCTAATATTGACCCGAACTTGCGCGAAGCAAAAAGAGCACAAGGGAACGAGTTCAAGTGGGACAGGATATATCAAAATAAAGATAATCTCGTCTACTACAAACTCCAAGAAGGAAGTTTCCAGAGACTGGCATCCCTGGTGCTCTAGAATTCCAAGTCACGGTAAAGAACATTAAATTAAATAATAATCAATTAATAATATTTATTCAAAATAATTGATTTATAAAAATAATAATAAAAAATAATAAGCCCTAAATTCAGGGGCTTACAATCCTACCCACCTTATAAAAATTTTGTCCTCAAAATTAAAGGTTGGTAGTGGGGTTAAAACATGATAGAAGATTTATGCAATAATTGTCACGCCCCAGAACCAGAATACTGGAGAGCGGGGGCAGACATAGCCAGCTACGTATATAGAAGTGCAACCCACCTCGCTATACGGTCACGGCTGTCTAGGATACATGAGGGTTTATCTACAAGCCAGCAGTCTTTTAAGGTCATGAACAGCCTATTGTCTCAATCACAAGCAAGTAAGTAAAAGTTACAAGATGTATGATCATTAAATATACAATAATAAGGCGTCCCAAATATCACATATTCAGCTGATCATGAAGCTAGTCGTTACAAAATGTTAGGACTAGCAAGAGTTTAGTCACACATGATCAACCCTAGGATCTGTCAATCATGTTACAGCCCGTAGGCAGACAGAAAGTAAAGTGCAATCGAGCTAAACAGGTGCTCGTCGGCTAAACGCCTCAAAAGAATATTTTTACAATAGAGTGGGAGAGACAAAAATAACCCACTCGTTGCCAGGGTTCCGTCTAGTGTTCACCATCTGGCTGGAAGGTCGGTAGATCCTCTGGAGCTGCTCCGAAATCTGGCCACACAAAACCAGCTGGGTCAGACCCCAGAAAGAGCAAGTACCACAAAGGGGCTTCACTTAAGAACTAAAACCAACAATCAGCACGAGATATAAATAAAAGTAAGAACTGGAAATAAAGAAAATACACCAGGATGATATATGACGAGATAACCATGGAACTATTCAGATAACCAGGTTACAACCCGTAAACCAAACAAGGACCGGGGTTGTAACCCTTCGTCTGAACAGAACTTGGAATTCTCACCATTTATCGATAAAATAAATACAAGCATTCTGGTCGTTCAATGATCTGGAACAGGATCCGGGCAAGACTAGACTGGTTAGACTCCGTCCAATCACTTCACGGCCAAGCAAGAATTACGGCTTGATACTTAACTAACTAAGGTTGTCACAAGCCTAATTACTAACAAAATGCAGTGAGATTGTTCCACAGCCACAAGCCCTGCAGACCATCCAGGCTCCCCGGGTTAAAAGATTAGAGTTGAATTCAGGTGGGTACATCGTCCAGGAAACGAATGTACCCTTAGGTAACTTGAAGGGTGCAACACATGACAGTGTGCTGGAAATGTGCCCTACTCGATGGCAGGCTACAGATCCCAAGGCGTGCCCAGGTAACAGGATTGCCTGTAGCTGGGAAATCTCTTCATGACTAATGTATTAATCTAGTTATTAGCCCTTAGTTTATTTCAATAGGTACTCCTGACCGTGGTACTCAGGAGTCCCCTCCTAGACATGATGCAAGACAAGACTGGATTATTTATACAAGCACAATCGCCCACGGTGTCCAGGTTATTATACAAGTCATGTCATGTCAGGTAGCCGTCGCAACAGCTTATCAAGGTATAACATGTCAGGTTATCAGGTCAAGTGTACTAGTCAGGAGTACGTCACGACGGGCCACTATCAGGTCATGTCAGGTTACTCATGTCAGGAGTGCACCACTACGGGTCACTATCAGGTCATGCTCAATTGTCAATCCCAAACATATCAAGTAAATTCGCAATTATCAAGTTCAGGACAAAAGGCGTAAAATATCTAATAAATATCAATATACAGGGCTATAAAAGAGCCAAGCTTAAGGAGAATAAAACCAAATCTGACACGCTGACATGAGACCAAGTCAGCCAAAGGCCATACGCTCAGGTCAAACTATGCTCAGGCCAGCGTACACCTTGCTCGCTTAAGCTAGCGTACCAAGGCACGCGTACGCTCAAGCTACAGTTCAGCGTACGCTCAAGCTAGCGTACCAAAGGGTCCATACACTTCCAATGGGAAGCGTACGCAAGGGTCAGCGTACACAAGGGCACGCTCAAGCTACAGGTCAGCGAACGCTCAAGCTAGCGTACGCTCAAGACTGCATACGCTTGAGCTAGCGTACGAAAGGGTTTAGGGCACGCTCACGCTAGCGTACGCAAAAGACACGCTGCCAACAGGCAGCGTATCAAGGCTAGCGTACGCTCGCTAAAGAGCAGCGTACCAAGGCTAGCGTACGCTCGCTAAAGAGCAGCGTACAGCTCAGTGGCGTAAGCTAAAAAGCTAGCTCACTGTTCACTGTCTTCTCCAAATGGCAAGAACAGCAAGAACTCTAAAGTTGAATCTAAGCTTCAACAGTCCATATCTTGGTCAAAACAAGTCCGAATCCAACTTTCCAAAGGTCAAAATTGGGTAGAATGAAATTCTCTACAACATGGAACCACCAAAACTTGAAAACAAGGAAGTTTGATAGATCAAAACCACCAAAAAATCCAAAAATAGCAAGACTCTAGATCTACAAGAATTAAAGCCTCAAAATAGAAAATGACAAGTCCTAATGTGGTTTAGAATCATGAGGAGAAGCTAATGAAACCATCAAAAGGAGTTCTCTTGTGGAAGCAAGTTGCACTTGCCTATGGTGTTCTTGGTTGGTGGAGAAGAGTAATGGTGGGGGAAGGAGAAGTAAATAAGAATTATGGGGGAGAGAGAAGGTTGGTGGGGATAATAAAGAGGGGGGGTTGTGGTGGAAATGAAGGAGAAGCATAGGCTAAGGTGTTCCACCCTTGGCCTATGATGAACCAAGCATTGGGCCGGTCGAACCAAGCCAACCCAAACCGAGAGTAAACCAAGCCAAGCCAAGAAGAAAACTAAACAAGGAATCATGCAATACAAGAATAAATACGTACACGTATTTCTGAAATACGTAATACGAACCACAGGCATTACAACTCTACCCACCTTAAAAGAATTCCGTCCTCGTGTCACGTCCCAGAACCAGAATACAGGAGAGCGGGGGCAGACATAGCCAGCTACGTATATTGAAATGGAAACCACCTCGATATACGGTCACGGCTGTCTAGATATGTGAGGGTTTACTACAAGCCAACAGTCTCTTATGGTCATGAACAAGCCTAATGTCTCAATCACAAGCAAGTAAGTAAGGTCACAAAATGTATGATCATTAAATATACAATAATAAGGCGTCCCAAATATTACATATTCAGCTAATCATGAAGCTAGTCGTTACAAAATGTTAGGACTAGCAAGAGTTTAGTCATACATGATCAACCCTAGGATTTGTTAATCATGTTTACAGCCCGTAG
The DNA here is from genome assembly GCA_029216955.1 of Iris pallida. Classification (NCBI taxonomy): domain Eukaryota; kingdom Viridiplantae; phylum Streptophyta; class Magnoliopsida; order Asparagales; family Iridaceae; genus Iris; species Iris pallida. Next base: position 5,190,169 of record JANAVB010007399.1, on the reverse strand, counting down.
GCAGACAGTAAGTAAAAGTGCATCGAGCTAACAGGTGCTCGTCGGCTAAACGCCTCAAAAGAATAATTTTACAATAAAGTGGGCAAGACAAAAAGGAAAACCCACTCTTGGCCCGGGTTCCGTCTAATGTTCACCATTGGGCTGGAAGCTTGGTAGATCCTCGGGAGCTGTTCCAAAATCTGGCCACACAAAACCAGCTGGGTCAAACCCAGAAAGAGCAAGTGCCACAAGGGGGCCACGAAATAAGAACAAAAGCCAGCAATCAGCACAGAAAATCTAATATTAAAACTAAAATTATGAAAACATGTCAGGATGATATACGACGAGATAACCATGGAACTATTTCGATAGCCAGGTTACAACCCGTAAACCAAACAAGGACCGGGGTTGTAACCCTTCATCTGAACAGAGCTTGGTTTCCCACCATTTATCGGTAAAATAAATAATGTAAGAAAATTAAGACAGGAAATAATCTTATACGGGATCAAGACATAGCTAGACTGGTTATACCTCATTCAATCAATCACGGCCAAGCAGATCATACGGCTTACTACTTTAACTAACTAGGGTTATCACAGGCCTAATTACTAACAAGATGCAGTGAGATTGTTCCACAGCCACAAGCCCTGCAGACCATCCAGGTTACCCAGGACGAAAGATTATGGATTGAATTCAGGTGGGTACATCGCCCGGGAGACAAATGTGCCCTTAGGTGACTTAGAGGGTGCAACACTCGACGGTGCGCTGGAAATGTGCCCTACTCGGCGGCAGGCTACAGATCCCAAGAGCGCCCAGGTAACGGGATTGTCTGTAGCTGTGTCATCTCTTCATGACTACTGTGTTACTCTAGTATTAACCTTAATCCATTTTAGTAGGCACTCCTGACCGTGGTACTCAGGAGTCCCATCCTAGACATGATGCAAGACAGGACAAGTGGATTTAACAATCAAGCAAGAAAGAACCACCCATGGTGTCAAGGCAAGTCAAGTTAAGTTATCAAGATAAATCATGTCAGGGTACTTGTCAGGAGAGCGCCACGACGGGCCACTATCATGTCAGGTTGGTCATGTCAGGAGTGCACCACTACGGGTCACTGTCGTGTTATGCTAGTTCCTTGTCATACATGCCATGTACAATAGTCATTCCAAACATATTAAGTAAAATCAAGTTCATGACAAAAGGCGTAAGGATATAAATGGGCGTAAAATATCTAATAAAATATTAATATACAGGACTATAGAAAAGCCAAGCTTAAAGAAATAAGACCAAAACTTCAAGAGCCAATGGGTTAAGCAAGGGGTTCAGGGGAGCAGCGTACGCGAAAGTCACGCACGCATGAGAGCTGCGTAGGTGAAAAGTCACGCACGCTGAGAGAGCAGCGTAGGTGAAAAGTCACGCACGCTCAAGGAGAGCAGCGTAGGTGAAAAGTCACGCACGCTGAGAGAGCAGCATAGGTGAAAAGTCACGCACGCTCTAGGAAAGCAACGTAGGTGAAAAGTCACGCACGCTGAGAGAGCAGCGTAGGTGAAAAGTCACGCACGCTCAAGGAAAGCAGCGTATGTGAAAGTCACGCATGCTGAGAGAAGCAGCATACGTAAAAGTCACGCACGCTACAGGGAGCAGCTGCGTGAAAAGTCACGCACGCTCAGGGAAGCACGCTTCCAACAGGAAGCGTACTCAAGTCTGCGTACGCAGCGCTAAGGAGCGCGTGTAGCTCAGTGTGCGTGAGTTAAACAGCTCTGCACACTGCTCACAGTCTTCTCCAAACAGCAATAACACATGGCTGAAAACAAAACTTTAAAAGTTCATAACTTGGCCATCCGAACTCCAAATCCGGATTTCCAAGGCTCCAACTGGAGTGAAACTGAAAGCTCTTCCACATGGAAACATCAGAACTCCAAGAAAAGCAACCAAAATGGATCAAAACATGTAAAATTCGAAAATAGCAATAACTTAGATCTACATCAACAGAGACTCTAAATCGTAAAAACCCAAGAACTAATGTTGATCTTCATATCCTAAACTAGCAAATGGACAAAGAAAAGAGGATCCTCATGTAGTGGCAAGGTGCACTTGCCTAGGGTTGGGAGAGTTGTGTTGAGGAAGGAGAGGAAGAAGAAGAAGGAAATTAATGGTGGAAGTAATGAGGAGAGAGAGTGGTAGGTGGGGATATAAAGAGGGGGAGTTGTGGTGGGTTGAGGGTGTAGCATAGGGCTAGGGTGATCCAATGCTCAAAAATCGAACCAAACTGAACCAACCCAATAAAACCGAGCCATGAGAAAATCCAAAATACGAGAAATACCAAAATTCCACAAGTCGAGAAAAATAAAATATATGCCAAAATCCAGATACGAGTATAAATATGAAATACGGAAAATACGGGAAATGAGGGTGACAACTCTACCCACCTTAAAAGAATTCCATCCTCGGAATTTAATCAAGAAACTAGAGATTGCCACGACAAGCTACACTAAGCACAGGCAAGCTACACTAAGCAGTCCAATCATACAATCATACAATGCAAGCAAGGAAGGAAAAATGTAAGGCATAAGAAAGATATTATACCTCACGAGTCAAACAGGTAGGGATATTGCGATCGGATGTCGTCCTCACGCTCACACGTTGACTCGCCTAGAGAGTGATGACCCCAAGCAATACGGACTAATTTAATAGTCTTGTTCTTGAGTGTCTTCTCCCTCCGGTCCAATATAGACACGGGCCTCTCCTCATACGAAAGGTTGGTACCAACAACCAATTCCGAATGGTCTAGGATGTGGCTCGGGTTAGAAATATACCGTCGTAATTGGGACATATGGAATACATCATGCACCTCACTTAGCGACGGCAGAAGAGCGAGACGATAGGATACATCTCCTACTCGCTCTAGAATATCGAACGGCCCTATATACCTAGGACTAAGCTTTCCTCGCACGCCGAAGCGAATGACGTCGCGGTTAGGCGAGATCCTAAGGAATACATGGTCGTCGACAGCAAATTCTAAGGGACGCCGATGAGCATCGGCCCAATGGCGCTGGCGGTCCTGGGCAACTCGGAGGTGATCTCTGACCTTCCTGACCACTTCAACCGTCTGGGAAATCAATTCGGGTCCGAGCATACTGCCTCTCCCCGACATCGTCCCATGCTAGCGGGAATCTGTATTTCCTGCCATAGAGAGCCTCGAAGGGTGCCATCTGGATACTGGCCTGATAACTGTTGTTGTACGAGAATTCCACCAGGTGCAGATGATTCTTCCATGAACCACCGAAGGCAAGGGTACAGGATCTCAACATATCTTTAAGGGTCTGGATTGTGCTCTCTGATTGACCATCCGTCTGTGGGTGATAAGCTGAGCTGAACTGAAGACGAGTCCCCAAACTCTTCTGCAAGCTGCGCCAAAAGTGTGATGTGAATCTTGAATCCCTGTCCGAGGTGATGCTGACTGGCACACCGTAAAGCCTGACGATCTGCCTGAGGTACATCTCTGCTAGCTGCACCGTCGACTGTCCAACTCTGAATGGAAGAAAGTGTGCCTCCTTGGTAAGCATGTCTACAATTACCTAAATAGCATCTCTGCCGGCCGGAGATCTAGGCAATCCGGTCATGAAATCCATGGTTATATGTTCCCATTTCCATTCTGGGATCGGTAAGGGTTGAAGAAGTCCAGCGGGCCTCTGATGTTCAGCTTTAACCTGTTGGCAAACCAAACACCGAGAGACAAACCGGGCTATCTTCCTCTTCATGCCATTCCACCAGAAATGCTGACGAATATCATGGTACATCTTTGTACCACCCGGATGAATAGAATATTGAGAACTGTGGGCTTCTGCTATGACTTTCCGTCTGATATCTCCACTGGGTACACAAAGACGAGTGCCGTGCCAAAGTGTACCGTCTCCTGGATACATAACTCTGGCCTTCTTCCTGCTTTACACTCTGCTCTCAGTCGCTGGGTCTTGGAATCTGTTGACTGCGCCATCCGAATTCTCTCAACTATGCTGGACTGAACCTGTAGAATGGCCATCAATGCCATGCTGGTAGGAAGAACCACTTCAATTCCCATCTTCTGAAGATCTGCCAATAATTCTGGTTGCACCGTCAGGAAATAAACTCCGGCTCTCCTGCTCAATGCATCTGCTACAACGTTGGCCTTCCCGGGATGATACTGCAAATCCACATCATAGTCCACTAGTAGCTCGAGCCATCTTCTCTGCCGCATATTAAGGTCCTTCTGGGTGAAAACATACTTCAGGCTCTTATGATCAGTAAAGATCTCCACTCTATCTCCGTACAAGTAGTGTCTCCACAACTTCAAAGCAAACACTACCGCCGCCAATTCCAAGTCATAGGTTGGGTAATTCTTCTCATGATCACGTAGTTGACGTGACGTATAAGATATTACCTTCCCATGCTGTATCAAGACACACCCCAATTCTCTGCCTGAAGCGTCAGAATAAACTGTGAATCCTCCGGTCCCATCTGGAAGGGTGAGAATGGGAGCCGTTATCAAACCTCGCTTCAACTTCTCAAATGATTCCTGGCACTCTGCTGTCCAAACAAATGGCACGTCCTTGCGGGTCAACTAGGTCATCGGCGCTGAAATCCTTGCAAAATCTGAAACGAACCGCCGGTAGTAGCCGGCCAATCCAAGAAAGCTGCGAACCTCTGCCACTGAGCTGGGTACTGGCCATGACTCGATAGCCACAATCTTCTGGGGATCCACTTCCACTCCTCCTCGGGTAATGATGTGACCCAAGTACGAAATGCGATCGAGCCAGAACTCGCATTTACTGAACTTGGCGTACAACTGATGCTCCCTAAGCGTCTGAAGGACGACTCTGAGATGCTGCTCATGCTCCGCCTCACTCTTGCTGTAGACCAGGATATCATCCAAGAACACAATCACAAACTGGTCCAAGTAAGGCATGAAAATGCGATTCATGAGGTCCATGAATACGGCCGGTGCATTGGTCGCTCCAAAGGGCATAACAAGGAACTCCTAATGTCCATACCTCGATCTGAATGCTGTCTTCGGGATGTCCTGCTCTCTGACTCTGATCTGGTGGTACCCCGACCGCAAGTCGATCTTCGAGAACACTGAAGCCCCTCTGAGCTGATCAAACAAGTCATCTATCCTCGGAAGAGGGTATCTGTTCTTGATTGTCACCGAATTCAAGGTACGATAATCAACACATAGCCTGGACGTACCATCCTTCTTTTTCACAAGAAGCATCGGGGCTCCCCAAGGCGATCCACTTGCACGAATAAATCCCTTGGTCCTCAGTTCTTCAATCATCTTGTATAAAATCTCTAACTCTGAAGGCGCCATCCTGTAGATTCGCTCTGATACTGGTGCTGTCCCGGGAATCAAGTCTATAGTGAACTCAATCTCCCGCTCTGGCGAAATCCCTGGAAGCTCCTCTGGAAAGACATCTGGAAACTCTTCAACTATCCGGGGTAACTGCACTGCTGCTACTGCCATCCGCAATGCTGGGGAAGACGGCTCCACTGCGCCTCTAGAAAACGAAAACTCTGGCTCGCCGGGGATACTAAAGACAACTCTGCCAATATGGCAGTCTATCCTAGCATGCTGGTTCCTCAACCAATCCATGCCTAGGACTACATCATAGTCTGCCATAGGAAACTCTATGAATCTAGCGGGGAACTCCCTACCGCTAACTACGATCCGACACGAAGAAAACACTCGATCTACTCCCACAAGACCATTACCAGTAAGTATATTGAGCCTCACTGATAATGACTCTGGCTCCAATCCTATCCGTGTCGCGAATCGTGCAGACATGAATGAATACGATGCACCAGAATCAAATAATACAGACGCTGGAGAGGAGTTGACGAGAATAGTACCTGCCACTACCTCACCTGGTGCAACTTCTTCTTCCATAGCCATCATCATGGCCTGACCTTATCCTCTGGCTGCTGGTCCCCTCTGCTGGAAACCTCTCTGCCTATTCTTGTTCTGAGCCTGGGCTTGTGCATACTGCTGGGGGTGTTGTTGCTGGAATGCCTGAGACTGAGGCGGCAAGGGCCTCGAAGACTGATACTGCTGCTGCTGAACTGGAACTGGGGTCGGTCCTCTTACCGAAGAGCTAGAAGGGTTGGATGCTGATGAACCACCCCTATTCGGGCAAGCCCCTATCCTATGATCTGCTGCTCCACACACCAGGCACAATCCCCGCGCCCTGCGACAGTCTGCCACCATATGCCCTGGCTTCCCGTAATAAGAACATCCCATCGCGGAAGTCTGCTTCTGTTTCTGCTGCTGTGGGTACGTCGGGGTCGAATGCTAAACCGAAGTCACTGAGGCCGCCCGCCTCGGAGTTCCAATGGTCAATCCCCTAGCTACCGGGACTGGAGCTGATGATTGGTGCATCTGACTGTGGGACCGCTTCCTACTTCTGGTCCTATCCACGATCCTCTGGGAGGTATACTCATGCCTCCTAGCTGCTCTCAAGACTGCATCGAACGTCTGGTGCTCGAACTGCTCAACCGCTAACAAGATCTCCAAATGTAGTCCCTGCTGGAACCGCTGGGCCCTATCAAACTCGGTCGCCACCAAGGTGGGGGCAAACCTACTGAGCCTAGAAAACTCCGATGCATAACTGTCGACTGTTCTGCCTCCTTGCTTCAAGTTGGTAAATCTGGTCTGCAGGTCGTACCGAGCCACAGCATCAAAGTACTTCGTCTGGAATCTCTCTCTAAACACTGCCCAAGCAATGGGTGCCACTAATCCCATGGCCTGCGTCGCCCACCAATTGCGAGCCAAGTCCAACAACTGCAGGCGTACCACCGCCACCTTCTCATTCTCAGGTGTCCTGGCTGCTTCCAGAATTACCTAGGTATCCTGAAGCCATGCATCCGCGGCAACCGCATCCTCGGTGCCGTCGAAGAAATGAGGGTTCAATCGCTTGAAGCTGTTGGCCGCCTGGTTCCCTGGATGTCCGCCACGGGTCAAAGCATCTTGAACTGTCTGGTGCAGGGCGTCGCTTCGACGATCCTGGGAAGCTATCAAGGTTCTGATGAGACCTACTAAGGTACCATCATCTGGCTCTGCGGGCTGGACGGGCCGAACTGGTGACTCTCCTCCAGTAGGCACAACTCTGGAGGCTACCCCGGAATGCTGGGCTTGATCTCCAGGTTGCTGCTGATCCGCGGGATGTGCTCCACCTCGTCGATCAGTAGGACCAGGTATAGTGCCGCTGAAGAAGACGACACAGGGAACAATAAGGAAGGACCAGGACAGATCAATGATATAAGCACAGGATCAGGGCAAGAATCCAGAGATTCAGAAGATACGAACAGAGATCAAGGACGAGTACTGATTGAGACATCTATCTGGTAAACCCTCACATTTCTTGATTGATAAGACCTGCATGGGCCACCACTTAAACCATCTCACGCCCCAGAACCAGAATACTGGAGAGCGGGGGCAGACATAGCCAGCTACGTATATTAAAATGGAAACCACCTCGATATACGGTCACGGCTGTCTAGATATGTGAGGGTTTACTACAAGCCAACAGTCTCTTATGGTCATGAACAAGCCTAATGTCTCAATCACAAGCAAGTAAGTAAGGTCGCAAGATGTATGATCATTAAATATACAATAATAAGGCGTCCCAAATATTACATATTCAGCTGATCATGAAACTAGTCGTTACAAAATGTTAGGACTAGCAAGAGTTTAGTCATACATGATCAACCCTAGGATTTGTTAATCATGTTTACAGCCCGTAGGCAGACAGTAAGTAAAAGTGCATCGAGCTAACAGGTGCTCGTCGGCTAAACGCCTCAAAAGAATAATTTTACAATAAAGTGGGCAAGACAAAAAGGAAAACCCACTCTTGGCCCGGGTTCCGTCTAGTGTTCACCATTGGGCTGGAAGCTTGGTAGATCCTCGGGAGCTGCTCCGAAATCTGGCCACACAAAACCAGCTGGGTCAACCCCAGAAAGAGCAAGTGCCACAAGGGGGCCACGAAATAAGAACAAAAGCCAGCAATCAGCACATAAAATCTAATATTAAAACTAAAATTATGAAAACATGTCAGGATGATATACGACGAGATAACCATGGAACTATTTCGATAGCCAGGTTACAACCCGTAAACCAAACAAGGACCGGGGTTGTCACCCTTCATCTGAACAGAGCTTGGTTTCCCACCATTTATCGGCAAAATAAATAATGTAAGAAAATCAAGACAGGAAACAATCTTATACGGGATCAAGACATAGCTAGACTGGTTATACCTCATTCAATCAATCACGGCCAAGCAGATCCTACGGCTTACTACTTTAACTAACTAGGGTTATCACAGGCCTAATTACTAACAAGATGCAGTGAGATTGTTCCACAGCCACAAGCCCTGCAGACCATCCAGGTTACCCAGGACGAAAGATTAGGGGTTGAATTCAGGTGGGTACATCGCCCGGGAGACAAATGTACCCTTAGGTGACTTAGAGGGTGCAACACTCGACGGTGCGCTGGAAATGTGCCCTACTCGGCGGCAGGTTACAGATCCCAAGAGCGCCCAGGTAACGGGATTGCCTGTAGCTGTGTCATCTCTTCATGACTACTGTGTTATTCTAGTTATTAACCTTAATCCATTTTAGTAGGCACTCCTGACCGTGGTACTCAGGAGTCCCATCCTAGACATGATGCAAGACAGGACAAGTGGATTTAACAATCAAGCAAGAAAGAACCACCCACGGTGTCAAGGCAAGTCAAGTTAAGTTATCAAGATAAATCATGTCAGGGTACTTGTCAGGAAAGCGCCACGACGGGCCACTATCATGTCAGGTTGGTCATGTCAGGAGTGCACCACTACGGGTCACTGTCGTGTTATGCTAGTTCCTTGTCATACATGCCTTATACAATAGTCATTCCAAACATATTAAGCAAAATCAAGTTCATGGCAAAAGACGTAAGGATATAAAATGGGCATAAAATATCTAATAAAATATTAATATACAGGACTATAGAAAAGTCAAGCTTAAAGAAATAAGACCAAAACTTTAAGAGCCAATGGGTTAAGCAAGGGGTTCAGTGGAGCAGCGTACGCGAAAATCACGCACGCATGAGAGCTGCGTAGGTGAAAAGTCACGCACGCTGAGAGAGCAGCGTAGGTGAAAAGTCACGCACGCTCAAGGAGAGCAGCGTAGGTGAAAAGTCACGCACGCTGAGAGAGCAGCATAGGTGAAAAGTCACGCACGCTCAAGGAAAGCAGCGTAGGTGAAAAGTCACGCACGCTGAGAGAGCAGCGTAGGTGAAAAGTCACGCACGCTCAAGGAAAGCAGCGTATGTGAAAGTCACGCACGCTGAGAGAAGCAGCATACGTAAAAGTCACGCACGCTACAGGGAGCAGCTGCGTGAAAAGTCACGCACGCTCAGGGAAGCACGCTTCCAACAGGAAGCGTACTCAAGTCTGCGTACGCAGCGCTAAGGAGCGCGCGTAGCTCAGTGTGCGTGAGTTAAACAGCTCTGCACACTGCTCACAGTCTTCTCCAAACAGCAAGAACATGTGGCTGAAACTAAAACTTCAAAAGTTCATAACTTGGCCATCCGAACTCCAAATCCGGATTTCCAAGGCTCCAACTGGAGTGAAACTGAAAGCTCTTCCACATGGAAACATCAGAACTCCAAGAAAACCAACCAAAATAGATCAAAACATGTAAAATTCAAAAATAGCAATAACTTAGATCTACATCAACAGAGACTCCAAATCATAAAAACCTAAGAACTAATGTTGATCTCCATGTCCTAAACTAGCAAATGGACAAAGAAAAGAGGGTCCTCATGTAGTGGCAAGGTGCACTTGCCTAGGGTTGGGAGAGTTGTGTTGAGGAAGGAGAGGAAGAAGAAGAAGAAGAAAATTAATGGTGGAAGTTATGAGGAGAGAGAGTGGTAGGTGGGGATATAAAGAGGGGGAGTTATGGTGGGTTGAGGGTGTAGCATAGGGCTAGGGTGATCCAATGCTCAAAAACTGAACCAAACCGAACCAACCCAATAAAACCGAGCCATGAAAAAACCCAAAATACGAGAAATACCGAAATTTCACAAGTCGAGAAAAATAAAATACATGCCAAAATCCAGATACGAGTATAAATACGAAATACGAAAAATACGGGAAATGAGGGTGACAACTCTACCCACCTTAAAAGAATTCCGTCCTCGGAATTTAATCAAGGAGCTAGAGATTGCCACGACAAGCTACACTAAGCACAGGCAAGCTACACTAAGCAGTCCAATCATACAATCATACAATGCAAGCAAGGAAGGGAAAATGTAAGGCATAAGAAAGACATTATACCTCACGAGTCAAACAGGTAGGGATATCGCGATCGGATATCGTCCTCACGCTCCTACGTTGACTCGCCTAGAGAGTGATGATCCCAAGCAACACGGACTAATTTAATAGTCTTGTTCTTGAGTCTCTTCTCCCTCCGATCCAATATAGACACGGGCCTCTCCTCATACAAAAGGTTGGTACCAACAACCAATTCCGAATGGTCTAAGATGTGGCTCGGGTCTGGAATATACCGTCGTAATTGGGACACATGGAATACATCATGCACCTCACTTAGCGATGACGGAAGAGCGAGACGATAGGATACATCTCCTACTCGCTCTAGAATATCGAACGGCCCTATATACCTAGGTGTCAGTCCCTTGACCAATTTTTTTGATTTTATTAAATTAAAACCATTTCTATTTTTGTCTTGTATAATTGTTATGTGCACATTTCATTTATTTACATATACCTATATAGGATTAAATGAGAATAACAGGTTTGGAAAGGACCTAAATGGAAATAGCCCTATTCAAATTTCCTTTTAAACTAAACCTCATAATCCTGTTTGAATTCAAATCGAATTCAAGAGCTTAACCCACCAGAACCGAAGATAAGAATAAATCATTTCTCCTTATCTCCTCCAAATGTTTGATCAATCTTTAGCGTATATATATATGAGTTGCAGTTGATCCATCAGATCGCTCAAAAACCCTAAAGAACCTGCCGCAACCTCTCTTTCCCCACAGTTCAGGAAGCTTGAAGTAATCATCACGCGGAGGCTTCATAGGTAATCCTCGAATCGCATCAATTGTTTTCTCAAATTAGTTGTTCATTGCAGTCAAGGTAGTTGTGTAAATGTCTAGAAGGCTTAATTGATGATATAAGAAACAGGAAGAGGGATTGGGGAGTTCTCTGTAATTTGTGTACCAGTGACTTCATGGATAGACCCCTGTTCATCGAATGGGGTGGAAATATATGTGATACAAGAATAGCATTAGGACAATGGTTAGATAGATGGGTAGCCACTGCATTGATACATTCACTTGATGGTTGTCCCTCGGGTTAGAGATTGGATTTTCATCCCCATGATTCATTGGCCGACGATGATAAACTTACCTGGGTGTTATCAAGCCTTGAGCCCAGGATGTCACGTTGAAGCTTATCCCTGCCACTTGGGGCTAGTTAGCACCTGGAAAAGTCAGGAACTATGGACCCTTCCTTAATATCAGACCAGCCATGGATCTCTTATAATAACCAGAAACTTTAGATGTATCAGGCCATCTCGACCTTGGCAATCAAGTTTTGAATGCGGGTAGCAGAGACTGACACTCACAACATAAAGAACTAAGTATCGAGTTCGATAATTGGTTTCACCTGTGTATCTGTATACCCTTAATTTCCTGATAAACCCTGTTAAGAACCTTCACCTTTAAATTCCTGAGTTTGAAGGAATTGCATCATTTTCATTACCTTCTTGATTTCACAGTCTACTAAATATCGGGTATACCAAGTATTTCAACTCTGTGCAGAACAAGAATTAGCTCTGTAATGCAAAGTGCTAATAGCTATAGCCATCCTATATTACATATGTTTGGGAACTGCAAATAGCTTAATGGCAACCGAGGGGTATAACATTAGATACGTGTGTCAGTGAATGCATGTTATGTGTGAAAGATTGGGGTTGTGGGAATGAAGCCTAGACACCTGTATCCTGTTACTAGCAATTTGGGGTAACAACAGGGTTTGAGTTCACCTATAGGAGGGGATGGAAACCAGAAATCAGCAATGAAGGTTCCAGGAATAGAATAGGAAGGGCAGGTTGCCAAGCTTGCTGAAATCATGTTTAATGAGAGTATGTAGAAACTCTACATGAAGATATGATTACCCACCTCAATCACCATTGCAAGTTTCCAGTCAGCTCAAATCAGTTTCTATGGATCACCCAGAACTTCATACCTATATCACTGCAACAAAATACATATTTTTTCCATTCTCGAGTCTTCTTATCTCCACTATATCGTTATTATGCTACACTACCAGGGTGAGAAATGCAGGTACATTTCTAAGTCACTATTAACTGTGTAAGTAGTGTACCAATGGTATGTAGGTATCTAATGTTCTATTCCCATGTGATGGAGCAATCTTACATTTTACGATTGATCAATGATGTCGTCATCTAGTCATGATCAGATCTGACTGAATGTGTTCTCTGTGTACCTCATAATCATTAGATTTTAGTAACAAATGTGGTCTTCTAAATGGTGTATTGGAAATTTCCATCGGCTTCAAGTGTTGCCAAGACAACTTGAAATTTCATATGGCAGCTAACTCCATAGATGCTTAGATTTATGGGAATTAGGATAGGTTGTATCAGGTGAGCGGTTGTATTGTGACAGGAGCTTTGATTTCTTGCCCTTGCAAAGCAATGCACATGTAGTCACTAGCAGTATGCAGGGCTTGTATAAATGCATTGGCCTTGCAATTGCAGCAACTGCAATTACAAGGTTCAGCCCTCTACTCCTTGAGCATATGAGTCCCCTGTTCTTCATGTCCAGCCCATATTAATTCTAGAAGTCCCAACATCTATTATATTCAGACCCTTAATAACCTTAGCCATCCTTCATTTGGGGTTCAGTCTTGAACATCCATGGGAGCAGCTATTTGCTTACCTTGTGCAGACATTCAAGTAGCAGTCTTATTTTAGTCTGTTCATTGTCTCCTTAACGATTCTGTCCTGCTTGCCTATTATCCTGTTCCCTTAGAGTATCAGTCATGGTGGAGTATCCGGCATAGCAATTACAATGTTCAGCCTTGAGCTCGAGCCATCCCCACTTAATGAATTATCAGTCCCCTGTTCTTTTTCAGGTATTACAATGTGGTAGTACTCTAAACTGCCACATGATATACAACAGTGAGGTGTCAGTCAACATGAGGACTGCATTTAGTCCTTTGGACTTCTGTTGTGTTAATTCAGGCTCTTGCACCAACAAGGTAGTCTTGTAGAAATTAGTTCATATCTATGTGAATTCCTTGATTCCTTCAAAGGCTCAGTTGGGATATTAGTATAGGTGGTAGTTAGCTTATTTGATTGATCTGTTGTACTTCCATCTTGTTTCAGTTAATCTTCATATATATGGTTCAGTCCTTGTGTAATTCAAATAGGTTGCCTGTAATTGATCAGCCTTCATATTAACTTTTGTTCAGTCCTTATCATGCATATGCCAAATTACTTTTCCTTTAGCAGTGAGGGTTGGGGGACCCTGTGTACCCAAGTTCTAGTATAAGGGAAATACCAAGTGGTGTGCCATAGTACATATAAGTGTCATGAGCCTATGAATAGTATTTTAGGTTAAGAGGACTAGTAGAGGAGTGGTGTCTAGGAGTAGTATTAGTGACTTGTTAATATCAGATAAAATATCTAAGAGTATCAATTATGACCCTTGGGTTGTGTGTTAGAAGGAATAGAGTAGGATGTAAGTGTATCAGATGGCTGAGAAAAGACTAAGCCTAAGGCCTCCTTTTGCTTCAAAGAAAGGAAACCAATTCTTGCTTTAAAATACAAATCAACCTAGAAAGCTAATGATCAAATAGTTAGACAATTTTGTACCCTCAGATTGTATCTTGATCCTATTAATTCATAAAATAGGTTTATTGGGTTTTGACTCAGCTTTTGACCCGTGCCATCAGCTCAGGACCGCAGGCAAGTATACCTTGCCTTTCTACACAGCTTTATTTACATGCACTGTCTTTGTTTATTATCCAGTTTTTCTCATATTATTGATATATATCTTTCATATCCTGTTCGTATATTGGTATCATTGATTTGTAGACCGTGTTCACAGTTAGCCTTGTGACTTGTTGGTCGTGCCTTGATTGAGTCGTGCCTCCGTGTCTTGAACCTTGAAGCTAACCTGCGAGTCCACGATAGGGACGAGGGTTAGTAGTTATTGGTCCACACCTGCGAGTCCACACTAGGGACGAGGGTGATGCTAGCCTGCGAGTCCACACTAGGGACGAGGGTTAGTAGTAGATGCTAGCCTGCGAGTCCACACTAGGGACGAGGGTTAGTGGTATAGGGTTACGCCTGCGAGTCCACACTAGGGACGAGGGTGATGCTAGCCTGCGAGTCCACACTAGGGACGAGGGTTAGTAGTAGATGCTAGCCTGCGAGTCCACACTAGGGACAAGGGTTAGTGGTATAGGGTTACGCCTGCGAGTCCACACTAGGGACGAGGGTGATGCTAGCCTGCGAGTCCACACTAGGGACGAGGGTTAGTAGTAGAGGCTAGCCTGCGAGTCCACACTAGGGACAAGGGTTAGCAGTTCAAACCTGCGAGTCCGCGCTAGGGACGAGGGTTTGAGTATTCGTTTCGGCTATCCGTTGACATCTTGACATGAGTTATCTAGTCCTTGTTCGGCAGTTCATCTATGTGTAGACAGTGTACAGATTTGTACTTTATTTCATTGCACCATTTTACTTGTTTATTCTGTATTTTTCTCCATGCATAATAAACTATTAGAAAGGCTCGTTTTTATGTATCTTGCTAGTCCTCTGAGGACCTGATGATCTCTTCAGGTTAGCCGAGTTGAGTTAGGAGTAGACCAGAGGGTTGAGCCAGCATCAGATCGCATCGTTTGCACTTGAGGTGGTCTAGATTAGCAGTTTTTATTCAGTTAGTTACTCCATGTATTCTTCTATTTTTCCGTCTATTGGTAGTGGATTTGTGTCCACCGGACGTGACAGTGATTCTTGATATTCAGTTTATTCATTATTATTCAGTTCATGTCTTTTCCTTGATCTTGACTGTGACATGATTATTGCTGTGGATGAGATATAGTTTTTCGTGATTCTAGATTGTCGTGACTTGAGTATAGACAGCGTACTACCGTCGACACTGTGGCGTAGGCTGGGCTTGGACACGTTTCGTATCCGAAAAGCGGATGCGGGTCGTGACACTAGGACTAAGCTTTTCCCGCACGCCGAAGCGAATGACGCCGCGGTTAGACGAGATCCTAAGGAATACATGGTCGCCGACAGCAAATTCTAAGGGACGCCGATGAGCATCGGCCCAATGGCGCTGGCGGTCCTGGGCAACTCGGAGGTGATCTCTGACCTTCCTGACCACTTCAACCGTCTGGGAAATCAATTCGGGTCCGAGCATCTGCCTCTCCCCGACATCGTCCCATGCTAGCGGGGATCTGTATTTCCTGCCATAGAGAGCCTCGAAGGGTGCCATCTGGATACTGGCCTGATAACTGTTATTGTACGAGAATTCTACCAGGTGCAGATGATTCTCCCATGAACCACCGAAGTCAAGGGTACAGGATCTCAACATATCTTCAAGGGTCTGGATTGTGCGCTCTGATTGACCATCCGTCTGTGGGTGATGAGCTGAGCTGAACTGAAGACGAGTCCGCAAACTCTTCTGCAAGCTGCGCCAAAAGTGTGATGTGAATCTTGAATCCCTGTCCGAGGTGATGCTGACTGGCACACCGTGAAGCCTGACGATCTGCCTGAGGTACATCTCTGCTAGCTGCATCGTCGACTGTCCAACTCTGAATGAGAGAAAGTGTGCTACCTTGGTAAGCCGGTCCACAATTACCCAAATAGCATCTCTGCCGGCCGGAGATCTAGGCAATCCGGTCACGAAATCCATGGTTATATGTTCCCATTTCCATTCTGGGATCGGTAAGGGTTGAAGAAGTCCAGCGGGCCTCTGATGTTCAGCTTTAACCTGTTGGCAAACCAAACACCGAGAGACAAACCGGGCTATCTCCCTCTTCATGCCATTCCACCAGAAATGCTGACGAATATCACGGTACATCTTCGTACCACCCGGATGAATAGAATATTGAGAACTGTAGGCTTCTGCCATGACTTCCCGTCTGATATCTCCACTGGGTACACAAAGACGAGTACCGTGCCGAAGTGTACCGTCTCCATGGATACATAACTCTGGCCTTCTCCCTGCTTCACACTCTGCTCTGAGTCGCTGGGTCTTGGAATCTGTTGACTGCGCCATCCGGATTCTCTCAACTATGCTGGACTGAAACTGTAGACTGGCCATCAATGCCACGCTGGTAGGAAGAACCACTTCAATTCCCATCTTCTGAAGATCTGCCAATAATTCTGGTTGCACCGTCAGGAAATAAACTCCGGCTCTCCTGCTCAATGCATCTGCTACAACGTTGGCCTTTCCGGGATGATACTGTAAATCCATATCATAGTCCACTAGTAGCTCGAGCCATCTTCTCTGCCGTATATTAAGGTCCTTCTGGGTGAAAACATACTTCAGGCTCTTATGATCAGTAAAGATCTCCACTCTATCTCCGTACAAGTAGTGTCTCCACAACTTCAAAGCAAACACTACCGCCGCCAATTCCAAGTCATGGGTTGGGTAATTCTTCTCATGATCACGTAGTTGACGTGACGCATAAGATATTACCTTCCCATGCTGCATCAAGACACACCCCAATCCTCTGCCTGAAGTGTCGCAATAAACTGTGAATCCTTCGGTCCCATCTGGAAGGGTGAGAATGGAAGCCGTTATCAAACCTCGCTTCAACTTATCAAATGATTCCTGGCACTCTGCTGTCCAAATAAACGGTACGTCCTTACGGGTCAACTGGGTCATCGGCGCTGAAATCCTTGCGAAATCTGAAACGAACCGCCGGTAGTAGCCGGCCAATCCAAGAAAGCTGCGAATCTCTGCCACTGTGCTGGGTACTGGCCATGACTCGATAGCCACAATCTTCTGGGGATCCACTTCCACTCCTTCTCGGGTAATGATGTGACCCAAGTACGAAATACGATCGAGCCAGAACTCGCATTTACTGAACTTGGCGTACAACTGATGCTCCCTAAGCTTTTGGAGGACGACTCTGAGATGCTGCTCATGCTCCGCCTCACTCTTGCTGTAGACCAGGATATCATCCAAGAACACAATCACAAACTGGTCCAAGTAAGGCATGAAAATGCGATTCATGAGGTCCATGAATACGGCCGGTGCATTGGTCGCTCCAAAGGGCATAACAAGGAACTCCCAATGTCCATACCTCGATCTGAATGTTGTCTTCGGGATGTCCTGCTCTCTTACTCTGATCTAGTGGTACCCCGACCGCAAGTCGATCTTCGAGAACACTGAAGCCCCTCTGAGCTGATCAAACAAGTCATCTATCCTCGGAAGAGGGTATCTGTTCTTGATTGTCACCGAATTCAAGGTACGATAATCAACACATAGCCTGGACGTACCATCCTTCTTTTTCACAAGAAGCATCGAGGCTCCCCAAGGCGATCCACTTGCACGAATGAATCCCTTGGTCCTCAGTTCTTCAATCATCTTGTATAAAATCTCCAACTCTGAAGGTGCCATCCTGTAGACTCGCTCTGATACTGGTGCTGTCCCGGGAATCAAGTCTATAGTGAACTCAATCTCCCGCTCTGGCGGCATCCCTGGAAGCTCCTCTGGAAAGACATCTGGAAACTCTTCAACTATCCGGGGTAAATGTACTGCTGCTACTGCCATCCGCAATGCTGGGGAAGACGGCTCCACTGCGCCTCTAGAAAACGAAAACTCTGGCTCGCCAGGGATACTAAAGACAACTCTGCCAATATGGCAGTCTATCCTAGCATACTGGTTCCTCAACCAATCCATGCCTAGGACTACATCATAGTCTGCCATAGGAAACTTTATGAATCTAGCGGGGAACTCCCTACCGCTAACTACGATCCGACACGAGGAAAACACTCGATCTACACCCACAAGACCATTACCAGTAAGTATATTGAGCCTCACTGATAATGACTCAGGCTCCAATCCTATCCGTGTCGCGAATCGTGCAGACATGAATGAATGCGATGCACCAGAATCAAATAATACAGACGCTGGAGAGGAGTTGACAAGAATAGTACCTGCCACTACCTCACCTGGTGCAACTTCTTCTTCCATAGCCATCATCATGGCCTGACCTTGTCCTCTGGCTGCTGGTCCCCTCTGCTGGAAACCTCTCTGCCTATTCTGGTTCTAAGCCTGGGCTTGTGCATACTGCTGGGGGTGTTGTTACTGGAATGCCTGAGACTGAGGCGGCAAGGGCCTCGAAGACTGATACTGCTGCTGCTGAACTGGTACTGGGGCCGGTCCTCTCACCGAAGAGCTAGAAGGGTTGGATGCTGATGAACCACCCCTATTCGGACAAGCCCCTATCCTATGATCTGCCGCTCCACAAGCCAGGCACAATCCCTGCGCCCTGCGACAGTCTGCCACCACATGCCCTGGCTTTCCGCAATGAGAACATCCCATCGCGAAAGTCTGCTTCTGCTTCTGCTGCTGCGGGTACGTCGGGGTCGAATGCTGAACCGACGTCACTGAGGTCGCCCGCCTCGGAGTTCCAATGGTCAATCCCCTAGCTGTCGGGACTGGAGCTGATGATTGGTGCATCTGACTGTGGGACCGCTTCCTACTTCCGGTCCTATCTACGATCCTCTGGAAGGTATACTCATGCCTCCTAGCTGCTCTCAAGACTGCATCGAACGTCTGGTGCTCGAACTGCTCAACCGCCAACAAGATCTCCAAATGTAGTCCCTGCTGGAACCGCTGGGCCCTATCAAACTCGGTCGCCACCAAGGTGGGGCAAACCTACTGAGCCCAGAAAACTCCGATGCATAACTGTCGACTGTTCTGCCTCCTTGCTTCAAGTTGGTAAATCTGGTCTGCAGGTCGTACCGAGCCACAGCATCAAAGTACTTCGTCTGGAATCTCTCTCTAAACACTGCCCAAGCAATGGGTGCCACTAATCCCATGGCCTGCGTCGTCTACCAATTGCGAGCCAAGTCCAACAACTGCAGGAGTACCACCGCCACCTTCTCATTCTCAGGTGTCCTGGCTGCTTCCAGAATCACCTCGGTATCCTGAAGCCATGCATCCGCGGCAACCGCATCCTCGGTGCCGTCGAAGAAAGGAGGGTTCAATCGCTTGAAGCTGTTGGCCGCCTGGTTCCCTGGATGTCCGCCTCGGGTCAAAGCATCTTGAACTGTCTGGTGCAGGGCATCGCTTCGACGATCCTGGGAAGCTATCAAGGTTCTGATGAGGCCTACTAAGGTACCATCATCTGGCTCTGCGGGCTAAACGGGCCAAACTGGTGACTCTCCTCCAGTAGGCACAACTCTGGAGGCTACCCCGGAATGCTGGGCTTAATCTCCAGGTTGCTGCTGATCCGCGGGATGTGCTCCACCTCGTCGATCAGTAGGACCAGGTACAGTGCCGCTGAAGAAGATGACACAGGGAACAATAAGGAAAGGACCAGGACAGATCAATGATATAAGCACAGGATCAGGGCAAGAATCCAGAGATTCAGAAGATACGAACAGAGATCAAGGACGAGTACTGATTGAGACATCTATCTGGTAAACCCTCATATTTCTTGATTGATAAGACCTGCATGGGCCACCACTTAAACCATGTCACGCCCCAGAACCAGAATACTGGAGAGCGGGGGTAGACATAGCCAGCTACGTATATTGAAATGGAAACCACCTCGATATACGGTCACGGCTGTCTAGATATGTGAGGGTTTACTACAAGCCAACAGTCTCTTTTGGTCATGAACAAGCCTAATGTCTCAATCACAAGCAAGTAAGTAAGGTCGCAAGATGTATGATCATTAAATATACAATAATAAGGCGTCCCAAATATTACATATTCAGCTGATCATGAAGCTAGTTGTTATAAAATGTTAGGACTAGCAAGAGTTTAGTCATACATGATCAACCCTAGGATTTGTTAATCATGTTTACAGCCCGTAGGCAGACTGTAAGTAAAAGTGCATCGAGCTAACAGGTGCTCGTCGGCTAAATACCTCAAAAGAATAATTTTACAATAAAGTGGGCAAGACAAAAAGGAAAACCCACTCTTGGCCCGGATTCCGTCTAGTGTTCACCATTGGGCTGGAAGCTTGGTAGATCCTCGGGAGCTGCTTCGAAATCTGGCCACACAAAACCAGCTGGGTCAACCCAGAAAGAGCAAGTGCCACAAGGGGGCCACGAAATAAGAACAAAAGCCAGCAATCAGCACAGAAAATCTAATATTAAAACTAAAATTATAAAAACATGTCAGGATGATATACGACGAGATAACCATGGAACTATTTCGATAGCCAGGTTACAACCCGTAAACCAAACAAGGACCGGGGTTGTAACCCTTCATCTGAACAGAGCTTGGTTTCCCACCATTTATCGGCAAAATAAATAATGTAAGAAAATCAAGACAGGAAACAATCTTATACGGGATCAAGACATAGCTAGACTGGTTATACCTCATTCAATCAATCACGGCCAAGCAGATCCTACGGCTTACTACTTTAACTAACTAGGGTTATCACAGGCCTAATTACTAACAAGATGCAGTGAGATTGTTCCACAGCCACAAGCCCTGCAGACCATCCAGGTTATCCAGGACGAAAGATTAGGGGTTGAATTCAGGTGGGTACATCGCCCGGGAGACAAATATACCCTTAGGTGACTTAGAGGGTGCAACACTCGACGGTGCGCTGGAAATGTGCCCTACTCGGCGGCAGACTACAGATCCCAAGAGCGCCCAGGTAACGGGATTGCCTGTAGCTGTGTCATCTCTTCATGACTACTGTGTTATTCTAGTTATTAACCTTAATCCATTTTAGTAGGCACTCCTGACCGTGGTACTCAGGAGTCCCATCCTAGACATGATGCAAGACAGGACAAGTGGATTTAACAATCAAGCAAGAAAGAACCACCCACGGTGTCAAGGCAAGTCAAGTTAAGTTATCAAGATAAATCATGTCAGGGTACTTGTCAGGAGAGCGCCACGACGGGCCACTATCATGTCAGGTTGGTCATGTCAGGAGTGCACCACTACGGGTCACTGTCGTGTTATGCTAGTTCCTTGTCATACATGCCATGTACAATAGTCATTCCAAACATATTAAGCAAAATCAAGTTCATGACAAAAGTCACGCACGCTCAAGGAGAGCAGCATAGGTGAAAAGTCACGCACGCTGAGAGAGCAGCATAGGTGAAAAGTCACGCACGCTCAAGGAAAGCAGCGTAGGTGAAAAGTCACGCACGCTGAGAGAGCAGCGTAGGTGAAAAGTCACGCACGCTCAAGGAAAGCAGCGTAGGTGAAAGTCACGTACGCTGAGAGAAGCAGCATACGTAAAAGTCACGCACGCTACAGGGAGCAGCTGCGTGAAAAGTCACGCACGCTTAGGGAAGCACGCTTCCAACAGGAAGCGTACTCAAGTCTGCGTACGCAGCGCTAAGGAACGCACGTAGCTCAGTGTGCGTGAGTTAAACAGCTCTGCACACTGCTCACAGTCTTCTCCAAACAGCAAGAACACATGGCTGAAACCAAAACTTCAAAAGTTCATAACTTGGCCATCCGAACTCCAAATTCGGATTTCCAAGGCTCCAACTGGAGTGAAACTGAAAGCTCTTCCACATGGAAACATCAGAACTCCAAGAAAACCAACCAAAATGGATCAAAACATGTAAAATTCAAAAATAGCAATAACTTAGATCTACATCAACAGAGACTCCAAATCATAAAAACCCAAGAACTAATGTTGATCTCCATGTCCTAAACTAGCAAATAGAAAAAGAAAAGAGGGTCCTCATGTAGTGGCAAGGTGCACTTGCCTAGGGTTGGAAGAGTTGTGTTGAGGAAGGAGAGGAAGAAGAAGAAGAAAATTAATGGTGGAAGTTATGAGGAGAGAGAGTGGTAGGTGGGGATATAAAGAGGGGGAGTTGTGGTGGGTTGAGGGTGTAGCATAGGGCTAGGGTGATCCAATGCTCAAAAATCGAACCAAACCGAACCAACCCAATAAAACCGAGCCATGAGAAAACCCAAAATACGAGAAATATCGAAATTCCACAAGTCGAGAAAAATAAAATACATGCCAAAATCCAGATACGAGTATAAATACGAAATACAGAAAATACGGGAAATGAGGGTGACACCTCGGAATTTAATCAAGAGGCTAGAGGAGCAATGACAAGCTACATTAATCACATGCAAGCTATAACTAGGCATACAATCACTCTTTCAAGCAAGGAATCGAAGGCATGGGGCATAAGAAAGACTTTATACCTCACGAGTCAAACAAGTCGGGATATCGCGATCGGATATCATCCTCACGCTTCCACGTTGACTCCCCCAAAGAGTGATGACCCCAAGCAACTCGGACTAACTTGATAGTCTTGTTCTTGAGGATCTTCTCTCTCCGGTCCAATATAGACACGGGCCTCTCCTCATACGAAAGGTTGGTACCAACAACCAATTCCGAATGATCCAGGATGTGGCTCGGGTCCGGGATATACCGTCGTAATTGGGATACATGGAACACGTCATGCACCTCGCTTAGCGACGACGGAAGAGCGAGACGATAGGATACATCTCCTACTCGCTCTAGGATATCGAACGGCCCTATATACCTAGGACTAAGCTTTCCCCGTACGCCGAAACGAATGACGCCACGGTTAGGAGAAATCCTCAGAAATACATGATCGTCGACCGAAAACTCGAGAGGGCACCGATGAGAATCGGCCCAATGGCGCTGGCGATCTTGGGCAACTCGAAGATGATCTCGGACTCTCCTGACCACCTCAACTGTCTGGGCAATCATTTCTGGACCGAGCATCTGTCTCTCTCCAACATCATCCCAGGCTAGCGGGGATCTGCACTTCCTACCAAACAGTGCCTCGAACGGTGCCATCTGGATACTGGCCTGGAAACTGTTGTTGTACGAGAATTCCACTAGGTGTAAGTGATCTTCCCATGAACCACCGAAGTCAAGTGTGCAAGACCGCAACATGTCTTCAAGAGTCTGGATCGTGCGCTCCGACTGGCCATCTGTCTGCGGGTGATATGCTGAACTGAACTGGAGATGAGTCCCCAAACTCTCTTGTAAGCTATGCCAAAAGTGCGACGTAAATCTTGAATCTCGGTCCGAGGTGATACTGACTGGCACACCGTGCAATCTGACGATCTGCCTAAGATACATTGCCGCTAGCTGAGCCGTCGACTGACCAACTCTGAAGGGAAGAAAGTGAGCCACTTTCGTGAGCCGGTCAACTATAACCCAAATAGCATCTCTACCAGCTGGGGACCTAGGTAGTCCTGTCACAAAATCCATGGTCACATGCTCCCACTTCCATTCTGGAATCGGTAAGGGCTGAAGAAGTCCAGCTGGTCTCTGATGTTCTGCTTTAACTTGTTGGCAAACCAAACACCGAGAGACAAACCGAGCTATCTCCCGCTTCATGCCATTCCACCAGAAGTGCTGACGGATATCACGGTACATCTTCGTACTGTCGGGATGGATGGAATACTGCGAACTGTGCGCTTCTGACATGATCTCCTGCTGGATATCTCCGCTGGGTACACAAAGACGCTTACTATGTCGAAGTGTACCATCCTCATGAATGCATAACTCTGGTCTTCGTCCTGCCTCACATTCTGCTCTGAGTCGCTGAAGCTTGGAATCTGCCGACTGCGCCATCCGGATCCTCTCGACTATAGTGGACTGAACTTGCATACTGTTTGCAAAAAACAAAAGTATAAAACTTTATTGATACAAACTGTAATAAAGATTACAAGAATTCTGGGAAAATTACAACTATAGGAATCCAATCTTGATGACGATTGCTTTATCCCTTGGACGATGTGAACTTTGAAGATGAAGCCTTTGAAGTTGAAAACAACTCTGGAAATTGAAGGCAAAAGCCTCTGAAGTTGAAGACAAAAGTCTCGGAAGAATGCAGCAGCACTTTGGCAAGAACTCCTGAACTCTCTGATTTCTGATCTCTGATCTTTATCCCCCTTGAAATGAAGACTTGAAACTCTATTTATAGAGTTCTGAAAATAACTAACTTTCAGTTATTTTGGACTGCGCAAGCTGATTTGTGCAGCAACTGGTTTGCGCAGCACTGGACTGCGCAGGCAGTTATTAGATCGTGGGCCAACTATCTAGGACACATGGCATCATTTGAATGAAATGCGCATGATCATGCATAGACAGTTGCCACGTAATAAGCAATTGATGGCATGAATGCCACATGTAATTTGTCAGTTATATTGGTAGAATACGCAAAGTGAACTGCGCAGAAATGGTTTGCGCAACCACGGATTGCGCATGAATGGTTTGTGCAACCACGGATTGCGCTGCCACCTGTCAGCCGCCCTCGAGCACTGTGCGGCATCAAAAACGAACAGCCTCCTCGTTATTCGTGTTGTCAGCTGTCAGGAAGATCTTATTTGATTCAGTCAATGATGACTTCTGCCACGTCAGCCTGCGCAGTTGGGAACATGCGCAAAATAACCTGCGCAAAGTGATGTCTGCGTAATCTATTGTCTGCGCAACTCACCAAAATGATGAATATCTTGAATTTTTGACTTTGTTGATTGATGCAACTTAATTTTTTAGGACCTACAAGACCCCCTTCAAAGTTTTCGAAAGTTGATTATAATCAAAATTTTGAAATACTTTGAATTTTTTAAATGTTGAATCGTTTTGCGCAATATAATGAGCTGTCTGCGCAAAGCAAATGGACCACAATTTTAGGCACAATCCGAGGCATCCGTTTCGCATTTCAAAAACTATAAATACCACTCTTTTCGTTTTTAATTCTTTACTTTGCAATCTTTCGAGCTTTTGAGAAAAAAACCTTCACTGTTCTCCTCCGACGACGATTGTCATGGCCCCACGACGATCAAATGCTGCCGCTGCCGCCGCCGCGAAGGGAAAAGCTCCGGCCGAGTCTTCTGACAGGGTTGCACGGCGAGCTTCCCGACACGAATCCGCACACCCTGCTCTGAGAGGTAGTTTGAACCGATCGAAAACCCCTTCTTAGGGTGATTCGACTCCCTTGAAACTCATCTCTTTTTAGAGATAAGTTCATATTGCGCCACCCTTTTTAGGGTTTCGGTTGCATCAACTATCAGTTCTTCATTTTATGAAGGCTGCATTCTTGCGTAAATTGTTGATTTGTGCTGACAGGAAGTCAGCACAAACGATTAAGTTGCGCAGATATCAGCGCAAACCATTGCTTTGTGCACCTGTTATGTTGTGCAAACTGATGTTGCACAAGTCATGTCAGCGCAATCTGAGTTTGCGCAAATTATGTCAGCGCAATCTGAGGTTGCGCAAATCATGTCAGCGCAGTCTGAGGTTGCGCACTCTAATGTTTAGAATCTTTGCCTTGGACTAATTTTCATCTGTTTGTTGATGCAGTTGAAGTCAATGAAGATCCAGATTACGAACATTTTGTGGGAACCCTCACAGAGTCTGAATACAAAGAGGATCTGTCTCATGTCCATTACCCTCAGTATGATCTGCCGGCCTCCCGTCAGGCTATATTGATTTCTCAGGACAATGAAACTTTGATGTGTTTGATGAACGGACAGCCTTTAGAATCAGCTGATGCTGTAATTCACAAGAAATCCTTATTCCTATTCGGTAATGCCTTTGAGAGAGCCTCTCAGCCCAGGCCAAGGATGGAAGATAGGGTAGTTCATCAGCAAGATAGATCCTTTTTTATACCCGACATCGCTCGCTGCCTTCCTTTGTCACGGTACGCTCATGCAAGCTACCCTAGGAAGATGGAATGGAATATCACTCTATTTCAGGACGCCCGGGCAGGAAAAATCTTCGTAAAGAAGGGGCCACAACATAAGGATATATTTTATAGCTCTTCCGACAGATATAGTGTCCTACTGAGAGGCTTAAGACCTGGCTGCATTACACCAGAGAACTCCTCCATGCTAATGCCTGTTAGGACACCAATATTCGCAAATGAGTTTGCGAAGGTTGAAGGAAAATATCCTGAGCAAGATATAAGAATGACTGGATTGGTGAATCCAGACTACAAGCGATGGAGTTATATCGCGAATTGGGTTCTGGGAAAATTCCAAGACAGACTCCAACAAATCAACCTGTATGAAGCAGTGCATGCCACTGTATATGGATTTGCTCCCAATCCTCATATGTTCTTAGCCTTAGCTGAGAGATACAACTACAGGACTGGAACTTTTATGACCCCAGGGGGAGAGATGGGCTTTGCACTCCACGAGATGAAGTATATCTCGTTCTTGCCCATGGCAGATGCTCCGTATGAGGAGTATGTACCAACAAATGATGAGTTGAACAAGCTCAGAAAAGAGAATCCAGAGATGGTGACAGTATTCGAAGAACTATTGTGCCATTACAAGATCTGCTCTTTATTTTACAAGAGTGCCACTGCCAATACTTGTTATTCTTCAAAATGGCTACCATATCTGTTTCTTAATCATATAGAGGAGAAGAAAACCAAGAAGAACGATAAATGCTACCCAACCTTTTTCAAACCTTTGAGCCATACAGAGGTCAGAAAATTAATGGAACAGAGTGGTCACTTTGATAAAGAAGTGAACGATGACCATGAATATCCTCCTTTGAAGAGAGGAGATAATTTAGAAAATTACTTGAGAATGGGCTATAGGCCCATGTCAGAAGCAGCACAATTGGCGGGATTCTTGACATACTGGCTGCAAAGTTTCGTGGTTCCCGGATCCAGTACAGTGGATCGTTTTTACCGTGGCGTCTTGTTTGCAGCTGTTAAGCTAGTCTTCGGTTATAAAATGGACTTACTATCAGCAATGACCTGTAAGCTGAACGCCAGTCTTCGTTTATATGTTGACTTGATGTTGAAAGCGAAAGGAGAAAGAGAATTCCCTCGCTTAGAATTGCCATATACATATTTGTTTGGATGGTTGCTTCTTCACTATCCAACTCTAATGGATCCTGGCATGGGACCAGTTGACGGCAGTTTTCTTCGAAGGTATTCCGATGGAAAATAGAAATATACTTCCTTATCTGAGTGTAGATTTATGTTGAATCGAACAGAGGCTGGAACTTCTGCTGCGCTCCATTCCCTGCTGGGTATGATCAGATGCCCACGAATATGGTGGATTCGAAACTGCACCCTCTAACTCGTGTCGCTTTTGAATGGTTGAAGACAATTCGACCATCTCATTTGGTCTACCGATTCGAAGAAGAGTGCTACTTAGAACCATACCTTCCAAGCCGTTTTGTTCGACAGTTTGGGTATGATCAGTTCCATGTAGGGAACGCAATTACCTGTCTCCAAGGCAAAGGTTATCTGATAGACGGAGCCAGGGCTTGGGCTTATTACAATGCCCGTGATATAAAAGCCACTTTCTCCATGCCAGCAAGGACTACTCCTCAGGGTCCTCGAATGCTTTTTACATACTTCGTGTTTTACACATCAGCGAATACTTTTGTCGAGAATTTTAATCTCGCAGATAGTTTCGCCACTGCAACAAAATTAAGAAGAGGGAGAATTGCTCCATCGATCCCTATAAATGAGGAGGCGCAGGAACCGGCAGATGCACCTCTGGAGACTACGAGGGATATTATATTCCCCCAAGAAGTGAATGCACCACTTCGTATTTCTCTGAAGGTGGGTAAATCTCCTACAAAGAAGAGAAGAAGAGAGGAGCCTCCTGCTCCTGTGGCGAAGAAGAAATTGATTCTTGATGTTTCTTCTGAAAAGGTGACTACCAGATCTCAATCCCGACAATTAGCCGAGACACATCAAGAAGTTGCTACTACACCAACTTCCGTGCAAAAGCAAGCAGAGCCAGAAAATGTAAAGAGTCCTGTTAGGCCTCTATACAGAAAGAAAAGAGTAGTCACCAGAAGAGTCTTGGAAGAGTCTTCTTCAATACAACTCCTGACTTCAGTAGATGCTGTTGCAGGACTTCTAATGGCATCTCCCACTCCTGCTTCTGAATCAGGGAGCAAAACTCTCGAGGAGAATGAACAGAGGGGAGATTTTGCCCCAAGAATTGAAAAGCCTAGAGAACATATCTTAGAGAAAGAACAAAGTGTTGTACAACCTCATTCTCCTATTGCAGATATTACTCAACCTCCTCCTACTCCCAGGACTCTTCGTGAGGACGAAGACCGTGAAATGATTGCAGCTCTGGAGGATTGCAGTTATAGCTTGCAGGAAGATCAGGCTGCCACTAGCAGTGGAAATGCAGCAGTAGAAGAAGAAGAAGAAGAAGAAGAAGACGAGGAAGGTTCTTCATCCAAAAATGTTGATGAGTAATTACGAGATCCTGAAAAGCAAACTAAAGAACACAGATCTCTTGATACTGCCGATGATATTTCAAATCCTAAAAAGGATATTAAAGTGGAGGCATCTGCAGAAAAAGCTGTCGATGTTGAGATAGAAATATCTCCTGAAGAAGTAGCCGACGAAGGTGTGCTAAAAGAAAATCCCGCCACCGACCCTCAAGGTATAAAACGAGATTTAACAATCTTTTCTTTGTTAAAATGAACTGATAACTAATATCTTCATTTGCAGATCTTGAGACTTTGCCAATACCTCCAACGGACCTGATTATGGTGCCTATACTAACGGTGGTTATTAGCAGTAGTCATCATTTATCTTGTGGTTCTGAGGCGGGCAGCAGCCAGGCTGTTGCAGCGGAGGCTACTTCTGTTCAACAGTATTCCATTCCAGTAAGGAATGAACTCGTTGTTAGACCAAACCAAGGTAACATTGCTCTTAATTTGATCTTTTTGTTCATCAACAATCAATTTAGTAAAATAATAATTTTACTTTTGCAGAAGATCAAGCAGGAGGAGCAACCAGCTCTACTCTGGCTCCCTTATTTAAAGAGCCTATTGTCCAACCTCAAAGAATCGAGCAACCTGTTACCCCGTCTTCATCGGGAGTAGCAGCGACTCCTGGAACTTTAGCCATCAATCAGCATGTTATCCAGTCATTTACTAAATGCTTCTTTGAATCGCTGGGATCTCTCGTCCGTAAAATGATAGAGAAAGAAGGAGCTGACTTCATTATGGTTAGGAAGCCCACTTCTTTCTTGATAAGAGCCATAAGAGACCAAGGAGACGAAGCTCAGGCCACTCTCCTTGAACATATACTGGATGAATTAGAAGTCTCCATCAAGAAGTATAAAGAACTCAAGAAGAAAGATGTAGACTCTTTAGTACAAGCTGAATTTGAGCGGCTGGCTCAAGCTGCTGATATGGAAAGGTTAACTCTTCAAAATCTGTTAGAAGCTCATTTAGCAAAATCAGCTGAATATAATTCTAAAATAGAATCAATTACTCTAGTGGCTGAAAGCAAAGGACGGCAACTTGCTGAGCTGAAGGCTGAAATTACTCGCCTCCAATAAGAGTTTGAAGAAGAAACTGTTAATCACCAACTGGTGATTGAACAATTTAATGCATTGATTGAAGAAAGGAATGAGTATGAGACCACTCATGGTGAAGAGATCACTCGCAGGACAGTAGATATGCCCATTTTTGACGAAGAAAGCGGGATGGAGGAGGCAAGAAAGATAGTAGCGTCAACACACGAAGAAGAGCTGCAGACATTGAAGCAGCAAATTGACAATCTGATTGTCCCTCCTTCTTGATTTTGTATTTGGGTTTTGTTGCTGTAGCTGCATTTTTGTAATGTCTTAATTTTTTGATATAAAGGACATTTTGTTGTGGCTCCATTATTTATTGCATATCTTATTCAGATAATAGATAGATATGATATATTTATTGACAATTTAATCGAAAACGACAAATTGCTGATGTAGAAGATGAACGATGATGAATCGTCAATGTATATGAAAATGAATGAACGGGAATACCGTCAAGTAATGATGAAAGAACGGGTAAATCGTCAACTGTTGGTGAAATGAACGAATTAACCATCAAATGATAATAAATGAACGGGTTAACCGTCAAAATAGATGAACGGATGAACCGTCAGACATTAATGAACGGACGAACCGTCGGATGAGTGTAATAAATGAACGGATGAACCGTCAGGTGTTTAATGAACGGACGAACCGTCGGATGAATGTGATAAATGAACGGATGAACTGTCAGGTATTAATGAACGGATGAACCGTCGGATGAATGTAATGCTTCATTAATTGAGGAACTTCTGTCTATAAATATAGCAAAAATCTGACAGGAACAAACACTTCTACTCTTCAACATAAAAATATCTTCCGGAGAAGCATCTAAGAAGGTTGAGACTGTCTCGAAGGTTCAGAAGGGTATTAAAGAACACCCTGCCGATCCAATTCAGCCGAAGGAGGCAGAAGTAGGTGAGGGTTCGTCTGCACCCCAGCCACCGCGGGACATTTTGGACTTCCTGCTCGAACCAGGAAAGACTAAAGAAGAAGAAGCCATGAGGATGGCTGCCTGCAAGTTTCTTGTGGGATCCAGCAAGGAGGTTCTCAGCTCTTTTGCTGACTGCATTTTTGAGAAGGACGGCAGTGGCCCTCGTCCCAATGTAGAAAAAGATGATAGTGATCTTTAATATGTACTATCATATAATAAAATTTGAATTTTATTTATGAACTTGATTCTGTCTGATAATTTACAAGTATTTACATTTATACATAATACTTCTTTAAGAATTTGCCATTGATAGGCATCATAGCAACTCGACCATCAAGTTGTAAAAGTTGATAAGCTCCGTTTGAGAAGACTTTGCTTACAACATAGGGACCTTCCCATTTCGTATCGAATTTTCCTTTGCTCATATGAGTCATAGTCATAGGACGTCTGACTATTAGAACAAGTTCTCCTTGCTGAAAGGCTCTGACCTTCACTTTACGATTAAATGTCTTTGAGATGCGGGCTTGGTATAACTCAATATGCTGTTGAGCCATTAACCGCTTTTCATCCAATGCCTCTAACTCTTGAAGTCGAAGAAGGTCATTGTTTTCTGTGGTGAGTTCATTGGCAATAGCAATCCTTAAAGAAGGAATTTGTAACTCCAAAGGAAGGACAGCTTCACAGCCATACACCAAAGAGAAAGGTGTAAAGCCTGTGGGATTGCGGACTGTAGTTCGATAGGCCCAAAGACATTCGCCAAGTTTCTTGCTCCAATTCCGTTTGTTAGTGGATACAAATTTTTTAAGGAGCTTAATAATGGTTTTGTTAAAGGCTTCAGCTAAACCATTAGCAGCAGGATTGTAGGCCGTCGAAGCAACATTGTTAATCCGATGATCATCGCAGAATCTAGTGAACTTCTGACTAATGAATTGAAGTCCATTGTCATGAATGATTCTTCGAGGTACACCGAATCTATAGATGACATGGTGTTTAACAAAGTTGATGACACTGCTAGTCTTGACTTCAGCCAGAGGTATAGCTTCAGCCCACTTGGAGAAGTAATCGGTTATCGCCAATATGAACCGATGTCCTCTAGAAGAAGGAGGATTAATAGGACCTATGATGTCCATACCCCAAGCTTCAAAAGGCCAGGAAGCAGCAGTCGGATGTAAGAATTCCGAGGGTTGATGAATGAAGTCTGTATGGATTTGACAAGCACGACATTTCCTTGCATATTCAATAGCATCTGATACCATAGAGGGCCAATAGTAACCCATGCGTCGGATGCGATCCTGTAATTTAGGACCACGTTGATGTGCTCCACAGACGCCATCATGAGCTTCACGCAACACTTGTTTGGCTTCATCACTAGCTAAACAGCGTAGAAGAAGACCATCATAAGTTCGCCGGTAGAGTGTTTTGGTGGTTTGATTGTAATAAAATCGTAGAGATCGACGTCGAACGCTTGTAGCCTCCTTAGGATCTTCAGGGAGTATGTCATGTACTACAAAATCGATAAAAAGAGTTCTCCAATCGTCATCAATAACATTGACTTCAGCAAGATTGCTAAATTCAATATTACGATTATTCTCAATACAGAACAGTTCTCGATTAGAAATAACCACCACCTGATGTCTTTTGATAGGGATGGCTAAGACAGCTGCAAGATTGGCCAAAGCATCGGCTTCAGTATTGCAAGCTCGTCGAATATAGTCGATGAAGAAAGCTTTGAATGATGTAGCTATATTAATTGCCGCTTCATGATAAGGCACCAGGTCTTGATGACGGACTTCATATGTTCCTCTAACCTGGTTCACAACCAGTTTAGAATCACCATAGACTTCCAGATATTCAACATTCAGTTGTTTAGCTAGCTGAAGGCCGATAAGTAAGGCATTGTACTCTGCCACATTGTTAGAGCAAGGTTCATCTAAAGAGTAGGCTCTTTGGATAGTTAATCCGTCTGGAGAAACGAGAACAACTCCAACACCTGCCACTATAGCACCATTTGGTCCAATTCTTGATGCACCATCAAAGAATAAACGCCAGGTTGGAAACTCTTCGGAGATCATGTTGACTTCTAATGTCTCGTCAGGAATTTCGTCATAGAGTTTAGATATCTCAGGCACAGGATGAGCTGCTAAGAAGTCCGCCAACGCTTGACCTTTGACAGATTTCTGTAGAACATACACCATGTCATATTGAGCTAGCAGGATTGCCCATGTAGCCAACCGAGAATTAAGTGTACTCGGTTTCTTCATGAGTACTCGGAGAGGGTTAACTCGAGATATGACATGAATAGTTTGACCAATGATATAATGCCTCGTCTTTTGCACAGCAAACATGAGAGCCAGGCATTCTTTCTCGACCGGACTATAACGGTGTTCAGCACCAATCATAGTTCGGCTAAGATAGTAGATAGCTTGTTCATGGCCTTCTTTATTCTTTTGGGCAAGTAAAGCACCCAATGAATGGTCCATAGCACGGACATACATCAAGAATGGAATACCAGAGATAGGTGGCACCAAAACTGGTGGGTTCATAAGATATTGTTTGATATCGTCGAATGCTCGTTGACACTCTTCAGTCCAAACAAAAGATATACCCTTTTTTATTAGTTGAGTGAATGGTCTGCAGCGTCCAGACAAGTTCGAAATGAATCGCCTGATGTACGCAAGTCGGCCTTGGAATCCTCGTAGCTCTTTTAGGTTGCGTGGAGGACGCATCTCTTGGATGGCTTTGATCTTCTCGGGATCCACGTGTATACCCTTAGAGGTAATGACGAAGCCGAGAAATTTGCCACTAGAGATACCCAAGAATGACTTGGTGGGATTCATCTTGAGCTGATGTTGACGCATGAGATTAAATATTGTTCTCAAATCTTGGATATGATCTTCTTTTAGACGACTTTTGACAGCAATATCGTCAACGTAGCATTCGACTGTTTTACGAAGATGTTCTCTGAAAATGGTACTCATAGCCCGTTGGTAGGTTGCACCAGCGTTCTTGAGACCAAATGGCATCACTGTGTAACAATATACTCCTCGAGGAGTGCGAAAAGATGTATGCTTTTCATCTTCAGGATGCATTTTAATCTGATTATATCCGGAAAATTCATCCATAAAAGATATTCGCTCGAACCCACAAGTATTGTCAATCATGACGTCTGTGATAGAAAGAGGAAATTCATCTTTCGGACATGCTTCATTGAGATCTCGGAAGTCGATGCAGACTCGAACTTTTCCAGTTTTCTTCAGAACTGGGACGACATTGGCTACCCAATCAGGATGCTGCTCTTCTCGAATAAAGCCACAAGCGATGAGCTTCTTGACTTCATCATCAATTGCGTCCATCATTTCAGGCTTAAATCGCCTTTGTTGCTGTTTGACCGGTTTAGCATTAGGAAGAATGTTCAGTTTGTGAGTAGCAATCTTGGGATCTAAACCTGGCATGTCTTCATAACTCCAAGCAAAGACGTCTATGTATTCTTTAATGAGAAGAATCAACTCTTGCTTATCTGCTTCTGGAAGATTCTTGCTAATAAAGATTGGCCGAGGTGACTCTCTTTCCCCTATATCAATTTGAATTAGTTGATCTTCAGTAGGAGGTTCACGTTGTTCAAAACGAAGTACCCATTGGTTATCCATATGTTGAGCCCAAGGATCTGTTTCCGGACTTTCTTCAACATCTTCATCACAGCCTTCTGGTAGTTCAACGGAGACCATGTTAGAAGATACGATTATACGATGGACTTCACCGATGCTGGTATCGGAATCCCATGATCTGGAATCAGAAAAATTAGAACGTTCTTCACTATCTGATTCAGAAGTCGATGGGGATAACAGTGGAGGAGAAGTATATCCGAGACCTTTCTTGGTCCTGTCATAATACATTTGTGATTTTCCATTTGGAACTGTTGTACGAATGGGAGTTCGTCTACCTTTACCATAGTTAAGGCCACTCTTGAAGTCGTAACCCATCTTTCGGAGGATGTCTTTTGATTGTTGACTATAACGATGGAACTGGAGACGTCCCGTATCGTTAACTTTGCTATCATCCGTATAGTTAATCTTTGTTTCCGGTCTTTTATATAAAAATGCTGGACTTTCACCTTTCTTCAAAGAAGGGTGAATACGGTAAGAATCATCTGGATCTTCAAGCGAGACTTCTGTCTGAAGAGATTGTACGACTCCCAGTGTAATTGATTGGAAGCTATCTAACATATCCAAATAACTTTTAGTATAATAAATAACATCAATATACTGGAAAATAGGTGCTTTTTTATTGATTTGTACATCAGTATTTACAACAGGACCTTTAACCTTAGCAGGTTTGGTCAAATTGATTACAAGAGGGGGAGAAGAAGAACGTGGAGGAGGCTTGTTACGACGGAGGTCGATAACAAGTGGCTCAGAAGAGGTGAGCTCCCTTTTTCCTTGTTGCGATTTAGATCAACAACAAGTGGCTCAGAAGGAATGAGCTGCTTTTTGTCTTTGTTACGACGTAAGTCGATAACAAGTGGCTCAGAAGAGGTGAGCTCCCTTTGATTTTCATCAGCATCAACTGATTTCTTTTGAGCTGGTAGGTGAATAACCAGTGGCTTGGAAGATTGAGGATGAGAAACTCGCCCTTTAACAAGTATGATAAGAGTATCTTGAGGTACTGCTTTTTGATCTTCTTCAGTATCCATAGCCAATACCACCTTCATAAATTCATCCTTATACATACGAGCATCGTTGCAATAAGCTTCAACACCCTTGAAAGGATAAAGGTCCGCAACTTCCTTGTGAACTTGTCCTTTGTCATCAACATATTTAAAACATTGATGAAGAGTTGATGGAACGACATTGTGTTCATGCAGGAATGGCCTTCCCAGGAGAGCATTGTAAGAACAACCATGATTGTCAATGATATAAAAGGTCACCTTTGTGCGAAGATTGCCTATTTGAAGTTTCAGGCGGATCTTACCCAAAGGTTCACTCTTCCCTTGGTTAAATCCTAAGATAGTAGTGATCGTGGTTGAAAGACTATGCACTGGTATCTTCAATACATCTAGCATTGTCTTTGGCATGATACTAAGTACAGATCCTGGATCTATCAAGATACGATCAACCTTCAGTGAATCTACATATCCTGTATAGTAAAGAGGACGATCATGTCTATTATCTTCCATTAGCATATCATCCTGAGTGAAGGTAATATTTGGGATCAGTTCCAAGACACTATGACAGTGATGACAAGAGACTGGTTCTGATTCTCGCTTCTTGAGAAGAGTTAAGCAAGTTTCAGCCTGCATCAGAGCTTCACTTAGAGTTTCTCGTGTCTCTTTGGAAAGACGCAAGAGTTCAAAGATTGACAGTCTAGCTGGTGTATTGGCTAATTGAGCCAATATATCAAAGTTGTAAGGCTTCTCAAGTCCAGTAGGAGATGACTTCTTTAGAGGTTTGTCAAATCGAACTTGTTGCTTGCCTTTGTCAGCCGTTGTTGGCTTAGGAGGAATTGATACTACAACAGGTGAAGATGTAGAATGGACCTCTTCAGCAGATGCAGGTTGTGCTGGAGTAGGTTCGAAAGAAGAAGCAGGATCCTTCTGACCTTCAAAATGATCTTTCAAATAAGCTTTCCCTGATCTGGTGCCTAATAGAATCTCTTCGTCAACAATGGGATCAAAAGATACCATGTTGCAAATCTTGGTTTTGCCTTTAGAACGAGTTTTTTTCTTGGAAGATATCTCAAATTCTGGAGCAAGATCAGGATGGATCCACATAATTTCACCATTGTCAAGAGACAAGGGAATAAGACCTTCATTGGATGGAAGCGGGATATTCTCAATCTCAAGGGTTGCTTTAGGAATTGGAATGACACCATGCTGTATCATCTGTGGGGGGAAATCTCCAAACTGGACTGAAACCATATTTGCAGTAACAGTCTTCTCATCTTGTTGCAGAGTGACTACACCAGCATTGACAAGCTCTTGAATCTTACCTTTGAGCACATAGCATGCTCGAGTAGGATGTCCAATAAATCGGTGATAGACACAATACTTGGGATGATCAGTCTTATTGACTTCATCAGGTTTCTTTGGATCAGGGAGTTGAATTTTATTGCTTTTGAGTAAACATTCAAAGATACTTGCAGTGTCATTTTCGTCAAAAGAATATTCCACTTTTGGACGAGGTTCTCTCGATGGAGGTGCAGAAGGAGTAGGAGTAGATGTAGGTGGGGCCACATTGACAGCCAAAGATCCTTTATTTTTGTTCAAGTTAATGTTCAAAGTCTCTTTCGCTTTGCGATTGTTCTGGCGATTGCCACCACCTGAATTCGGATGCTCATCTCGATCAGGGTTAGACATTTGTACCCCCAATTGTTTGAACTTGTCAGCACTCACTTCAGCAGCTTTGGCGTTGACGATGAATGAGGGCCAATCTTGGAATTGGGTTGATCCCGTCCATATACTAATAATAGGCAAAAGATTTGCCTTACAAGTATCAATAGTGACAGCAGCTGGAGTCCCTGGAGGCATTTTCAAAGCTTCACGGCGGAACCGTTCAATAAAGCTCTCAGCAGTTTCATTATGTTTTTGTTTGATTTTGTTGAGAGCTGACATAGTCATATCATTAAATCCTTCATAGAATCATTCCAGAAAGATTTGTTTGAGACCTAAAAAAGAAGTAATGCAACCATCGGGCAAACTTCTGTACCAGTCGTATGCTACGCCAGCTAAACAACCGACGAACACTCTGGTAAGAAGAGCATCATTTGGCTGAAGTTGAACAGTCATTACCTCAAAATGATTGATGAATTGACTCGGAGAAGTACTGCCATCGAACAGAGAGATTGTAGGGATTTTGTACTTTGGGGGAAACGGGACGTCCTTCCATTCAACCGGATAGGGCTGTTTAATCCCCAACCTTTGTAGATTGTCTTTCTCTTTAAATGCTTCAAATTGGGTTCGTAAGAGTTTGACAGCTTTATTGGCGTCTTCTGATGAAGAAGAAGGAGCAGGTTGAGTTGTAGTGGCAGGAGGAGGAACAGCGTTGTAAGCACTTCCCCCAGCTCCTGAATGGCTAGGCGTAGTTTGTACTTGCACTTGTACAGGAGGCATTTGGGGAGGCACTACCCCCAGCCCAGTATTGGCAGGTATTGAAGATGCTATGATCTCTGGACTAGTAATAGATGCAGTTGGTGGTGTAACATGCTGTGCTACAATGATGGAATGCATACTAGCAACCATCTCAGCCATGGTTTTTAATTTGTCTTCGAGTGCAGCAATTCGCTGTTCCTGATTTGCGGAGGTTGAAGCATCTGGATCATCGGTGACAACATAAGCCATCACTTCTCTTGGCACAGTGGAAGATACTGTTTGTTCAAAACTTTCACTGTATGCATCATAATCAGAAAACGAATCATCTCCTGACTGGGAAACAGGAAGATGACTTGAAGGGTTTTGAAGAAGATTCCTTTGACCGATTGTATCTCGGCTTCGAGAACGGGTATGTTGAAATACTCCTTCAGAAGATTCTTGAAGTAATTCCAAATACCGCTGGCTAGGCTTGCGGAGTCTACCATGCTTAGAGCATCTTTTACCCTCAGTGTCTCGGGAAGTCATGTTAACAGAAGCATACAAAACTTCGTCTTCTTCTGACATAGATTCAGATTTAGCAAAAGTTAAACGATCGAAGACAGATCGTTTTGTCGTTTGACAACAGCATTGGATGATGACTTTATGATTACAGTGATGATCAGATGGTTGAGATGGAGATATTGAGACAATATCCTGTTTTTGTCTTAGATGTTCTCGAAGATCTACAACAGGACGAGGAAAGTTCCGAGGGATCTGTTCTTTGATAACATTTGGAATATGATTCCGATTCTTCAAATGTTTAGTCCCTTGAGTATACAGGGAAGTACTCACTTCATTGGCATAAGTGTCGGGATTTTTGACCTTGGAGATTTGTTTCTGATGATGTTTGACCTTCGGCATTGGCTGTTTGCGTTTTACCGAAGTGGATCGGTTAAGATAAGTTCTGAGGTCAGCAAATTCACCCCCAGGAGTTTCTGTTTGAGACACTAACAGTTTTCCCTGTCTGGAACGACAAATTTGGAGAGTCGGGAGGTCCTGGAAGTCTGCTATCGGAGTAGGCAGAATACCTCTTTGATTAGTACAAGTACTCTTGTTATAAAGGAAAGAAGAATCCTTGTTCGCCAGAGTTCTCGAACTGATTGATGTCGAGACACATTGAGATGGATCTTCTTCAGTAAAGACTGAAGAAGACTGAGAAAAGACCAAAGGGCCTTTTCCTGTGTTTTGAGATGAAGGGTTAGCTAAAGAGCGTTTCCCTCTGTTATCTTCCAAGTCATGAGACAAGGAAGTTTGAGAAAAGACCAATAGGCCTTTTCCTTTGCTTTGAAGAGGAGGAGGAATAGTCAAAGGACTACCCTCAGTGGATTGCGCAGAGGCAATAGAGTATTTGGGAAGAGGAGTAGAATCTCTTCTTTTATTGTGAGAAGAAGGGAATTTAGCCAAAAGGCTATTTTTCTTGGATTGCGCAGACTTGGTTTGCGCATGGGTGGAAGGTGCACTAGTCATTTGTACATTAGAAGCTTTGGTAGAAAATGCATCAGGAGTTCTTGTCTTAGAATGCTTGGGATGCACTTTAGTTACTGGAGTGCTATTTTGCGCAAGAAAAGCCACTGCCAATTGCGCCAGAGTCATAGGAGTCTTTTGTTTTGACAAGGCAGCATATGAAGTAGCCTGTACAACAGTTGCAACAGACTGCGCAGCCTTGACTGCAACAGATTGTGCAACAGTTGCTGAGACAGACTGTGCAACAGTTGGCATAGCAGTTTGTGCAGCAGTCTGACTAGCAGATTGTACAACAGTTGGTACAGCATCCTTGGTGGAAAAACTGCCAGATTGTGCAGACTTGGAGACCCAAACTGAGCGCACTTTGCTCTTGGCAGAAGTAACTGCAGTACGGGGAGTGGTCTTGGAGTTAAGCATCGCCTCGTAGGCTGTCTGGTTGACCTTAACAACCAGCGTCTTCTGCGTCTTCCCGATAGACGCTACGTCACATTGAGTTGCTACTTCCTCGTCGGAGGAGAAAGTTGTCCCCAGCAGAGTCGTCATTTTATTTGCAAAAATAAAAGTATAAAACTTTATTGATACAAACTGTAATAAAGATTACAAGAATTCTGGGAAAATTACAACTATAGGAATCCAATCTTGATGACGATTGCTTTATCCCTTGGACGATGTGAACTTTGAAGACGAAGCCTTTGAAGTTGAAAACAACTCTGGAAAATGAAGGCAAAAGCCTCTGAAGTTGAAGACAAAAGTCTCGGAAGAATGCAGCAGCACTTTGGCAAGAACTCCTGAACTCTCTGATTTCTGATCTCTGATCTTTATCCCCCTTGAAATGAAGACTTGAAACTCTATTTATAGAGTTCTGAAAATAACTAACTTTCAGTTATTTTGGACTGCGCAAGCTGATTTGCGCAGCACTGGACTGCGCAGGCAGTTATTAGATCGTGGGCCAACTATCTAGGACACATGGCATCATTTGATTGAAATGCGCATGATCATGCATAGACAGTTGCCACGTAATGAGCAATTGATGGCATGAATGCCACATGTAATTTGTCAGTTATATTGGTAGAATGCGCAAAGTGAACTGCGCAGAAATGGTTTGCGCAACCACGGATTGCGCATGAATGGTTTGCGCAACCACGGATTGCGCTGCCACCTGTCAGCCGCCCTCGAGCACTGTGTGGCGTCAAAAACGAACATCCTCCTCATTATTCGTGTTGTCAGCTGTCAGGAAGATCTGATTTGATTCAGTCAATGATGACTTCTGCCACGTCAGCCTGCGCAGTTGGGAACATGCGCAAAACAACCTACGCAAAGTGATGTCTGCGCAATCTGTTGTCTGCGCAACTCACCAAAATGATGAATATCTTGAATTTTTGACTTTGTTGATTGATGCAACTTGATTTTTTTAGGACCTACACATACTGGCCATCAAGGCCACATTGGAAGGGAGAACAACTTCAATACCCATCTTCTGAAGATCTGCTAACAGCTCTGGCTGCGTTGTTAGGAAATAAGCTCCGGCCCTCCTGCTCAATGCATCCGCAACAACATTGGCCTTCCCAGGATGATACTGTAGGTTGACATCATAATCCACAAGAAGCTCCAGCCACCTTCTCTGACGCATGTTAAGATCCTTCTGGGTGAAAACATACTTCAGGCTCTTGTGGTCGGTGAAAATCTCCACCCTGTCTCCATATAAGTAGTGCCTCCACAACTTAAGTGCAAATACCACTGCTGCCAGTTCCAAGTCATGGGTTGGATAATTCCTCTCATGATCACGAAGTTGTCGTGACGCGTAAGCTATTACCTTCCCATGCTGCATCAGAACACATCCTAAACCTCTGCCTGAAGCATCACAGTACACTGAGAATCCTTCGGTCCCATCTGAAAGTGCGAGAATGGGAGCTGTCATCAAGCCTCGCTTCAACTGCTCAAAAGAACTCTGACACTCTGCTGTCCAAGCAAACTGCGTGTCCTTGCGGGTCAACTGCGTCAATGGTGCTGAAATTTGAGCAAAATCCGAAACAAACTATCGGTAGTAGCCGGCCAATCCAAGAAAACTGCGAACCTCTGCAACTGTGCTGGGCACTGGCCATGACTCAATAGCCACAATCTTCTGGGGATCCACTTCTACTCCTCCTCGAGTGATGATATGACCCAAGTACGAAATACGATCGAGCCAGAACTCGCATTTACTGAACTTGGCATATAACTGGTGCTCTCTGAGGATCTGAAGAACTATACGGAGATGCTGCTCATGCTCCGC
Organism: Iris pallida; assembly: GCA_029216955.1. Taxonomy (NCBI): domain Eukaryota; kingdom Viridiplantae; phylum Streptophyta; class Magnoliopsida; order Asparagales; family Iridaceae; genus Iris; species Iris pallida. Next base: position 5,148,816 of record JANAVB010007399.1, on the reverse strand, counting down.
CTCATTCTTGCTGTAGACCAGGATGTCATCCAAGAACACGATCACAAACTGATCCAAGTAAGGCATGAAGATGCGATTCATGAGGTCCATAAATACTGTCGGCGCATTGGTTGCTCCAAAAGGCATAACAAGGAACTCCCAATGCCCATATCTCGATCTAAAAGCTGTCTTCGGGATGTCCTGCTCTCTGACTCTGATCTGGTGATAACCTGAGCGCAAATTAATCTTCGAGAATACTGATGCCCCTTTGAGTTGATCAAACAAGTCATCTATCCTCGGGAGAGGGTATCTGTTCTTGATTGTCACTGAGTTCAAGGTACGATAATCAACACATAACCTGGACGTACCATCCTTCTTTTTCACAAGAAGCATCGGAGCTCCCCAAGGCGATCCACTAGCACGAATGAATCCCTTGGTTCTAAGCTCTTCAATCATCTTGTACAGTATCTCCAACTCTAAAGGCGTCATCCTGTAGACTCTCTCTGACACTGGGGCTGTCCCGGGAATCAAGTCTATAGTGAACTCGATCTCCCGCTCCGGAGGCATACCTAGAAGTTCTTCTGGGAAAACATCTGGAAACTCCTCGACTATCCTGGACAACTGAACTGCTGCTACTGCCATCCGCAATACTGGAGGAGATGACTCAACCTCACCTCGAGAGAAAGAAAACTTCGGCTCGCCTGGAATGCTAAAAACAACCCTGCCAAGGTGACAGTCTATCCTAGCATACTGGTTCCTCAACCAATCCATCCCTAAGACCACATCATAATCGGCCATCGGGAATTCTATCAATCTAGCGGGAAACTCTCTACCGCTAACTACGATCTGACACGAGGAAAATACTCTATCTACTCCCACAAGTCCGTTACCAGTAAGTATATTAAGCCTTACTGATAATGACTCGGGCTCCAATCCTACCCGTGTCGTGCAGACATAAAAGAATGCGATGCACCAGAATCAAATAAAGCTGAAGCTGGAAAGGAGTTGACGAGAATAGTACCTGCCACTACCTCTCCTGGTGCCAATCCTTCCTCCACGGTCATTACCATAGCCTGACCGTGCCCTCGGGGTGCTGGTTTCCTCTGTTGAAATCTTCGCTGTCTGCTCTGACTCTGGGCTTGGGCTTGAACATACTGCTGGGGATTCTGCTGCTGGAACACTTGGGTCTGAGGCGGCAAGGGCCTCGGCAATGGGTACTGCTGCTGTTGCTGGACCGGTGCTGGCCCTCTCACCGAAGAGCTAGAAAGGTTGGACGATGATGAACCACCCCTATTCGGGCAGGATCCAACCCTATGGTCTGGTGCTCCACAAGCCAGACACAATCCCTGTGCCCTGCGATAATCTGCCACCACATGGCCTGGCTTCCCACAATAAGAACATCCCACTGCGGAAGTCTGCTTCTGCTTCTGTTGCTGAGGGTGCATCGGAGTTGAATGCTGAACCGACGTCACTGAGGCCGCTCGCCTCGGAGCTCCAATAGTCAAAGCCCTGGCTGCCGGGGCTGGTGCTGAAGACTGATTCATCTGGCCGTGAGATCTCTTCCGACCTCCGGCTCTATCCACAATCCTCTGGGAGGTATACTCATGCCTCCGGGCTGCTCTCAAGACTGTATCAAAAGTCTGATGCTCAAACTGCTCGACTGCCAACAAGATCTCCAGGTGAAGTCCCTGCTGGAACCGCTGGGCTCTATCATACTCGGTTGCCACCAGGGTGGGAGCAAACCGACTGAGTCTAGAAAACTCGGCCGCATATCCGTCGACCGTCCTGCCTCCTTGCTTCAGATTGGTAAACCTCGTCTGCAGATCATACCGAGCCACGGCATCAAAATACTTGGTCTGGAATCTCTTCCTGAACACTGCCCAAGCAATAGGTGCTGCTAATCCAACGGCCTGCGCTGCCCACCAGCTGCGGGCAAGATCTAACAACTGCAGGCGCACCACGGCTACCTTCTCATTCTCTGGAGTCTTGGCTGCTTCTAGAACCACCTCTGTGTCCTGAAGCCATGCATCTGCTGCGATAGCATCTTCACTACCGTCAAAGAATGGAGGGTTCAAGCGCTTGAAGCTGTTGGCCGCGCTGTTACCCTGATGACCACCGCGGGTCAAAGCATCCGCCACTGCCTATTGCAATGCATCTCCACGACGATCTTGAGAAGCTATCAAGGTCCTGACGAGACCTACCAAAGTGCCATCATCAGGCTCGGCAGGCTGAACTGGCTGGACTGGTGGCTCTCCGCCAGAAGGCACGACTCTGGAGGCTACCCCGGAATGCTGGGCTTGATCTCCAGGTTGCTGCTGGTCCGCGGGAGGTGCTCCGCCTTGCTGGTCGGTAGGACCACGAACAATACCGCTGAAGAAGACAACATAGGGAACAATAAGGAAGGACCAGGACAGATCAACGATACAAGCATATGATCAGGACAAGAATCCAGGGATTCAGAAGATATGAGCAGAGGTCAAGGACGAATACTGATTGAGACATCTATTCGGTAAATCTTCACATATCTTGATTTACAAGACCTGCATGGGCCACCACTTAAACCATGTCACGCCCCAGAACCAGAATACTGGAGAGCGGGGGCAGACATAGCCAGCTACGTATATAGAAGTGCAACCCACCTCGCTATACGGTCACGGCTGTCTAGGATACATGAGGGTTTATCTACAAGCCAGCAGTCTTTTAAGGTCATGAACAGCCTATTGTCTCAATCACAAGCAAGTAAGTAAAAGTTACAAGATGTATGATCATTAAATATATAATAATAAGGCGTCCCAAATATCACATATTCAGCTGATCATGAAGCTAGTCGTTACAAAATGTTAGGACTAGCAAGAGTTTAGTCACACATGATCAACCCTAGGATCTGTCAAACATGTAACAGCCCGTAGGCAGACAGAAAGTAAAGTACAATCGAGCTAAACAGGTGCTCGTCGGCTAAACGCCTCAAAAGAAGATTTTTACAATAGAGTGGGAGAGACAAAAATAACCCACTCGTGGCCAGGGTTCCGTCTAGTGTTCACCATCTGGCTGGAAGGTCGGTAGATCCTCTGAAGCTGCTCCGAAATCTGGCCACACAAAACCAGCTGGGTCAGACCCCAGAAAGAGCAAGTACCACAAAGGGGCTTCACTTAAAAACTAAAACCAGCAATCAGCACGAGATATAAATAAAAGTAAGAACTGGAAATAAAGAAAATACACCAGGATGATATACGACGAGATAACCATGGAACTATTCAGATAACCAGGTTACAACCCGTGAACCAAACAAGGACCGGAGTTGTAACCCTTCGTCTGAACAGAACTTGGAATTCTCACCATTTATCGGTAAAATAAATATAAGCATTCTGGTCGTTCAATGATCTGGAACAGGATCCGGGCAGGACTAGACTGGTTAGACTCCGTCCAATCACTTCACGGCCAAGCAAGAATTACGGCTTGATACTTAACTAACTAGGGTTGTTACAAGCCTAATTACTAACAAAATGCAGTGAGATTGTTCCACAGCCACAAGCCCTGCAGACCATCCAGGTTCCCCGGGTTAAAAGATTAGAGTTGAATTCAGGTGGGTACATCGTCCAGGAAACGAATGTACCCTTAGGTAGCTTGAAGGGTGCAACACATGACAGTGTGCTGGAAATGTGCCATACTCGACGGCAGGCTACAGATCCCAAGGCGTGCCCAGGTAACGGGATTGCCTGTAGCTGGGAAATCTCTTCATGACTAATGTATTAATCTAGTTATTAGCCCTTAGTTTATTTCAATAGGTACTCCTGACCGTGGTACTCAGGAGTCCCCTCCTAGACATGATGCAAGACAATACTGGATTATTTATACAAGCACAATCGCCCACGGTGTCCAGGTTATTATACAGGTCATGTCATGTCAGGTAGCCGTCGCAACAGCTTATCAAGGTATAACATGTCAGGTTATCAGGTCAAGTGTACTAGTCAGGAGTGCACCACGACGGGCCACTATCAGGTCATGTCAGGTTACTCATGTCAGGAGTGCACCACTACGGGTCACTATCAGGTCATGCTCAATTGTCAATCCCAAACATATCAAGTAAATTCGCAATTATCAAGTTCAGGACAAAAGGCGTAAGGATATAAAATGGGCGTAAAATATCTAATAAAATATCAATATACAGGGCTATAAAAGAGCCAAGCTTAAGGAGAATAAAACCAAATCTGACACGCTGACATGAGACCAAGTCAGCCAAAGGCCATACGCTCAGGTCAAACTATGCTCAGGCCAGCGTACACCTTGCTCGCTTAAGCTAGCGTACTAAGGCACGCGTACGCTCAAGCTACAGGTCAACGTATGCTCAAGCTAGCGTACCAAAGGGTCCATACACTTCCAATGGGAAGCGTACGCAAGGGTCAGCGTACACAAGGGCACGCTCAAGCTACAGGTCAGCGTACGCTCAAGCTAGCGTACGCTCAAGACTGCGTACGCTTGAGCTAGCATACGAAAGGGTCTAGGGCACGCTCATGCTAGCGTACGCAAAAGACACGCTGCCAACAGGCAGCGTATCAAGGCTAGCGTACGCTCGCTAAAGAGCAGCGTACCAAGGCTAGCGTACGCTCGCTAAAGAGCAGCGTACCAAGGCTAGCGTACGCTCGCTAAAGAGCAGCGTACCAAGGCTAGCGTACGCTCGCTAAAGAGCAGCGTACAGCTCAGTGGCGTAAGCTAAAAAGCTAGCTCACTGTTCACTGTCTTCTCCAAATGGCAAGAACAGCAAGAACTCTAAAGTTGAATCTAAGCTTCAACAGTCCATATCTTGGTCAAAATAAGTCCGAATCTAACTTTCCAAAGGTCAAAATTGGGTAGAATGAAATTCTCTACAACATGGAACCATCAAACTTAAAAACAAGGAAGTTTGATAGATCAAAACCACCAAAAAATCCGAAAATGGCAAGACTCTAGATCTACAAGAATTAAAGCCTCAAAATGGAAAATGACAAGTTCTAATGTGGTTTAGAATCATGAGGAGAAGCTAATGAAACTATCAAAAGGAGTTCTCTTGTGGAAGCAAGTTGCACTTGCCTATAGTGTTCTTGGTTGGTGGAGAAGAGTAATGGTGGGGGAAGGAGAAGTAAATGAGAATTATGGGGGAGAGAGAAGGTTGGTTGGGATAATAAAGAGGAAGGGTTGTGGTGGAAATGAAGGAGAAGCATAGGCTAAGGTGTTCCACCCTTGGCCCATGATGAACCAAGCATTGGGCCGGCCGAACCAAGCCAACCCAAACCGAGAGTAAACCAAGCCAAGCCAAGAAGAAAACTAAACAAGGAATCATGCAATACAAGAATAAATACGTATACGTATTCCTGAAATACGTAATACGAACCACAGGCATTACAATAATTTAGGCACGATCCAAGAATGACGAGTTTGCACGATCAAGATAATCGATTTAAAATTTTTTCAGGCACGATGAAGGATTTGGCACGATAGAATCATGATATGAACAAAATTATGGTTATCAGGACATAATCAAGGATAGTATGAAGCCTAATCGTGATTGGAATAGAATTATCATTTGCCGGAATTGAATCGAAAGTTTAAAGCACGAGTGATGATAGCATTGTCCAATCACGATAAAAATAAATAGTTTAGTCTCAGCACGATTTAAATTGATCAAATTTCGAGTAAATCAGAAATTGGGCAAGATGGAGAACAAAATCAACGAAGTTTGGACACGAGCATCTAAGAAGAAAATCATCATGCGATGAGGAAGAGAGAAAAAAATGATAAACAAGAAATAATGGTAGGAATTATCTTGCTCAATTGGTAAAAGAAGTGAATCAACTTAAGATATGACCTGATAACCATACACGTCTATCCAAAATCATGTTGCCAGAATTTACGCCACGCCAGTAAACATAGCTACAATAAACGATAGAGTCCATAACTAAGGTATACACCCTATAATCATGTCATCTAGATTCCTCGCCACGCCAACCGGTATGGCTGCAAGAGAATCTAAATAACATAACTAGGATAGTATATCTAAATCAGGCTCCATGCCCTTGTCTCGCTAGCTAATATGACTGCGATGAATTCTAAACTCCATAAGTAAAGTAGACATTTACTGTTCTCATCGTCCTCGTCCAAAATATGTTTATTAGGATATCTTAACTCAATTCTTAAAAGAATTATCCAAAACAAAATCAAAGGTCAACAACGAATATTAAGATTTAAAATTCAACAACAAGTCAAGGGTAAGTTAATAGAAACAACGGAAACAACTTTCGAGATAGGGTTCAGAGGAAAATCTCAGGAAAAGTCCCGAGGGTACTACCTAGGTCAAGATAGAAAATGGTGGAATATAATCTAAAACAAACCTCGACCATGATACGAGGTTGGTAAATCATATTCTCTCCCCAACCTAGATGATAAATAAGTCCAACTCATACCTTCCCTCTGGGGTCCACAAACTCATCCCAAGAAGGAATAAAGTTTGATAACAGACAGATGTTTCAGAAATCAGGATGGACAGGAACAAATAAGAAAAGTTTCAAAAATTTCGAAATAAGATTTCCAGGGGTCATCCCTGGAATCTACCAAGAGTTCCTAATATGTGACTGAGTACCAAAATCCTAAAATATTCCATGACTCAACCTTAATCCTAGGGCAGGCTCGCAGTAGTACAGATAAGCTCAAGGACTACCACGACTTTGCATTAATTGTAAAGACTGACCTGCATGGGCCACCACTAAAAATGTGTCACGACCCGCACCCGGATATACGGGTACGAATACGTGGGCCACGCCCAGCCTACGCCGCGGTATCGACGGTAGAACGCTGTCAAGTATACTATACTAACTACAACATCTAAGAATCCATAACTAGAAATGTACTCATGTCACATCACGAAAACTAAGGAAGATAAGACAAGAAATAATAACAATATCACTAGAACAACTATAATCTACAAGGATCATGAGACAGGAAAATAAAGAATGAACAACAAAACTAACTAAGGATAACTACTAGGCAACTCACATAGAAGAATAGTGAGATCCACCTCAGCTAGCAACATCATGAAGTCCCATACTGAGGGTACAACTACTCCTAAAATTTTGTCAACATATCCAGTCAGGATGGAACGAGCACAAATCTCAAATAACAGTTCTAATTAGACGATATTGAAAACATAGCAGTAAATAGAGAGAATATACAAGTAATCATGAAATATACATGTGAGTATCATGGCAAGGTAAACTGTAAATCTAGAGCTGGAACAAGGCAAGTAAAACTGATCATGGCATGTACAAGAATCAAGAATCATCTGTCTAAGTGTGTGAGTACTAGTTCAACATGTGGCCGACTTGGGTCTGCACAAGGTCTACTGATCAGCCAATCCTACGTGGAGTGTAGGATTGGTAGCATTCAAGGTCTACAAGAATAAACAAGGTGGATAATGACCACACATATACACTAATACTCCCCATCCCCGACTAGTATAGTGGATCCAACCATGACACATCATGACACGTGATTCCCCGAGAGGGTAGCTAGCCTTCGCAGGAATCGTGTCTATACAATGCACAAGGAACAAGAAAGACTTGGACAAGATATACCAAGGAAAATGAGGAATAATATCTCATGACGGGATCCAGGAAAATACCAATCCGTGTGAACAATGTGTCAAGAGAACAAGGGTATCTATACTAAATACAAGAAATATAAACAATATCATAAAACAGAAATATTATCAGAGAATGTACTCGCCTGAGATCTGGTGGAATATGTCAACTGGTCCAAGAACAGTGCCTCGAGGACCTATAGGTGTAATACTGTATCAATATAAGGGTTTGGAAGTAAAATCAAGTTATGCTAAGTCAACTAGGTCACAAGAAGTCCAACTAGGTCAAGGCAAGTCAAACTAGGTTAATCTAAGTTAAGGGTTGACTTACAGTTGACTTTTCGTCAACTGGTCAACTCTGGTCAACCCTAGGTCAACTCTAGGTCAAACTTGACTAACGTTGACTAACAGTTGACTTTGGGTTAACTGGTCAACTTCGGTCAAGTTTTGGTCAATCTCAGGCTACGGTTGACTTCTGGTTAACTTTGGTCAAAAATAGTCAACTGTGGTCAACCAAGGTCAAAACTAGTCTAACCTAGGTCAAATGTTGACTCTACTTCGACGTTCAGTCAAAGTAGTCAACCATGGTCAAACTGGGTCAAAGCTAGTCTCTACAAACATCTACAGGGTCAACACATCAATTTCAGTGATTGTGAAATCACCGGAACCGATGGAACTCAAAATACCACAAAGGAGAAAGATTATAATAATAGGATGAAAACCTACAGATGTTGTCGGATGATAAAACTAACATCACCAACGTGTCCAGAATGGTCAAATCAGCTAGGATAGCCTGTCCAAAAGTCCAATTTGGACACAGGGGCAAAACGATAATTTCGGGCCAAAATGATGTCCGCCGTTGGATACACTTTGCACCGAAAAACGTGCCAAAACAAAAGTGCACAAAACCTAAAAAATTATATGTCCACGAATCCAGAATGACGATACGAACCCAACGGTATATCCAGAATTGGATTCCGTTGACCCGATCTCAAATTGGTCCGTTGACCAGGACATTAAAATTTCGATTTGCACGGAAAAGCGTGTCGGAGCCAATGTCCTCAAAACTCAGCAAATTATATGTCAACGAGCCAAGAATGACGATACAAACTCAACGGTATATCCGGAATTGGATTCTGATGAGCCGAACTCAAAATGACACGTTAACCCAGAAAGTGGGTCCCGCTTTGCACCGAAATGCGTGCCAGGGCCCACGTTCTCCAAATCAAGCAAACTTTATATGAAAATATGCCAGAACGACGCCACGAGTCTACTGGTGGTGTCAGAAATTGAAACCGGAGTCCCGGGTTCAAAAATAGAATTTAACAAGTGCAACACTAAGAATTTGAACGCCCAACTTTGGCGTCGAATTCGACCGACTTAACAAGCTCAAACTGAAATAAAATCTAAAGGGGGCAGGAAGAGGGTTATACCAGCTGTGCACCGAAACTGATAGCGCGCAAAATGGAGCTGCGACGATGAAGATACGAACCCGCGAAGTTGGCGTCGCAAAACTGCCCAAAAACAGTACAAATTAAAACGTCAACTTGGTGGCCGGTTTTGATGTATCAAACGACGAAATTAACGGTTCAAACTTGACAGAGGCGAAGAGGGATATACCGAGATTACGACGGAGCAAAAAGTTTGCCGACCCAACGGTCGGATCTCCCAAAAAATAGGCACGAAGTCGCTGTCCCGAAACACAATTTCTGAAACTTCCCGCGCGCGCGTCGACGGGATTCCGTGAAAAACGTTGAAATCGCCTAGACAGCGCGTCCCGGAGGACGTTGACCGCCACAGGGTGGTCGCCCAGGGTGCGCCCAGAGGGTCGGGGCCAGCCACGCGGCGGGGGACCTCGCCGGCGGCGACTGTCGGCCGCGGCGGCGCACGCGCACGCGCGGTTGCTGCTGTAGCGCCGCGCACTGCTGTTCTTGCAGCTGCTGCGCTGGCTGCGCTGCTGGTCGGTGGGCTCGCCGACCACGTGGTGGCGCACGGCGGCGGTTGCTAGGGGCGGATGGTCGGAGGAGAGGAAGAAGAGGTGGAGGTTGATGGTGGTGGTGAAGTGTTCATGGTGATGGTGATGAATGATGGTGATGGTGATGAATGATGGTGAAGAATAAGAGGAGAGGAGGAGGTGGCTGGTGGTGCATGGCCAGGGTGGTGGTGGCCGTGAGGTGGTGGTGGCCGAGCTCGTGGAGATGGTGAGGGTGGTGTTGTTGACTTAAGAAGAAGAAGAAGATGAAGAAGGAGTTGTGGGGAGGGGGGTGTGCTGCTCTCGGCAGGTAGGGGAGAGAGAGGGAGAGAAGTGATGGGGTGAGGTATGAGAGAGAGAGAGGGTATATAATATATACACATGTGTGTGTGTGTGTATTTATTATATAAAAAGAGAGAGAGGGATAGATATTATTAGAGAGAGATATTTAGAGGGAGGGGTGAGGTGTTCGGCTGCCATGGGGAGAGGAGAGAGAGTGACTTATGTGTGTAGGTGTTATTAGGAGGAGAGAGAAAAGAGAGTTACATTATATATATATATATGCATATATATATATAAAAGAGAGAGGTAGAGATATTTTATAAAATAAAAGAATTATATTTTCGAGTAGGCAAAAATGGAAAAACACCAGTGGGGTGTATGGACAGTCATGACAGGGCCCACACTAAACTAGGTTGGGCGTTGGGCCAAGTTTGGACAAGGTCGAAGCCAAGATTTAAATAAATTTATAAATTAAACCAAATTAAATCATGGATGAAATAGGAGCACAAGGGGGATCGAAATTGTGGCACACAAGTGGCACCGGCATAGTTTACTCAAAACAGGCCAGGGCCATATATTGGGTCGACTAGATTGGACCGATGTCGGGCCCGAAAATTAAATTGGAAGTTAAATCACAATTTACGGTAAATAATTAAATGGTCTAATATTGACCCGAACTTGCGCGAAGCAAAAAGAGCACAAGGGAACGAGTTCAAGTGGGACAGGATATATCAAAATAAAGATAATCTCGTCTACTACAAACTCCAAGAAAGAAGTTTCCAGAGACTGGCATCCCTGATGCTCTAGAATTCCATGTCACGGTAAAGAACATTAAATTAAATAATAATTAATTAATAATATTTATTCAAAATAATTGATTTATAAAAATAATAAAAAAATAATAAGCCCTAAATTCAGGGGCTTACAACTAGAAGAGGAAGACGAAGGTCCCATAGGAATGCTTTGACAAGTAAAAGATGTCGATGAAGAACGTGGAGGGTATACTTGCTCCACAAATAGATCAAAGCTCACGTCATGGGTACCATTGAAACCCCCAACCAAGGACCGAAGCCAAAAATCACTGTCAACATACAGTTCAGTCCCATCAGAATGCAAAAACTTGAAATGAAAGGAAAGTAGATCCAAAGAAGTCCATCGATCACACACTTGATGCTTTAAAAATTCCACGGTACTTTTATGTATGACACGGCAGGAAACTATGTCTCTTTTGAAACAAAGATTAACTAAACAGCTTGAATCCATTCCCCCCTGATAACATAAAAACAGAAGAGATCACAAAATAGGACAACACATATTTCTGACATTCTCCGTCTAAAACTGACGGAGAATGATCATTCTGAATGGAAAATGGTCATTCTCCGGCCAATTCTAACGGAGAATGGTCATTCTCTATAATCGTTACTCAGTTAATAATCTTCATAACAAATTCAAATTCAGCAAAAAAATTGCGACTGGACGAAGATGATGTATGAATTTTTACATATCTAAACTCTCACCTTGTTTTAAGATCTATAAAAAGAAAAGAAGATGATCTTCTCTCCACATTTGACCTAATCGCCGAAAAACTTCAAATCACTCCACGAAGAAGAAGATGATGATGATGATGATGATGATGATGAGCGAAGTTCGACTGAAGAAAATCACAGTGAACAACGAACGATATTTGCGATCTCTGCTGAAGATGAGAACAATAGAATTCAGATCTCTCGTGAAGAAGAAGAAGAAGAAGAAGAATAAATCGCAATCCAAATCTGAGTTTGTGAAATCAGAATCATAAATATATGACCAAATTTGCCCGAAGGGGTATTTTTGGAACTATACAAATGACAATAGAGCATCTAAATGGAATCTTATAATATTTAACGTGAAAATATATAATTCTGGGCATTTCATAAAATCCACCATGCGGGTGAATTTTTTATAAAGCCCAACCCCGAAATTGGGTTTCACAGCAATTTCCAATTAAGACAAAATAACATATATATAATCAAGGCTCATAACAAATACTAGCGACCAATTGGATGCTCAATTCCACAAATTCAATGTTGTATTCGATAAACTAAATGCTAAATTTGATAGGTTTATTGACGAAATGTGTATAAGTGCATAATTTGGTAATTATAGTATCAGGAATGATGCTAGTATGAAAAGAATCATAAATTTATACTCGAGTATTACTACCCTATATATACCAATAGGGTTTCCATTAGTAGAATCTAGTGAGCTTGTCACAGTTGAATCACTTGTAGGTCCATGTTTGACAGTAAACTTTTAAGTATTTATAAAATATTGACTTTAGAAGAATTAAATAGGTCATCTCATGAGTCCAAAAAATTTAGAAGTTAGATTTGATGGATAAATGTTTTGGATATGTGTTGATATGAATATTGGGATGTGTTGGATATTGTTGATATGGATATTTGTTACATTTATTTTGTATTACAGGTTTGTTTGTAGTAGAAAATATTTGATTTTGGAAAAAAAATATCAACGTCAGCGACGGAGAGTGGCGGACTAGCGTCTAGACATCGATGAATCAATGACGACTCAGCAACAAAAAACTAGGAAATTACAATAAGTGACGGAGTAGCAACGGAACAACGATGACATAGCGGTGGAAAAGTAGAAAATGTCGTCGCTAACTTAATGTCTGATACCCAAAGAGTATCAGGAACAGTCGTTATTTTCGTCGCTAGAACAGTAGTTGACTTGGCGACGGAAATATTAGTCTTTATTCCGTCGTTGGATTTCCGTTGTTGATTAATCGATCCAGCGACGGTTCAACGATGAAAGTTAAACAGTAACATATGATGTAGCGACGAAAGTTTTGTTGCTATTCCATCATTAATACTATTTAGCGACGAAAAATGTCAATATAGCTACAGAAACTTCCGTCGTTATTTTGGTGTATTTTTGTAGTGCAATGAATCAAACCTTCTAAACAATTTTTGTCCTTATTATAATTTTTTTTATAACTGTTTGAAAGATAGAACAATTAAATGTAGGACAATCATGTGAATGACATGAGTGCCCATATATTATTTCGATCCTATGGAGACGCAGAGACGATGATCATTAGAAATTTGGTGCCACTTCACTTGTGTGTATAATACTTTTTCTACATCTACGAATATCGATGTCGTCATGGGAGTACTGTCATCATTCCAGAAGCCTTTATAGTGATGCGTATGCTTTCCCCATTACAATGACAATCACTTCGGTCACTTTTATTGTAACTTTGTTCTAACCTCACCTTCATTGTTAGATTTTACAAATTATTATATTATTCTAATAAAATTTTATATTAACTGGTTACTTTTTCGAAAGCTCTTAGTCCAATTTTTATTTTTAAATTAGTCTAATTTTGTTTTTTTTGGTCATGCCTTGCATTAAATTGGTATCATAGTCCTAGGTTAGAAACATTTCTTATATGTAACTGAAACATTAAGAACAATTAAGACAAAATAACATATGTATAATCAAGACCCATAACAAATATTAGCAACCTATTGGATGCTCAATTCAACAAATTCAATGTTGTATTTGATAAACTAAATGCTAAATTTGGTAGGTTTATTGACGAAATATGTACCCACATGCACAAATTAAGTGCATATATAATTTCGTAATCATGGTATCAGGGAAGATGCTAGTGTTAAAAGAACCATAAATATATTATTATTTAGATATCTGGTATTATGCACGGAACTTTGTGCACGTTGCATTGCATGTCTTTTAGGCCAACTGCTCCCAGCTCTTACTATTTTTGTAAATTAAAAGAATAATATGCTCCCGTGGCTCGATCCATTGATCTTCTGCCACCCAGTCAGGATCTTATGCCTCTTTCCGGTAACCACAAGGATTACTCGAGTTTGGCGAACCATAAATATATACTCGAGCATTCCTACCCTATATATACCAATAGGGTTTCCATTAGTAGAAGCTAATGAACTTGTCACAGTTGAATCACTTATATGTCCATGTTTGACATAAAGTAAACATTTGAAGTGTTAATAAAAATTTACATATTGACTTAGGAAGAATTAAATTGAATCTGATGAGTCCCAAAAATTTAGAGTTGGATATGATGGACGTCTGTTTTGGATATGTGTTGATATGAATATTGGTTTCTGTGTTAGATATTGTTGGCATCGATTATATTTATTATATATATTGTGTTAGAGGTTTGTTTGAAGTAGAAAATATTTGATTCTGAAAAAAATATCCACGTTAGCAACGGACCAAAGGCTGAACAACGACGGATCACTGATGAGTCAACGACAGAAAACTAAGAAATTTTAGTCAACGATGTAGTAGCAGTGGAACAACGACGACATAGCAACAAAAAACTGAAAAATGGCTATTGCTAAGTTACTGTCTGATACCCAAAGAGTATTGACACAGCCCAGAACCAAAATAGTGAAGAGCGGGGACGAAACTAGGTGTCACGCCCCAGAACCGGAATACCGAAAAGTCGGGACCGGAACAGCTACGTATACCAGAGTACTCCAGTTCCACGAGATATGGTCAAATCTGTGGAGTTGGGGGTCACTACTATAAACCAACAGTCAATCTTAGGTCAAATAATCTTAGATATCTCAATTACAGGCAAATAAGTAAAGTACAAGAAGTATGATCATCAGACATATAAGACAGTAAAGCGTCACAAACTATAATCATGAAGCTAGTAATACAAAATAAAGAAATAGCAAGAGTATAAGTTATACATGATCAACTCTAATTGCAGTCTAGTATAAACAAATTATGTCATATCCGTAGGCTAAATGTTAAGGTCCAAAATACGAGCTAAACATGTGCTCGGTCGCTAAACGTCACAAAAGAATATATATAGGTACTAGTGGGTAAGGAAAATAACACACACTCAAGCACCCTGGTGCTCCGGGTGGTCACCATCAATGTGAATGTACGAAAGATCCTCCAACTCTTCTATCAGATATGTCCAAACAAAACAAGTGGAGTCAAACCCCAGATAGCAAGTACCACCACTACAAGAAAATATGGTTTCTGTGACATGTAAAGTTGTCACAAAAGTTATGAAACTCGTCACAACACATCTTCTGTGATGAGTACAGTGACGACTTATTTTCGTAGCATATACCTCCGTAGCTAAAAGTATAAGTGACGGCTAAAAGTCGTTGTCACAGAAAGTTCTCTACTGTGACAAGAATAGGTTGTCAGTGATAGTATATTTTTTGTGACAACAAATCCGTCACTAAAAATATTATAAGTAACGCATGGTATTGTCACAAATAGCATTCTATTGTAATTAAAAATAAATATAAATTTTTTTGACAAAAAAATAAAAATTATTTTAGTAACACTTTTATTGTTGTCACAATAACGTATATGTTTAGTGACAAGTACATGTCATCATTATAAACACTTGCAGTAACACTTTTATTGTTGTCACTGTATACTTATATGTTTAGTTAAGGTAAATATTGTCACCATAGTGTACACTTTATATGTTTGGTGGCAAATCAATATTGTCACGAGTATTTTTTTTTGGTCATTTCCATTATACATTGAAATATAAGAACACACAATACAATTTCACACAATTCTTTGCTCGCATTTGTAGCTCAGTAATTATAGACAACAACATGAAAAGTAATTATAGCAATCCTCAAAAAGTAATTATATTGCTCCTTAAAATTCAGTACATATAACATGAAGAGAAGTAATATTTAATACTTGTAAAACAAAGAGTATCCAATACTTCAAAAAAATTCTAATGCATATTATAAAGCTTGCTTCATTTAAACCACCACTAGCCTTTCTTTGGGGGATCGAAGAGCTTGCTCCATTTAATCCCTCGAAGTAGAATATCTTCTCCCCTCAACATGTATGCTGCAAGGAACTTGTGTACCATCGACTGCCCTCAGCATATATGCTGCAAGGAACTCGTGTACCGTCGATTGCCCTCAACATGTATGCTGCAAGGAACTCGTGTACCATCGAATGCCCTCAACATGTATGCTGCAAGGAACTCGTGTACCATTGATGTGCTTCGGGTCTTCTATTCCACATATTAGAATATAAAAATTTCGGCAAGCGAACTCGGTGTTCAGTTAAGCAAGCTATTATTCCCCTGCATATAATCCAAATTTCTAGTAAATAAAATAGACTGAGCAAGTTTGTAGAAAGCCGTTAAAAGAGCAATAAGATCAGAAAATTACCATTGTCGACTTATTGGAAATTATGTCAGGATATGCTGGAAGAACAATCCATTTTATCTGGATATTATTCCCTTTACTAAAAAATCCAACAGACGTAAATGTGATAATTGAAAGTTAACAACAAAAATAACCATGTATCACGTTAATGGGAAAACATAGGAAGATAACAGAATTATGAGAGTAAAGAAGAAAAAGTCAAGATATGTCTAAAGTATGATATCACTTCATCTGATGTGTGCAACTTCCAATTTGTATGCAATAGAGCTCAATTTAGCCGTTAAAAGAGCAATAAGATCAGAAAATTACCATTGTCGACTTATTGGAAATTATGTCAGGATATGCTGGAAGAACAATCCATTTTATCTGGATATTATTCCCTTTACTAAAAAATCCAACAGACGTAAATGTGATAATTGAAAGTTAACAACAAAAATAACCATGTATCACGTTAATGGGAAAACATAGGAAGATAACAGAATTATGAGAGTAAAGAAGAAAAAGTCAAGATATGTCTAAAGTATGATATCACTTCATCTGATGTGTGCAACTTCCAATTTGTATGCAATAGAGCTCAATTTTGCTCAAGCTCGACTCGTTAATAGAGCTCAATTTGTATGCAATAGAGCCATGAAGAATATTCATCATTTGACAATATAAAATAACAAAAAAATTAAATATAAACCAAAACGTAGCAGAACAATATCAATCCAAGAGAAGGAAAAGAAACATAGAATAACCTAGGTCACAAGTCCTTGGATATCCTACTTCACAAATGAAAAAACCATTACGTGTTTAATCATTAACATGAACCTAGTAAGCAATTGAATTTTAGCAAAAAGATACCTGCGGAGTTACTGTTGAATGAGTTGTAGTAGTTCTGATAACAACATCAGCATTTCCCTACAAATCATAAGTAAAGCTAGGTAGAAGCACTCGCACAGTATGAGCAATCTAGCAAACAAACATAGAATAAAATGTTCATATTTGACTAACACTACGGATAAACATTTGTTTTCTTGTTGTTGAAGCTGCATGATGGGCAAAGTTTTTAGAATTAAAGAACTGTAAATAGATAGAATTTAAGGAACATATGCTCAACATAGGAAAGTGCCCAAAGTTTTCTAATAAGAAAAGGATGAAACAATGATACCTCAGCTTAAAAGAGAAAAAATAAAGATACATATTTTTATATTGTCTCTTCTTCTTCTTTTTCTTTTCTATGTTAGATACTTCATATTTTTCCTCCTACTCTCCTATGACCTGAAAATTATTTAAGTGAATAGAAGATTTATTTTGTGCCATACCTATGACTAAATTAAAAGAAAAAAATACGACTAGTAGTTGGTATGTTAAGGAATCTGAAAAACAAATGGTCCCTTTCGACATAGTAATACTCAAGTAAACATAGTATTTATCAATAGTTGTGCACTCACTTGATGACTACGTAAAAAATTTAGATCTGATTCTATTAAAGAACGCCCAGAAGAGTATCACAGTGATCAAGTAACATTTATAACCTGCAGCATGTATAGCACTTTGCTGAGGTAGTTCTGAACTTTTTTGGAATAATATGTGTCATAACACCATCGTCAATTTGTTTAAAGACTCCTATCTTTCATAGAAGAAATGGAAACAGACTCTTCAGGTTAATAAAGCTCTGGTATTTCTTGGATTGATAACCAAAATAAGGTTCTTATAGGTCATGCACTATGCATTCTTCTATAGAGACTTAATATCCAACAGAGAACTCTTTACTTAGGAGGCACAATTAAAATGAAAATTTTGGAAGCCAGACCATACAATTATTGTAGATCTAAATTCTTAGACAAATTACACTATCAAGCAATGTAAATAGCTTTACAACAAGAGAGATGCAAACACAACCTAAATGTTGACATATAAGGAAATACCTGTTAAAAGAATCCCAACTGAGATGACCAATATAATGCCTAAAAGTTTGACGCTTGGAGTCTCCAATCTATCAAAACGAACAAATATTTGTAAGATGCTAGAAAGCATAAGTGGGTTAAAAACAGATACATTAGAAAGAAGATACTGCAGATAAGAAGACCATTGATGCATAACATCTCAATACATGGTCACCCTGAGAGAAATATATATGGGGGCAAACTTTGGAGGAATTTAAAAGAACAAGAAGAATGAAGGATCTAATAGATTCATTATAGGCACTAGTAGAGAATCAACTCATAAACATGTCTACCAATTCTACATAAAGATTAGAGTTAATAACTTTTGTTACAAGGAGAGTTGTCTGTATGGCTTCTAGAGGAGGATAAAACTTTTGGCACACCATGTCAACAGCTATGGGAAAGAAAAGATAGAGATAATAGTAACTATCAAAGAAACAGCAATAGAAACAAGACCTTCATCCCAAATATTTGAGGTTCATCTAATTATGAGAATGAAATGGACCTTTACAGCATACTTTGACATGACTAGATATATGAAATTCACAGGAACAAAATTAAATGAGAGCATTTGAGTTTAAATCAGAACAAAAATAGAATAAGAAAAGATAGCACAAGGTTTATTGTCAATTGTAAGCAAAGAATTATCTAAACTCCCAAGGCTGCAAATATGTGGCCTTGATGGCATTCTTTTCCAACATATGCTCATTCTGCACTGCTAAGTGGAGACCATCTAACTATCATAATAGCATCCTAAAGTCATCCAGGATGGAATTATACCTACTAAATGGGAACTGCTAACAGCAATACACAAGGAAAAATCAGGTTCACTTCATATTTAAAGAATAAAATACTCGGTGGAGACCATCTAATTATCGTAATAACATATCCTAAAGTCATCCAGGAAGGAATTCTACCTACTAAAAGGTATAGCAATACACAAGGGGAAAAAACAGCCTCACTTTGTATTTAAAAGTAGACTTAAATGTATGATGGTCCAGATAGTGAAAAACATGATACAGTTATCTGGTGTCCACAAATTGATTGTATGGCAATTTTGACCAATTTCATCAGCCACTATTCATTATCAACCAAATTGCATTTTGCATAATACGCTTAATTGAAAACCTTTATGTTTGGAATCACTAAATTAGCACCAAAACTTACCTTCATCTCAGCTGAAAGTATCACCCATGTAAATGATAAAACATCGATAACGTTGAAAGTAATCTGCTTAGAATGTCCATACACAACAATGGCAATGGGGCATATGGCGATTGGCGACACCCATGAAATATGATGTAGTCAAACAGTACTAGAAACTCGTCACATTTTTATTAGTTGTTTGTTCACTGGAAATTTATATCCCTCATATAACTCCTAAACAATCTCAATTAGCTACCAGGATATGCACGTCTTCCTTATGGTGCACCTACCCTTCTGCATCCGTTAAAGATACTCCTTCACGTAATCATATGGAAAAAAAAGATTCTCATTTTCTTTGTTACTCTCTTACGCCCAAACGACTGCCAAGGTGGTCCACTAATCGCAACAAGAACATTGGTGTGATCATTTAGTCCCAAATCGGTTATATGGGAACTCAAAGTGTGTTGATATAATCTTGGGCTCTCTCCTTAACGGCTAGCTTTTAGTATGAGTTTTTTCAAGGTTTGTATCAAATAATATCAGAGCCTATACCATGTCTCCCAATTGCAATCGTGTGGCACGAGTGGTGACGTCAACATAGGAATGTTCGTATGGGATTAGAAGTCTAGTGCAAAGTCAGACCATGTAGGCACCATGAATGTGGAACATGGTGGAATGTTATGATTATTTAGTTTTACATCGGTGTCACGACTCGCACCCTAGAGTAAGGGCACGAGACGTGGGTACGTCCAGCCTACGCCGCAGTGTCGGCGATAGAACGTTGTCCTAGGTTAATGCATCTAACAGTATTAGGCTAAACAGTTTATACTCCCCGAATGGGGGTGACATAGCAGAATGTAAACTCAATCACAACTAAGGAAGAAGAAGTACGATATGATATAAAACTCAAAATGAAATACAGAAGATCAGAAGAGTCTAAGTGTCTAAGATAACAACTCAGCAAACATCCAGAAATACAAAGTCTCAACTACAGAATATGAAAGAATATATACAATCTAGATTCCAATGACAGAAATAGTAAAACCTAGACTAGGGAGCCTCAGTCTCTATAGCTAATGGATCCGGCTGGAAATCCGGATCACTGGTGTCATCTAGAGCTGCCCCGTAGAAGGTATCCACACAGGCCTCCTCCTCGTCCTCTGTAATATTTTCAACAGGTCCAGTCAGGACAGAAACGAGCACAATACATCTCAACAGATCATAGCAGGTTAGAAATATAAGCATACAGTAGAGTAAGATACAAGAAACTGAAAGAAAGTACAGAATGTAAACAGAGAAAGAACTGTAATAGAAATATCTACTATAAATAGAGAACTAACAGTGGCTAGTGAGTCAGAGTACAATATAGACATATGAATAGCATAGAAGATTCTGGGAACTATACTATGGAGTGATTCTGGGAACTACACTACTTGGATATTATTCACATGTCTACTTCTACTCCCCGGTACTCCAATCAATACACAAGGATCCAGCCAGGTTATGTTACGATCTATGCAATGGCCCACAAGGGGTGATACATGGTAGGCCCAAAAATGGGTGATTCTAGGAATGCCCATAAATGGGTGATTCAAGGAAGACTCTGTGATCATGAGAGTACATGTCACAAGTGATCAATGAACCATGAAGCATAGTGATACACAATATAAGTGAAACGCACAGAACATGTAGTATTCGATGCTCCCTGAGGGGATACATCTCAAGAAAGGATCCATATAGTACTAATCCGTGTTACCAACGTGACAGCATCAAGTAAAGTAATCTAAAGCAGGAAAATAATTCTAACAGGATATGAAATGATCAGAGAATGTACTCGCCTGCTATCTGAGTGTCCGGATGAAATGTACTGTCCGAGAAGAGGTGTCTGGCTCCTAATCAGAACAGCACAAGTCACAACAAGTCTAAAATGATAACAAGATGCAATTCAATGTATTCTAAATGAATCTAGGTCAATCTAGGCCAAAGTCAACTCTTGGTCAACTCTGGTCAAACTAGGTCTAACAAGTCTAAATTAGGTCAAACAAGTTATTCTAGGTCTAAACAAGCCCACAAGACCATACAAGCCTAAACCAAGCCTATCAAGTCTATACTAGTCTATTCTAACCATTACACTACATCACATTGCATAACTAATTGCATATAGGAAATCCTATTCATCAACATACATTTAGACATGTATACTCATATACATTATACCTATATATACAAGCATATGTATATGTATACATTATACATACATATAGGCTTAAATACATATATACATTATGCATATGTACATATATACACTATATATTATATACATTATATATTAGGATGAAGGGAGAACTATATGTCAAGAATATGTGTTAGTGTGCACAAGTGAGTGTGAACAAGAGTGTCAAAGTATCACATGTGTGTGTGTAGCTTGTGTACATAGGCAAGTGAAATGTGAAGGAGTGTCAAGAATGTGACAGTGAAGGATGTGTGTGTGTTAGTTGACAGTGAGTGATATGCATATGTATGTCAATTTGTGTGTGTGAGTGACTGTTTGTGGGTGTGAGTGTGAGAGAATATGTGTATGTGTGTGTATTAGATGTATAGCAATGTGAGAGGAAATGAGTGAAATGCTGATTTTAGAATGTGTGTATCATGTGCATGTGTGTGAGATGATTTTCAGTTTGTGTGACAGTGTAAGGAGTGTGAGAGAAAAACTGTGTGTGTGAGAGTGTATGTTAATGTACCATAGTGTGTGGGTAAATCATCACAGGAAACAGTGGCATGTGTGGAGGGGTGTGAGTGTGTTGTGTGAAGAGTGAACAGGAAATCAGAATTTGTGTGTGTGTAATGTGTGAGTGTTGTGATAGGTTAAAGAGTGTGAGCTAAAACAGTGAACAAGTTTCAGTTTTCTGAAACTTGACAGGAACTCCAAAATCCAAGTGCAAAACCCCACTTCGATGATTCCCCTATCCCCATACAAACACAACTACAAGTTCAACTATTAACAAATATGTGGGTGAGCCAAATTACTGATATTTAATCAACATAACAGTTAATAATTCAATTTTAAAACAAAACTGAAACCCAATCCTGTCCATATCAGTCGAGTATCAGCTATCAAGGGAATTCAAATTTTCGAATGCAATTAGCTATTAAAATCATAATTAACAAGTTGGTAATTAAGGACATACATGTGAGGGTACATGAGAGTGTATTCGTGTCCAGGAATTGGACACGAATCGTGTCCAAATAAACATATGTACACAGACACTTGACAGTGCACAACAATCGTCGTGCACGCGTGCACGTCCATCCAACACGCGACACACGACACGACACGACACGTGCTCGTGTCCAGTGGTGCGCCTAGGGTAGATCTAGGACTGACACACCCTGCATTGAGTCCACGAGTCACACAGACATGACACGACATGCGTGTCAGTCGTGCCTGTGCACGCGCACAGCAGCCCGTGCGCGACAACGCGCGACCAATACGACCTCGATAACTCCACGCGTGGTGCACGAGACGCTCCTAAATTTTGGAAGCATGGTCGCAGACGATGTCCTAAGATTCCCACAAAAAATCAGGACATGACGTGTCCTGTATCCGGAGATACAGGGCCCGTGATGCAGGACACGGCCTACGGGCTCGTGCTGCGTGTCCACGTGTAAAAACATGACACAAATGGACACGAAACACACTACTACCTTCACAAAAATTAATACACACATCTAGATCTATAAATCCATGCAATTATATTTCAAAAATATGAAAATTAATTCCTATGTGGCATTTCGACAAACACTTAGATATCCTATTGGATACGTGTCCAATACGGACACGAAATGAGTCCACCTAGACACGAAATGATTCCTACAGTTAGGGGACTCCTAGGCCTAGGCTAAAATGCAAAAATAACAGCAACTATAATAGAGTTTTAGGGATTTACCTATAGGTATCAATCTCCTCAAAATCCCTAAAGAAGGGGGGTGTTCTTCTTGCTTCGCAACTTCACCAAATTGTACACAAACTGAGTAAAACCCCCACAAATAGCAAAAACACAGTAATTAGAACCTATTGCAATTTGTTTGGATTGAAAAGGAATTAAAATGGATTTGATATAAATTTCTAAAGTTGGGGCTTTACCTCTTTCTAAACTTGAGATCTATTTCCAAGGGAGGCTAACCCTAAATAAAGGAGGCATTAAATAGGATGGGATTCCCTAGGTGGCTGGCCATAGTGGGTTAGGGTTAGGGTTTAGTGATGGGCTATGGGCCTTGGGCCATGTTTCACAAGCTATGGCTAAGTGATTATCTATTGGTCTCAAAACCATAAGTCATGACTTATGACTTAACCCTATTTATTCTAACTCGAGTCTAAAAGACTAAATCATGGGTTAACTCTAGTTAGACTAGGGTTTCTTAACCTAACCAAGGCAGTCACAACTAGGGTTAGCTTCTAGACTAATCTACCAAAGTCAATGCTAGTCAAAGTCAACCTAGTCAACCATCATCCAAAATAATTCCTAAAAATTTCCATAAATTCAAATAAATAATATTAAAGTCAAATAAACCCAAAAAATGATAAAAATACCCTCAAACTAGAAATATGGTAGATGAAACACCCTAATCACAAGTCATGATTTTAAATAGTTTAAAAATGATTAAAAATCATCAAAAATCATAATATGAAATAAATATCAATAAATAATAATTATAATTACAAAATTTTAAAATTACCCTCATCTGGAAAACTGGATGTTACAATCGGTTATACGGGGAACTCAATGTGAGTTGATATAATCTTGGGCTCTCTCATCTTAATGACTAGCTTTATGATGCCATTAGAGAGGAGTTGAGACTCTCCTCTTCCTATTTGAAGGTTTTCTCCTTTACATTTTGATTTAAATTGGGGAAAATCCAAAAATAGAATTCTAGAGTTTATGAAATTGGTAAATTGGTCACGCTAGGGATTTAGAACATGTGGGTGTGCTTTGGGTCAAGTTTGGATCCATTTGGAGTGCGTATCACGAACGTATCGAATACGCACTCCAAGTGTTTAACAAAATGACCATTAGAGCATTTTATACTCTAATTTCATATGTGAACTTGATTTAGGATTTGCTTTGTCTTGGGTTATCATATACTATGTTTTCATAATGATGTAGATGGTTTGATAGGTTGAAATGGTTGTGGGGGTTTGGTTTTTGGTGTACTGTTCACTGTTGGGATAGTCAGTCCATTCCATTTTGGTCAGTCCATTATGTTATCCCTTTAGAAATTCACATGTTGTCCTGCATCACCCTGGGTTTAGCCCTTTGAAGGCTTCATATTCAGACCCTTATCCATCTTGTTCAGTGGGTTTAACTTAGAGCATCAGCCCCTATTTGATTTAATTCATATTTGATGTTCAGTCCTATTGTACTGTATGTTCTGTCCAGTCTTGAGTATGCTAGAGATCAGTCCCTTGCATCTGAATTTGTTCAGTCCTTAATATGAATCCCCTTTATTCAGTTAGGACAGTGGCATATTGGTATTAGTATTTTGAGTCAGTCCTTATAATGTAGGAACAGTCCACTAATATGAGATCAATCCCAAACCCTTTTTCAATTAATGTTCAGTTTATCTCCTCTGTGCAGTCCACATGAGATTGAGTGTTCACTTACCTCTATTCAATTTTGGTTAGTTCAGTCCTATAAGTTTAGTTTCAGTTGCCTAACATTCATTAGTGAACAGTCATCACTATCCACTGATATTTGAGTATCAGTCTTCCTTCAGAGGTTTCAGTCCATTACAAGTATGTACCATCCTTCATTACATTTTTGTGCAGTCCATTACTCCTCTTGTTCAGTCATCAACATATGTACATCAGTCCACATTCAGTTGAAGTTCAGTCCAATGCATTTCCTAATGTGCAGTCCATTTCGAATATTGTTCAGTCTAGTTCATTGCATCCTTAAGTATCAGTCCACATGACCATGTTCAGTCTAATTTGTTATGTCCATTACTTTTATTCAGTCTTCATGTTCAATCCACCCTTATGCTTGTATCAGTTGGCACATTTTGTATGAGCTACTGACCAGTCCAGTTTAGGTAAGGTTATGGCTCGAACTTGGGATTTCTTTAGTATATGTGTTTGTTCAGTCCTTTTACTGCAGGTTCGAGTTTCAGTTGTATTTCAGTCCACTAAATATGGATGCTCTGTTTACTGTTCAGTTGGTAATGATCAGGTATTACATTGATCAGTCCTTACCTCCAATTGGCAGCCTAGTAGGTAATGTATCAGCCCCTACTTAGCTAGGTTTCAGTTCATATTTATTCAGCCATTGCAATGTCCATTTACCTCATGTACAGTCCATACTCCTTTGTCTGTATTTCCTTCTAACTTCAGTTCCTACTGATGGTTAGTCCCCCATTTTTCAGTCCACCTTCATCTAGATGCTTAGTCTCCTTAGGAGTAACCCTTAGAGTATCAGTCATTAAGGAGAGCCCTGCATGTCTATAAGAGTTTAGTCTCTCCTTGTTATGTATTAATATTTCAATCCTTTGAATTTCTCAGTCATCAAGTGATGGGTCAAGGTGATACAATTGGTTCAGTCCCTATATCAAATGTCCACTCATATAGTTTAGATGGGTGGAGTATCAATCCCTTTGATCACTGTTCAGTCCCAACATTGATGGTTCAGTCCACCTGTGTGTTCAGTCCATAGTACATTTAGGTTTTTCCCTATGTATCAGTCTTGAATGTTATGTTCAACCAGTTAACGAATGGGGGAGAGTCATGGCTCAAGGTTGGTTGATACTTGAGTTTCACCCCAGTTCCTTTGAGTATCAGTCATGGTTGAGTTATCCTTCATGTATACCTACATGTCAGCCATATACTTTATATATATATGATAGTACTTGATAAGGAGTTTGACTATGTATCCTATAGGTTATAATATAGGGATGTAGTATATATATGTATATTTGTTTGAACTATATTATACTATCTTCCTTATGGTGCACCTACCCTTCTGCATCCGTTAAAGATACTCCTTTACGTAATCATATGGAAAAAAGATTCTCATTTTCTTTGTTACTCTCTTACGCCCAAACGACTGCCAAGGTGGTCCACTAATCGCAACAAGAACATTGTTGTGATCATTTAGTCCCAAATCGGTTATATGGGAACTCAAAGTGTATTGATATAATCTTGGGCTCTCTCCTTAACGGCTAGCTTTTAGTATGAGTTCTTTCAAGATTTGTATCAAATAATATCAGAGCCTATACCATGTCTCCCAGTTGCAATCGTGTGGCACGAGTGGTGACGTCAACATAGGAGTGTTCGTATAGGATTAGAAGTCTAGTGCAAAGTCAGACCATGTAGGCACCATGAATGTGGAACATGGTGGAATGTTATGATTATTTAGTTTTACATCGGTTATACGGGGAACTCAATGTGAGTTGATATAATCTTGGGCTCTCTCATCTTAATGACTAGCTTTTAGGATGAGCTCTCCGAAGGCTCATATCAAACACATACCATGAGAATTACACTTTTGGGACCAAATTTAAATATGAAACCCTCCTATCAGATATTTGAGTCTATATTTTTTTCTTTTCTTTTTTCCTTTTGGGAGAAAAGTAGGATTCAAGAAGAACCAACTAATAAAACTAAGTTGAGTACATAATAAAGTACACCATTACATATATTTTAGCTCTTTACTTCTGACTTCTGAGAATGTAGCACTTTAAACAAATAGTCATGATAATGAAGATAACTAGAATTTAAATTGGTATGAATGTCTCACCACCAAGATCACAGTCAGTCAACGATCAATTTATTGACACACAGCTTGCCAAATGAAACTCGATCAACAATCAAGAACAGAAAATATGAAGTGTTCTGGGATCTTACCTATTTACAACCGCAAAAACAATGATCCTCGAATCCTCAGCCCGAAGTTTGACAAATTTGAACTCAGGAACCTCCTCTGAGACATATCAACAAACACGTGGTAAGCGGATTGAACAAGAATAGTTCAGAGTTCAATTGATTTTAATAGATTGATTAGAAAAAAACAAGTTCGAATTAAAAGAATAACAAAAAGCAAAATCGAGTCGAAATTAGCAAAGAAAAAGATGTGAAATTACTGGGATCCGGAGAACCTCGGTCTGATCCCGTCAAATTGACAGAGCACAGGAACGATCACCATCGGCCACGAATCGAAGATGAACTTACTGAGTTTTGGTGAAGATCCGTGCGATACCTCTTGCACGACGACGAACATACAAAAGTCCCAACCTCCGAGGACTTGTCGCGGTGCCAATCGCCCTCGTACATGACCCATCACTAAGGTGGAGGTCGAAGAGAATAGAGGGTTCCACCATAGGAGAGGGGTTCGTGGGACAGAGGGGATCCGCCATGGGAGAGGAGGTACAGATAGAGAAGAAATTGAGATTTTGGAGAAGAGAAGATTTGGGAGGGGATAACGGACTGATGGGTTTTTAATTTTGGGAAAATCCGGTTAGGACTTGGTTACAATTGAAATATGTTACAGCCGGATGATATTTTGAATTGTATATGATAGTATAATATGGGAGTATATTATATATTTTAAATTTTTGTAGGCAAAACATGTTATAGCCAGATTAGAATTATGATATTTCATATGAATATTTTTGGTATGGTCAAATTCGGTTATAATTTAAATATTAATGTCAAAATAGTATCAAAATCTGAATATTTTGTTTATTTAACTTTTTTTAAATTACTTTTAAGTTTTTGTTACAAGAAATAAATTTTTTCTTTGTGACTAATACTTTTGTGTGACATACAATTATTTGGTAACTAAAAGAAACTTTAAAGTGACAAAAATAAAATTTTAATCTTGTGGCTAATACTTTTATGTGACAATAATATTTTCTTGTAACTATAAAAAACCCTTAAGTGACAAGTATTTTCACTTATCACACATAACTTGTCTTTGACATAAGTCTAAAATTTAAATTTTATTTCAGTGACAACATTAAGTGACGACCAATAAACACATGGTCACTAAATGATTTAACTATGTGACGAAAAAAAACTGTTGTCACAGAATCAAATTATGAGTGACAACAAAAATTATTTGCCACAAAAGTATCAATTTCAGTGACAAGTTTGACCCTTGTGCACAAAGGAACCCAACTAATGAACTAAAATCAGCAATAAGTAACAATACAACATATGTAAAAAAAATGCAGGTATAAAGTAACAAGAGGTGACATAAAGTAAATAGTGGACATGTGAACATGTAAGATAAACCAGGCAAATGATTATGTACAATATGAGCATCTTTTGTAGCATATGAGTACATGATAGGACAATGAATGGCAAGATGACTTAGAAACTATTCTGGAACTGAATTACAACCCCTAACCAAAAAAGGATCAAGGTTGCAATCCTTCTCCTGAGCAGAACTTAGTATCTAATTAATCATTCACCGACAAAAGTAAAGCATAATTGGAAATAAACTAGACTAGATACAAGACTGGAGTCCATCCAACAACCACGGTCAAGCAATGTATACGGCTTGATACATTAACTTACAAAGGTTATCATAATTTTAATTACTAATATATGCATTTTGAGAGTTGCTTATCGGTTATCTGTCCTGCAGTTTTTCTAAATTATCCAAGACTAGCGGGTAAATGTATATATATATAT